>OU612046.1:20414260-20896760 GCA_914767935.1 Coremacera marginata | reverse complement strand
TCGACGAATATTAGATGCAGTGCCGTGCGCCACTTCACACATTGCTCAAAAATGATTCGCATCCAGTGTGTTAATCTGGTTCATGCACGAACGGTTGGGCCGGAAACCCGCTTGTTGTTTTCGTATTGCGGAATCAAATTTTTCATTTATGCGATTCAGGAGTACTCTTGTTAATACCTTCGATGGAATTGAGAGAAGCATGATTCCTCTGTAGCTACGGCTTAGACTTGGGTCATCTTTCTTAGGTATTGTCACAAGGAGGCCCTCAAGCCAGACCTCTGTACGCGTTTCGCTTCCCAAACGCTTGCAAAGAGTGATTGAATCATGCGCGCTGTTTTTGAGGGGCCCGATTTCATAAGCTCCTTTGTGATTTTATCTAGGCCGGCTGATTTGTTGTTCTACTGAGTGCCAATCGCATTAATGATTTCTGGGATGTCCAGTACTTGCGACATCAGCATGTGGCGTCGAATGCCAGTGGGCGAAGGCGGAGGCTAGCTTCCGGTTGCTCACGTGTAGGAAAGTCTGTGTTGTTAAGTATATCGGTGAAGTGTACCTTGAAGCGATGACGTTGGTCCTCGGTGGATGTCAGGAGGTTACCATTTTTCTCTTTGATTGGACGATTTTACTAGCGATTTCAGGTGTGATTTCATACAGAAGCCTCAGGTCTTTGGTTTCAGCTGCTGATTCTGCTCTAAGAGCCGTGTGCTCGTACCACTGCCGCTTGTCGCATTTGCATGATACACGGACTTGTTTGATGTAAGCGTTGTATGTACGCCATTTTTCGTAAGCGAGCATTGTCGCGGCCGTGTTTTGCTTCTCTCCTCATCTCTATTAGAAGCCAAGTCTCTGCGCTCATCCGGTTTTTCATTAATTTCCGGTATCAAATTTTTTATTTTTCTTCTCGTGCACCTTCTGTACAGCAGCTAATCTCAGTCGGATTTTTGAAATCAAGAGGTGGTAGTCCGAACCTATACCGGCACTGTGTTTTACTCGTACGTCTAGGAAGCTACAGAAATGATCATTCTGGTTCTCGTTTAATTTGTCTGGAGAGACCCAAGTTGCTTTATGGCAAGCTTTGTGCGAAAAGAGTGATCCACCAATGACGAGTGGTGACGAGTTTTCTGAACCGATTTTCGCGTAGAAGTCGCCCATAGTTGTTAGGATGTCTGTTTGTGAGCTTTGCTGGTGATACTCGATAACTGACTGTAGTATTCGTCTTTCGTCAATCTTTCGGTCTGCTCAGTTGGGGCATAAGTTAAAACGATTATGATAGAAACGGCACCACATTAATCTGCCGTTGATTGGTCTCCATTCCCATAGAGAGTTTTTCGCTTTCATTCTCATGAGAAATCCGACACAATCTCGACATATATCATCGACATCTCTACCCGAGTAAATCAAATATTCCCCTCCCAGGAGAATAACTTTCTCTTATGACAAATGTTCTTATAACAGATTATCGAATCTGTGACATATTCTCGGTTCGGGTAATTTGTTTTTATGGCAGGTAATCGGTTCTTATGATATCTAATTGATTTATGTTTTATCGGTTCATGTGATAGGTTCTTATAATATGTAGGAGATCGAATCTGTGACGCAGCCTATTTGTAGTTTTTGCGCTAAGCCTAAATGCAAAGTTCATATAAAAAAAATTCGCAACTAAAGCTTTTGTAAGTTTTTCATTTCACTCCCGTTAATACCTTCGCTAAAGAAGTTAACGCTTCAATAAAAGCAACTTTAAATTTAGTATAAGCATTTTTTACAGTTTTTCAATAAAATTTGTTGCTTGCTTGCACTAAATTTAGAGCTGACCTTTTTATTTTTTTGTTTATGATTATGGGCCAATATTTTTAAACTAATATATCAGAAATTTTATGTTAAATTTAGCGAAAACATACATAAAAGTGAATTTTTCAAGTCAAATTATTGTTATGCTCTAGAATGTAGTGGGGCTGAATTCATTTGGGTATAATAACCGATTTTCTATAACCCAATAAATTTTGATTTTTAATAATAAATAATATACCTAATTAATAAATTTCCACTTTTTAGTATATAAAGGCAAAAGCTGGAATAAATAATAGAACTGAATATATTAATATAAGCGTATTATACATTTGTAAATACATTTATAATAGTTGTTATATATCAATCACTGACTGCATTTTGTATGCACTTAACTGCTATGAAATAATAATTTTGTGGAAAAAAAATTGTAAAATATTTTTAAATATGGTGGACTGGCTCTCAAACACTTAAAAAGTTTTCAAACACTCAAAGAGAAAAGACAAATCATGCAAAATATTCCTGACTGGTGGCCAACAGAACAGAAAGGATATCACGATAAACATTCCTCACATGGCGAGCCGGAAGACTAAACCGCATGCCTGGCTGAACATTCATAAGTGGAAGTTTTTGCAAAAGTTCAATTGAGTTTTCGACTTTATACCAGAGCAACGAGTTGCTGCGCTACGCACAAGCTAGCCGATCAAGTGGCAACCCACAAGTTTCTTCATCATCATCGACCATAATGCAGTCGAGGCTATATTTGGCTCGACTGCAGCAGCAAATCTACTGAAAATCCCAATCAAAATCAGGCACCGTAAAACCAGAAATTGGAAACACAGCCATCATCGGAGCTAGGAGCAGCAGCAGCAGCAGTGGTACCAACAGCTGAAGCAGCAACAGGAGCAACCAACAACGCTGACACCAGCAGCAACAACAACAACAACAACTACGTGTACATTCGGCATCACTGACGGAATTACTTTTGCAGATTTTCAAACTTGGTTATCATTGCTACAGATTTTGGTGTTGCCATATTGCCCGAGTCTTATTTTTGTTTTTGCATTTGTTAGCCGTTTTTGTTGCTTCTTATTTGCGTTCTGCAACTAACATATTTTTTTGGCTTATTTTGTTGTATTCAAATACAACGCAATCGACAAAAACCAATTACCAAGTGATAAAGAAGTTTTTTTTGTTTCTATTTTAGTCTTGTTGCCTAAGTCCTGGCAGCACGTATATACAGATTCTTGTGTTTTGCATTGCATTTCATTCTAATGCATTGCATTGCATTGCATTGCATTGAGTTGAGTTTTGTTTAGTTTATGGAATGATTAAGAAAATTTGAACAAGTCTGGAGCAAAATGTTAGCAGTCGAACGCACAGAGCAGAGTTGAGTTTGCATCGATGATGATGATGATGATGAAGATAATAATGAATGGGTTGTATGCATGCAAGGAGAGCAGCGTGCTTAAAATTATATGAGGTGCATGTTATGGTATTTGTGGAATGTCAGAATGCGTATGCATGTGTGCGTAGGCGTATTTATCGTAGTTCGCTGTTAAGCATTGTTGCGTTTGTAGTATTTACTGTTTAGATTTGTTTATTGGCTTTAATTTTTTTTTTTCTATACATAAAACATTTCCGTGAAGTTAAGTTGCAATCGAGTAAATATTGTTCAATTATTAGTTATTTTAAAAAATTAAGTTTGTTTCCTCAGACAACTTGGTTATTTTATTGAAAAGCTAAAAGCAGATTCACATCTCTCCATGGGCGTCCATAGGGGGGGAGGAGAGGGGAAGTTGCCAAGGAGCATTCTAGAGTAATTACCAAATACGTGAACTTTCCACGTAAGCCTTTGGCCCTCCTAGGAAAAATCCTGCGGACGCCCATGTATTTTTTGCAATAAAAATATTTGTTCTATTTATAATGTTGACTAAACTGCAGGCAAGTTTAGTCAAATCCATTGAATTGACAATGATTTCTTATAAAATTTGTTACCTTTGCTTTTTATATGATGTTTTTAAAAAATTCGAACAAATTCAAAAAAATTTAAACAAATTTCGAATTATTCTTAAACAAACCAGAACTACATAGGCATGTTTCAAATTCAGTTTTCATTCTTTTCAGTTTTCAGAATTACTTCAAACACCAAAATAAAATTTGTTTTATGGGTAAATTTCTAAATATATGAATATGACAAAGAAATTTTTAAATTTGTTTCAACTTTAAACATGGCCGCTGTTATGAAAATTATTGTAAAATCCAAAATCACTGTTACGCTTTTAAAAATATTTCTGTTAATTTTATTTTTTTTTAAGTTTTTGCAGAAGTGGTTACGATTTTTGTCTTGAGTGTTATACCTCTAAAAAGTGTTAAAGTATTCTAAAAAATTCTAGATTTTAACACTTGAAAATTAAGTTGTCTTAAGCTTAAAAATTTTAAAATAAATTAGCAATTCGGCTGCATAGACGTTGGTGTTACAACAACACTCAGGACTTTAACGATTTTTTAATATTTTTTCTGAAAAAATTCTGTACTAAAAACTCAAAATATAGTAAAGAGTTAAAATTTAAGCAATCAAATACACGCGTTTTTTTATTTTTAATACTTAAGACCGTGAAATCATAGACAACACTCATGACATATTAATCTATACTTATCGATTCTGCTGATTAAATTTTAATCAACATTTTAAAATCACACTTAAATATTCAGTAAAACTTAAATCGATAAATCGTGTGTTTTCTTGCAGTTTTCCACTTGCAGCATATCAGTAACTAAAATAAAGATAAGAGCAAATAAAGTAAAATATGACACTCCTGACACGAAGTACACCGAAAAAAAAATCAATAGGTAAATCACCTAAGTCGGCTTGGGTAGAGAAAATTGTATGGGAATTATAAACTTATGCTTCATCACCCAATTTATTATTAAGGACTTTGACCGAGCTTCTAATGATAAATTATATTGTGTGTGATGTGAAATGTTTTGCACACAAATGATCGAGAACTGGACCTACATGTTTTACGCCGACTCCGAACCGCTTATGTTCTCAAGAAGCTTTTCATGGCAGTTTTTACTCTCTGAGGTTTGCCATTGTCTGCAGAGAGGTGACGGCCGAACAGAAAAATGTATCAATTGAAAAACTTTTCTGTGTCAGATGGAGGATTCAACCCTGGGTTCTCTGGCGTAAGAGTCACACACTCTACCCACTACGCCGCGGGCGCCACATACTTGGATACCCTTCCAAAAAGTACATTTGATTTACCTTATCCCAAAATCCAAAAATACAAAATTAAAAAAAAAAAATAGCATGAATGGCTTAAGCATATTTTTGAGCTTTTTTCTGTAAAAAAAAAACACAGATGCGTCATTGGACACACGAGAGAAGCGAAGCTTTTTCGCAGTTTCATAGATTTCATCATTTAATGTTTCTTTGTTGTAATAAAATAACTTTAAAGTTAAAAAATTTAAAATGACAGAAAGTAAATTAAAAAAAAACACGTTCATATTCAAACCAGTAAATTTTATTACTTATCACTATTATTTTTTTTATTTTATTACATGTTACATTCATTGTTATTTCAACGTGTAGGCAATTGTTAACTTTCCCTTGCACTATGCTAAAACAAAACAAAAGCATGTACCAACAACAGCTCAAATGCGTCCACATCTCAACAAAAAGAAAAGAAAAAAAATATTTCTTTTCCCGCCATGGGAATTAATCTTGGACGCTTCGATGCATAGTTCATCGTTCTACACACCGATCCAAACAGCCTTGCTACTGTTTGTTGATATAACTGCAGCTATGTGAACAGATGCTATATTAACAGATGTAGTATATCACAGTAATCTGTTGATAGCCATACGACAAAAAACTAAAAAAAAAAACGAAATGGTCATTTCAGCCCGTGAATGGACTTTGACATAGCTTCTTATGATCAATTGTGTTGTGTGTGTTGTGAAATGTTTGAACACAAATGATCGAGAACTGGACCTACATGTTTTATGCCGACTCCGAACTGCTTATTGTCTCAAGAAGGTTTTCATGGCAGTTTTTACTGTCTGAAGCTTGCCATTGTCTGCAGGAACGTGACGGCCGAACAGAAAAGTTGATATTGAAAAAACATTCTGTGGTAGATGAGATTCGAACCTTTGTTCTATTGGATATTGGAAGGTGCGTACCTTATCATTTATGTCATGATCAACTATGCTCCCTGCAAAACCATGCTTTGTAAATATATAGTATCTGCGAAAGACAGCAGTTCATTAAAACAACATCAAGTTCATGAGAAACATCAAAACAATTTAATGATCTGAGAACTTCCAAGTTTTATATCGAAATTGAGGTTAAAAATGATTTCAGGCTATAATTTCTCTTCTCTTAAATAATATTCTCTTCTTCAATTATTCTCAATATCACGAGTCTATGTTAGGTTTAACTTTTAAATTCTTAAATATTATTATAATAATTTTCTTTAATCCTACTTTTACTATTAATTATTATGTTGAGATTTTATATCACCAAACACTTCATTTTATATAAAACAAGAAGAGCTTAAATAACTAGAGTCAATTTCAACTTTTTCCAAAACACATAAAACTTGAATCAATTCATTGCCAATGCATAAAATTAAACTTGACTCAATATAGTGTTTACGGCACCAAGAATTTTTCATTAATGTCGTTCGTTCGTGCTGCTCCGGTGACATCATCATATTTCATTTTCAAGTTCATTGCAAACATTCATCTTGGTCACTTTCGAAATTTCGTTTTCGAGTGTGCCAGATTTTCAAGTTGCCATCATTTATATGAAGAATAATGAAATTCCCAAACGTGACAACGTACAAGTTTACTGTTTGCCATTTTCCAATGGAGAGCGGAGCAAACACCAACAACCTAAACACCAGCAACATCAACACCAACAAAACCAAAAACACAATCAAAGTAGCAGCAGCAGCATTGAAAAAACGCATAAGAAATAACTGTAATCGATCAATGTGATATATAGAGAATTTGGAACAGCCGAGGATATATTTACTACCCACAAACAGAATGGCTAAAATTTCTTTGCTTGAACTTGTGTGCAATTCCTTTGGCATTTGTTTCTTTTTTTTTTCATTTTAATACTCCATTTTTTTTGTGTGTGTGTGTTTTGGATCAGCTTCATTGGCAATATTTTTGGCCAAATATTGGCATGTTAGTAAAGTAACCACAGCTTCATACCGTTGGGACGTTGCAGTAGTTGACATGCTTGAAACGGTCTTGAATGATGCTGCTACAGCTGCTGCTCACACGGCTGTGACAAATCATTGCTGAGTATAAAAAGCTTAATGGAGGGCAGTTGAGAGAAATCTTAGAGAATAGTGAAGTAAGCGTTCAATCGATAGAGGTGTGGGCAGGGGGGTAAGTAAAAAAAAGAATTTTCGATTTGCTTTTATGTAAAATGGAATGGATGTGGTTATTTTGCAAGCCTATTAAGAATGGCTCAGGATAAGGAGTTTAGTTCGATTTAAAAAATTAGAAGGATTTTTTTTTTTATTCTAAGAGTAAGCAAAGTTTGTGGTGGATTAGGTCATTTAGGAACTGTGTCCACTTTTAATTCGATTTTGAGGCATAAAGTTTTGATCAGAGCAAAATATACTAGTTTGGTGAAAATCTGGGTCAAGGCGTAAGATATATAATACACACACTCAGAAAAAAAACGGAATGTAAAGGTAATGTTTTGCAACGATATTTCCAATGTGAAAATAAAAACGTTGTGTTTAATTCTTTGGGTAAGTTTTGATGTTTTATTTAGTATTTAGTGCAGGTTTTTAACCATGATTTATTTAATTGCAATTTTTATATAAAAAAATTTAAAATTTTAGCTTTCCTTTAAGCTTTTCTAGAATTTTTTGTTAACATGCTCAGGGAATTTGATTTTATTTTTTCTAAAAAACACAGCTAATTGACAATTTTTACAAATAATTCAAAACCTACTTTATAACATTTTTGACATTATATAACACAATTTTTCTTTTAAAATTTAAAAACTTACCTTTTTGACCAGTATCTTAAACGTCAAGTTACAATGCATAATTTTGTTGACAGTTGCAGTGCCTTGTTTAAAACTTCCCAGCAAACCATAGTTGACGACTTTGTCGAAATTCCGTCTAATTCGTAACTATTTCGAGCTGTCTTAAAGAAATCGTTACAATTTCGTTACGCAAATATCGGAAAAGTTTCACTTTTTATACGAATTTATATAGAATTTCGATATGCGACTGTTAAAATGCTAACAGAATAAAATTTCCTTTTTATCTGTCTGTTTTTATCTTTAACTGTCAACGAAATCGGATTTCGAAACCGGAAAGATTTCGAAATATTCTTAACGAAATCGTAACAAATATTTCGCAATCTTTCCGATTTCGTTACGAAAAACGACACGTAACGAAATCTCGTAACGATTTCGTAACGATTCTTAACGAAAACGTTACGAAAAAGTTACGATTTCGTTTAGACAGTTTGAAAGAAAGGAAATTTTACTCTGTTAGCATTTTAATATGTCGTACAAACAGTCGCATAACGAAATTCTACATAAATTCGTATAAAAAGTGAAAGTGTACCGATATTTGCGTAACGAAATTGTAACGATTTCTTAAGACAGTTCGAAATAGTTACGAATTAGCCGGAATTTCGACAAAGTCGTCAACTATAGCTTACTGGGTTACTGCTCTTCCCATTTTTCTTGAATTCTTAAACTTTCTCATGTCAATTTCTTGTTTGGCTTGCTTTTAATGTCTAAAATTTTTACAGCCTCAATATCGGCCCAAAATATCGGCAAAATATTTTTGGTTAGATTTAGTATAATAGTTGTTATAAATGTAGTTTTCTTATTATGGACTGAGTTCGGAATTCAGAATATAAGTTCGGAATCGGTGTCAAAATGTTTAATTGCGCTTAAAATTAGCTTGTCAATATAAAAATATGGTTGTTGGAACAAAACCAAAGAATTTTTCAAATTGATCTTGAAAATACCAAAAATGCATAAAAAATTTATTTGAATTTTGATAAAAATCTTAACTTTTTTTTTATGCTTGATAGACAATCTATTGAAATGAACGGATTTCGCTATTACCGGCCCTCCACTAATAAAATCTTACGTTAACTTCAGTTTAATTTAAAAGAAATTTTCAGCAAAATACACAAATATTTTCAATTTGCATGCAATGACAATAGAGTTCAGCTACTACAGCCTTTTCGCACTTCCTCAGCATTAAAACATCTAAAGCCACGACCCCAATCATTGAAAATATCAATGCTATGGATACCAGTGACCACAAACAAGTTAATGTGAGAAAAATTTACCCACCAATGAATGGATTGGACTCAGGGACAACACAAGACGCAACAACTAACCATGCGTATACATAGATCTAATTACACAACTATTTTTAATCTACTTTTGAGTTGACCTTTTCACAAATTAACATCAAAAACGCTACAATTGTTAACAAATGAACACATGCGGTTTAAGGGAGCAGTAGCCATATAATTTCTTTTACTAAATGGTAAATAAATTAAGTTGTTAGCGTTTCTACTGCTTATACGGTTAGTGTTAAAATTAATGTGAGAAAGAAGTTCTGAAGAATTGAATACACCTGCTATGAGTTGGTGTAAATAGACTTCGGTCACTTAAAGACTGCATTTTTAACAGCCTCAAACGATCCTTATAAGGATGAAGGTCTAATATGTCCGTCCAACTTAAGCCTCTTAGAACAAACCGAAGAAATCGTTTTTGGATTCTTCTATTCGATCAACATGCACATTGTAACTTTGGGACCAAACTTGACTTTCGTACTCTAAGTGAGGACGCACGATTGCATAATACAACGTTGTAGTTGTAATCATGCTATTAAATTCTTTGGCCCAGCGTTTTACAAATCCAAGCATTGAAGAATGCTTTTTAAAAAATATAATCAATGTGAATGTTAAACGATAGCTTAGAATCCATTTATATACCTAGGTCTTTGACAGTATCTACACGATACTAAGGGCAGTATCTTTTATCTTATAATCAAAAATAAAATTATTCCCTTTTCGCGAAAAGGTCATAGTTTGGCATTTATCTGATTTTACCAACTATACTCCACGGAGTGATTGTCTGGTGGCAAGCCACTCGTAAGTCTTTCGTACTAAATAAGCTTCTCAAAGTACAGAGAAGTGCAGAACTATGTATGACAGGAGCCTTGCAGCCTACTCCTACGGATGCGTTAAATGTCATCTTACACTTACCTCCCTTAGACCTAATTGCTATTGAAGGTGCTAATATCACAGCTCTGAGGCTAAGGGAGTCTGGATCCTGGTTCGGAGATGGTACGGACACTCAGATATACTGGCCTCGGCCACTATTCCTTCCAACACAGCCTACCGCACACCACAGGTAATCTTTGATAAAAAATATAATGACCGCATTTCTACACGAGAGGAATGGGAAAGCATGCCTCACTATATGGAGGGGGCTATAAAAATATTTACTGACGGCTCTAAGCTCGAAGGGCGAGTGGGGGGAAGGGGAGTATTTTCCCCGGACCTGGAGATTGAGCCCTCCTTCCGGCTTCCCGATCACTGCAGCGTCTACCAAGCGGAGGACTTAGCCATCAAGGAAGCAGCACAGCACCTCAACCAGCTGAGCACCTCAGGGAAGGCTATATATATTTTCTCGGACAGTCAAGCGACGCTAAAAGCATTATGCTGAGCAATTCAGGATCCACCTTGTATGGGTGCCTGGTCACCGAGACATAGAAGGCAATTGAAAAGCTGACCAACTGGCTAGAAGGGGTACGACCGCCGCTATCCTTCCAGAAAAGGATGGGGTAGGTATACCCTTGGCCACCTTTAAACTCCAGTGCAGGCGAAACACGCTGAGCCAGTCCAATGAGCGATGGTATAACCTTCTTCCTACGACAGCAATCGCACCTCATCCCTACTGGAACTCGGAAGACCGAATCTCTCTGTTCTCTCCAGACACTGCTTGATAGGAGCTCACGCTCTTCGTCTAGGCTGTGAAGCCAACGACTTCTGCAGAAGCTGCAGAGATGATGAGGAGGAGGAAACCGTACAACACTTTCTCTGCCACTGCCCCGCTCTAAGTAGAAGGAGACGAAATACCCTCAGTCGACCCCTCTTTCACTCTCTTGCTTCAATCTCAAAGATAGATTCATAGAAAATCGACAAAAGATATATCCAAAGAAATAAAAAAATATTCAAAGATATTCAATCTCAAAGATATATCCAAAGAAATAAAAACAAAATAAATTTTTTAAACCTGTTTACCTGTTCTGTCCTGTTGTTCCATTCCAAAAAGTCGAGAAAAAGGAGCAACTCAAAATTGTATGTAAGTAAAATGTTAATGTCTGTTGTGATAATCAATTATCTATAATGCTAAGCAAGTGGTCATGTTTCGATATTCAGTTACGAGATGTATACGATTTGGTTACGATTACCAATAGTAAGTTCTTACAAAATCAAATTATTTGACGGCAATGGAAGAGTAACAAATGTTCAAACAACTACAAATGTGAGGTTCCTGCATCTTTAAAAATGAGGCATTCTTTTTTATTGGCAGTAACCAAGTTTTTTCCTCAGTATATGTTGTGCTAACGCTGTTGTTGTTTGATTTTACGGTGAACATGTTAAATTGATATTGTATCGATTTGAAAAGAATTAATAAAATAATGTAATGTTTTGCATTGCAATGTAATTTTTCAAAGTTAAAAAAGCATTTCAAATGTCTTTTGAAATGTGGCAAATATAGAGGAGTATATATATATATTTTTGATCAGCATCACTACCTGTACGCAAAGAAATTTTTCATTTACCACAACTAAAAAATTCACCATCTATTATTCGTTTGCGGCCTGTAGATATCGCAAACGCGGTTCAGTTGCCTCTAACGAAAAAAATTAACGAAAAATATCGAAAAATTAACGAAAAAGAAAAATTTTTTAACTCATAAATTTAAGATGATTTAAAAAAAAAAAAACCTTCTTCCTTCCATTGTTGGGACTCAAACCCTGACTCCGTCGATGTAAACTCGATTCAGTCGGCTAATATTCGACTAGTGCTGCTAATGCTGCTGCGAGCAACTCCGTTGTGTTGAAGTAAAGGTACACAATTTTTTTTCTCGATTATGGCATCATTTGCCGTTAACGAAAGCCTACAACCACGAAAATCTTATTTGACTTGAAATCAGTAAATTAAATCAGCGTTGCGTTTTTTTATAATTTTTTATTAATTTTTTAGCCAAAAAAAAAATCTTTTTTAATTTAAAATGTTCGTTTATGAAAAAAGAAGTTCGTTTCCCACAAACGAAATTTTAAGTTACAACAAATAACTTCATCATTTGCCGCAATTGAAGAATTGTACGCGTTTATAACAAACAAAATTTATTTTATTGTTAATTAAATTAAATAACCCGTTTCCCGCAACTGTTTCCGTTTCTCGTAACTGTTGAAACGAGAGCAAAAAAACGTTTTCAAGCACTATAAACGAAGTTCGTTTTGCGCCAAAATGCAGATAAACTTTTTTTTTTTTTTTGCATGTGAGTCAATTTAGCAAAGTCCGTCTGTCTCTAAGTATATCTATCTTCAAGAATACAGCCGTAATTTTGAAGATATCGTAATGAAATTCGTTTTATAACACTACATTTAAGAAGTTAGAAAATGAGCCACATCGGATGAAAATCGCGCCTACCACCAACACAGTGAATTCATAAAAATGGTTTAATTTCTGTAAAATTCACAAAAATTAACTAAATGACTTGAAAATTTTGCACATAGAGTGAGGTTTTTAATATGTATCCTGAGAATTAAATTTGGCAAAATCGAATAAAAGCCACACCTGCCTCAAATACATACAAAGTGATTTTATTCAAACGATAAAGTATCTTAAAGTTCCACATAAATTAATGGAATGACTGGAAATTTTTCACATAAACTTTTTACTATAAGCTCTGACTACAAAATTTTGCAAAATTTAATGAAAACCATGCCTATAAACCACCCCTACAAAGAAGCGATGACTTTTCTAAATTTTACTTCAAAACGGTTAAATCTTTTATAAATACACAAAAATTCATTGACTTAAAATGTAGAATATATGCCTCGATTTCAAATAGTAGTAAATTTGAAAACTCCTTCTACCTCACATTTAAAATGACGACATCAAAATAAAAAAATTTATACATTAAATGTAATCGCGTATTTTTGCGGTATTTTTGGGGTATATTAACTTCAATACAGCCAAAGATCATTCCTTACTAGTTCTACTAGTCACTAGATCCATGCAGTAGTATCAAATTTTATAAGAGTATTCTATGCACTCTTTCTAGGAGTATATCTCGATATGATTTCAAGCTGAACTGGCTTATTAGAACCTCAACTTTTCAACAAATAGAACACCAACTTTTTCTTATGTCAGAGAGTTTCAACTATTTTCATCAAATAATTTAAGGAAATTTCATAAAACTTTACCCTCATATATCGGCGCAAACAAATTAGACTACGTTTGTAAAAATTTGTTCGCATTTAAATATCAAATAAAAAAATACAGAAATACTGTAGAAAGCATAAATTGCAGCTGTTGCAAGGAAAAATACAAAAATACAAACGATGCAATGGTGCAGCGAATGCAGACCACAACCACGTTTTGCAACAATCACCTTCATTCCAGCCAAGAATTTCCTAATGTTAAAATAAAATTGAGATCCATTGCAATGCATTTGCGGTGCATACTACACAGGAGTAGCAACAGAAGAAGTTCCTGCACTTGACTGTGAAGATTGATAGATGCTTCAGCAGCAACGGCAACTCATGTCATACGATTGTAAAGCCAACGACGGTTAGATGGTGGGCAAAGCGCCATCTAGCGTTGTTGAGCATAACGTACGCTATCAGTTAAATCTGGAAATTGCACTTGGCAAGAGCTCAAGTAGCGTTAAGAATGCTAAGAAAAAGCAGGCGGTAGTCATTCGTTTTCCTTGGTTTGTCTTTTGGACGTAAGTAGTTTGTCGCTATATAGCGATGCCGTCAGGTGCTCCTCCATTAGACAGCAAGACGAAGGTTCAGACACAATTGCTGACTTTTTGCATGCTCATGCTTAAATATGCACACATATATCTGGTAAATATATATATATATCAGTCTTCCTCTCTATCTTCATTTAAGGCTCAACCAAAACGGATATGCAGAATAAGGCAGATTTTATACGGATACTCCGCTGGGATTTAAATTTGCTTTATATTATTTGTCGGTACCTATGTGTGTGTGTGCATGTTTGATTTTGTTAGTGTAGTAGCGGTGATTCACAGCACAGTTACGCTCCAACACCAGCTATCATCAATATTTACCTTGTTCCTTTGTGCGGTTAGAAGTCGGTTGAGCATCTTCCTCAGCTGTCTCGAGCATCATTTATCAGGCCACAAGACGAATTTGTCACTTTGAAGCTTTTGTCAATTTCTCGGCTTTATTAATATTATTCCATCACAGATTTGCACTTGATGTATGTATGTTTGAGTAAGTGTGTGTGTGTGTGTTTGTGTGTTTCTCCGAATGTTATTTATTGTTAGCTTAAAAATAACATTATCCGTTCAAGTTTATCAAGATTTGATGGTTTGCCATAAGTTCCGAACTTAATTTATGCACGTCAGCAAGTTCACGCTCATTTGCTTAAAATCTACAGTGGTATAGATACATAGATATATCATACAATTTTTTAACCAAAAACAAGCTCTTGCTTATAGAAATTATTACAAAGGACTTAAGTAAAAAAATAGAAGTTTGAGTTTTTGATTGGGTTCTAAGCAGTTATTTTTCCTCTATCGATTGCTTTCAACAACTTTAGTTTTCTACTGCTGCATCCCATTGCAATTGGTTTGGTCCAAAGGCATTAAGTCCAATACACATTATAAGA
Organism: Coremacera marginata; assembly: GCA_914767935.1. Taxonomy (NCBI): domain Eukaryota; kingdom Metazoa; phylum Arthropoda; class Insecta; order Diptera; family Sciomyzidae; genus Coremacera; species Coremacera marginata. The sequence continues at coordinate 20,882,021 of OU612046.1, read as the reverse complement.
TGAATTTTAACATCACAACTGCATTGATATGGATTTGAAAGTAGATTTTATCTCGACTGCCAATAATTGTATGTCAACAATAATATCAAGTCGTGGAAATTTGAAATTTCATCAACAATTCTGTTTTGTGTTTCTTAATTTTGTTTTCGCTAAACTGTATACTAGAGTGTTTAACAAGAATAATATAACATATAATAGATTCTGTCATGCGCATGTCCACCATTTTTGTTGTGACGTCAGGTGTGAGAAAGAAGGGAATGTCAAATATACTAAAAAAAAAGACGTAGTAAACATTGTTCATAGAGGCATTCTATTCGAAAACATTCTCATTTTCTAATGCAATCTTGGTTTTTAAAATGGAATAAACATTTATCAAAGATGAACACTTGTTCAGAAAAAAATAAAAATATTTTTTAATACTAACTTTAATAAAAACATTGCTCGATTTTTTTTTTTTTTATTTACATTTTTAATTTTTGATTCCTTTCGCAAAATTACGAAAATAAATACACGATATACAGTAGTCCCCTGTTATTTGCGTCAGATAAAATGCTTGGTTTTCAATGCATTTAGTCGGGGAACTCTATTACGAGAATATATAGTATATTAAGAATATTACGGAGGGCCCAATTAAGCGAGGCGCAACTAACCGGGGACCACTGTATTTGTGCAATCAATAAATTAAATTGAAATTTGATATTTGATATTTTTCTGATAGCATTACATTACATTACTTGCTTAGATTAATGTTCTTATTTTGATATTTCATTTCGAATGCGTTCGTAACAAGTGTCACGTGTTTCATTTTCATTTCTGCGCACTGATGGCGGAATCTACTATATATTATTCTTAAGTGTTTAATATGTTTATGCAACGGGTAGCGAAATAAAAATGTATTCATATTTTTTTCCAGAAGCAGAATTCGGCAAATGCAATTGAAAAAAATGTCTTACCCAAGTTCACGAAATGAAACCGGACGAATTTTTCGATTTTGCTATCCTATTTAAAACTATTTTGGCGTCTAGGAAAAAAAATATCAGCAATATGCAGTTCTCCTGGTAATTTGTACAGTAGGATGGAGCGAAACTAGCAAAAAATATTTTTTTTTTTTAATATCTCCTGTATCATTAATCGATGACCCGATAGAAAAGCTTCCTTCTTACAAAAAACCAAAATTTTGTGACTTTATTTTCAGGTGGCGCACCGTTAGAGTAGTTTACAGAAAACCAAAATTTTTAGTTCTAAATTGTACCCGCAAAATTGAAGTATTTTTGTAACTATTTGTCATAAACATACTTCTTTTAATTTATTCTTAGCCATATCTCTGCTGCATTACCGTTAGCTGTATTCCCGTGGTCGTTTATCTAAAACGTGACTCTATTTTATTCACAATGCAATAACAAAAATTTGAACTAGCTCTTGTTTTGGCTCTATTTCTGATCTTAAAATGCTGCCAAGCTTAAATCATTTTTTATCAAAACGAACATAGTTGGCAAATCTAAATTACTCTTCGTTTTCACTACTCGTATTTGCATTTTGACAAGGTGGATTTATAGAGGTGGCTTTATCAGGGAGTGTGGGGTACCATAGCTTTCAACAGGGGCTCAAAGCAACCGAGAAAAAATTCAACAACAACGTCGATTTGTAGGGGCTTGACAGGTATGGTCCGCACCACGAGAGAGATTTTAATTTACCACTTCCACTTGTATACTTCCACCATGCATTTTGACACTTTATCGTATTGTTATTGTTATTCAAACCAGCTGTTTAAAGACAGTGGTGCCAAATTTTCATAAAGTTCAACTAAAATTGTTTCAGTGTCACGGGAATGCAGATATTTGTAGTGTAATATCTTTAATTGGTCTTGCAAATATTTGCAAATTAGAAATTTGTCTTCAAAATAACTACCGTCAGAGAAGTGAACTTAATATTAAAAATATGCCTAAAACTCGGGAAGATTTGCGTTGCCCTGTGTTTGGTGATCCACTGAAACTAAGTGGTAATGTGTTACCAACATATTGTGATGTTATAAAATATTATTTGTGGGTTAGAAACAACATGCTTGACCTGAACAATGGAAAAGACCCTTCAGTGAAAGAGTTATGTGAAATTATTGCGACTGAAATAGAGAAAATATGGGTTAAGACATCAATTCCTAGAATAAGCCATCAGCAAGTTGTTGCAAGGTTAGTAACGTATTATAACAAGTATAAAAGTATGAAAAAATTGCGCAATGTCGCCAAAAAAAAAAAATTTTACGAAGATTCTCTGAATAAGTTGTTTGATATCGCAACATGTAAATGTACGTCTCGAGGAGTATGCAAATGTATAACAAAAGTGCCGGCTGCTGAAGAGAGATTCTTGAAAGATCAACGAAATGATCGGAAGATGTACAGGGTTGCCCATATTCGACGGACCCATCTGGCAACGCCATAACTTTTGACAGAGATGTCTGATCGCTTAATGACAAACCGCGTTTGAAGCGTCAGTCCAAGCAGATTTTTACCATGGAACAATACACGCCACGCGAGCGCTCTGAAATAGTTGAAATTTACATTCAACAGAAGAAGTCAATTGTGAAAACTCAACGTGCTTTTAAAATATTAAAAAATGTGAGAAGTGCACATTGAATGGGACCGTAAATAAGCAAAATTGCCGTATTTACGCCACTGAAAATCCTCAGGAGATTCAAGAAGTGCCTCTTCATGACGAAAAAGTCACAGTTTGGTGCGGCGTTAGTGCGAAAACGGTCATTGGGCCGTTTTTCTTCCAAAATGAAAACGGCCATGCTGTTACCATCAACCAGGAGCGTTATCGCGACATGATGACCAATTTTGTGATGCCAATTATTCGTCGAAAGCGTATGAGGCAGTTCTGGTTTCAACAAGATGGCGCTCCACCGCACACAAGTCGCATAACAATCGATTTTCTGAAGAATTTGTTTCCGGGCCGTTTGATGTCGAAAAGTGGTGATTTGGACTGGCCACCGCGTTCGCCCGATTTGACGCCGCCTGACTTCTTCTTGTGGGGATATTTGAAGTCAAAGGTTTACGTTAACAAGCCAAGGACCGTAGAAGAGCTCAAGGACAACATTCGTGAAGAAATAGCCGCTATTCCGGCCGAAATGTTGGCGAAAACGATGGAAAATACTGCAAAAAGGGCACAATACGCCATCAACGCCAGAGGCGGCCATTTGAGAGATATCATATTCAAAAATTAATGTAAACAAATCTACTTGGAACAAATTAAATGATTAAGATTGCCAACCACCAAATTTTTATTTTTTTCTTTGATTTTTTTAACAAAAACATGGGTCCGTCGAATATGGGCAACCCTGTATATTGGTTCTGTGGATAAGGTGATGACACAATCTATCCGTCGTAGTGACATTAGGAAGCGAAAATATGATGAGTTTGTGAAAAAATCCGTTGGAACTTCAAGTACTTCTTCATCTCTCTCATTGATTGTCGGAGCGCCTAACAGTTCTTCTAGTGAAATATCATATGAAGATGATGATGAGTTTGGCACATCAGCAACGCTGAGACAATCCAGCAAAGGGACTCAACAGATGAGAGGCAATCTGCAAAATCTAGCTTCCGCGTGTGATAGAACTGGAATTTCTGATCGATCAGCTGCATTTATTGTTAACGCTGCATTGCTTGATTTGAATGTTATCAGTACAGACAACTCATCAAAAGTAATTGACCGAAGCAAAATACGTCGAGAGCGAAAAAAAGCACGCAAAAATTTGCAAGGTATTGATAGCAGTAAGTTTATATCGGCTATTTACTATGACGGTCGTAAAGACAAAACTTTAGTCATGACTAAGACTGGCAATACATCACATAGGAAGACTATTACTGAAGAGCATATTTCAATTATATCAGAGCCAGATTCTAAGTATATCGGTCATCTTTCTATTGATTCGGGGAAGGCAATGACAATTAAGAATAATATTGTTGACTTTCTCGAAATGAGATTCAAATTTGATACTACTTTGGTGGCAATTGGCTGTGATGGCACCGCTGTAAACACGGAACACAAAAATGGAGTCATTGTTTTACTAGAAAAACACCTGAATCGTCCTTTACAATGGTTTGTGTGCTTGTTACACGCAAACGAACTGCCACTTCGCCATTTGTTCTCCAGTCTCGACGGCACTACAACGGGCCCTAATAGTTTTTCTGGCATCATAGGAAAAAAAATCGACAAATGTCTTGACTTGAAAGTAGAAGCGTTCGAAGCCATTCCCATAGAATTGCCGGATATGAACACTGATTTGTTAAGCAGCGATCAAAAATATTTGTATAAGATGTGTTCCGCAATTTCTGCTGGTACAGTCTCATCAAACTTGGCAAATAAAGACCCAGGAAAACTGGCACATTCGCGATGGTTGACTTTCGCAAACAGGATTCTTCGTTTATATATTGGAACAGTTAAACCGACAAACAATTTGAAAGAACTAGCCATTTTTATCATGAGAGTTTACGCTCCAACCTGGTTTGATATCAAGACAAAATCTTCTTGTAAAGATGGTCCGGTACATGTATTTAACATGGTTAAGAGGATTTTGTATTTGCGAGATGACCTTAAATGTATCGTTTTAAAAATTATTCAAAGGAATGCTTTCTTTGCACACCCAGAAAATGTATTGCTGGCTATGTTACAAGATGATGAATCACATGTAAGGGAATTGGCTGTTCAGAGAGTCTTAAATGCAAGAAGTCAGAGCAAAGGACAGAAAATTCGTGAATTTCAACTTCCAGAACTTAAGATTGATGCGTCTAGTTTCTATGATTTAATAGATTGGGAGAAAGAAAAAATAACTGAACCTCCAATTACAATGAAATACACCGACACAGAAATTTCTAACATTTCCTCAGGAGGTACTTTGGTTGAAATTGAAAAGTATCCTTGTCACACTCAGGCAGTAGAGAGGTGCGTGAAACTCGTAACAGAAGCTTCATTATCTGTGTGCGGACCAGAAGCAAGAGATGGTTTTATTCGTACAAGGATGAAAGCCAGGCAAGACATACCACTTTTTGAGACGAAATCTCAGTATTTTTGTCAAAAAGATGGTGCTGGAAGTTCCGGTTAAAATGATTTTTTGTGGTGTTTTTAAACGTATTTTTCATAGCTCGTCATTCAGTAAGTAATTTTGAGCCTCGATATTGTAGCTAAGATAGCAAAATAGACATAAATAAAGTTCTGTTTGTAAGCCAAAAAAAATTTTTTTTTTCTGAAGTTCAAACCTAATGCGCCACCTTAATACATTGACTTAAATAGCTAAAATTTTGCATGAATACTTCTTATATAACGTATCATTGATTGATAATACAGGCATCTTAAATTTTCAAACACAAAATTTTCACTCCACCCTATTGTACAGTGGTTGCAATATAAGGAGAAAAGATAAGTTAGGTATAAAAATTCACTTAGGAATGATATTCAATTCAAAAAAAAAAACTGAATTTCAAAAATATAGCTTTTTTTCGGGTATTGGTTTTTTTATTTTCCTTTTTTTTTTTTTGATGCTGCCGCAGCCTCTCGTTCTGTGATTTGCTTGACTGAAATTGGCAACAAACAGCACAAATTTTTCTTTTATCAACTTCGTTTTTTTCTTAGAATTTAATGACTTCTCGGCTTTTCTTGCTTGCTTGTCGTCTATTATAACAAGAACATTAAATTAAATTAACTTAAATATGAAATACAAAAATTTCACCTTCGCATGCCGTTGAGATTCAAACCCACAACCAACCGATACCACTGTGTATGAAGTCACTACACTACGCATTGAGCCAAACTCCTTCGTTACGCGGACTGATTTATTCAATATTAATTACAACTGAATCTATGCTGCAGCATAACACAATAATCTATTAAAAGATTTTTGTTGTATGGCTATCAACAGAATACTGCGACATACTGCATCTGTTAATACAACATCTGTTAACATAGCTGCAGTTATGTCAGCAAATAGTAGCAAGGCTGCTTGGATTAATTGGTAGAGCGATGGACTGGCACCAAAAGTTTCCGGTTTGATTCCACACGGTGGGCAAAGATTTTTTTTTTCCTTTTTTTCTTTTCTTTTTGTTGATGAAATGTAATAAAATTTACTGGTGTGAATATTAACGTGTGTTTTTTAATTTACTTTATGTTATTTTTGAATTGAAAAGTGGTTTTATAACAAAAAAAAAAAACCATTAAATCAAATCTATCCTTCTCTCGTGTGTCTAATGACGCAGCTGTGTTTTTTTTTTGCACAAAATAGCTCAAAGCTATGCTTAAGCCATGTTGTTTTTTAATTTTGTATATTTGGTTTTTGGGCTTAGGTGAATCAAATATTTTTTTTGGCAAGGTATCGAAGTATGTGCTTTCAAAGTGATGTATTAAACAATAAATTGCTTAGGTGAATAAGCATAAGTTTATAATTCCCATACAATTCTCTTCACCTAAGTCGACTTAGGTGCTTTACCTATTGCTTTTTTTCTATGTGTACGCGAATTGATTTCGAAACTTTAAAGAAATACAAATAAGTACACACAGAATAAATATAAATCGAATATGAGAAAAATTTAGAAAAAAAACCAAATAAATTGAGTTTATATATTAAACAAGATCGTTAAAACTTTTGCCGCAAAAATAAAGTATTTATTCCACTGTCATCTGACTTACAATCAGTTAAAAACTCCAGCATCAATTTATTTAAATGTATTGGCATGTAAAAAGGCAAAAAAAAATATATTCTAATCGCATTGAAACTCAAACCTGTAAAAATTGTTTTTATTTTATAGATGACATAATTTTCCATAGAAAAGAAAAGTTCCAAGCACAACAACAACAAAAAAAGAATAAAATAAAACCCTTAAAAGGTGAAGGTGGTAACAGGCACACACACCTTTCCATGGTGCAAATATTTATTTAGCTTAAATGTTGCATGCTGGCTCTACCCAAGCGTTTCTCAATTTAACTTTATTGATAACATAAATAAAAGGACACACGCCGACACACATACACAAACGAACAAACGCTTAAAGTCACACCAACACACAGTCGCACACAAACATACCAAATGTTTGAGGCAATCTACATATTTATGTTGCGACGCATTCGTAATGTCAATACGTAACGAAAACGTATAACTATATCTCAAAAATCGTTTATTTTACGAGATTACTTAAGCTTACCTTATAAAATTATGTCCTTTTGAAGGCTGCTGCTACTGCTTCAGCTTCACATGCTTTGTATTGGTATGCAATGCGGCATGCGAATTGATTTAGTCAATCGTCCTTAAGTCTTTGTAGTGTGTGTATGATGGACAATATGTTGCAGACACAGAACAGAAAAACAGACAGTCAGACAGATGGACAGATGGACAGAATAAACTGATGCCAATGATCAGCATATGATTTTAGAAATGTTCTTCGTTCTTCGGAAATTGGCACCGATTATGTTGACAGCATTGCTGATGGATATGATTATATTGTTGTTTTGTTTTTTTTGTTTTTGTAGTTGTAGTTGTATTTTATGATGTGGTACAAGCTATCATAATAACATTCAATGAATTTTTATAGCGAAATTATGTTAAAGTGATTTTATATCATGCTGTGGAAGATAGCGAAAATGTGCCATTTATTCTATGTTATGGTATCTTTTAGTGAGCGGATACCAGGTGCGTTTGTCTGCAATATTTAAATATAAATTCTTATATAATAACTATATTAGCCATCAACTTGTGCTTGCTACGATGGCGTGCATTAAGACTAGGATAGGTTTTTACTGTAAAATATTGCTGTTGTATTAGAAACTGAATTGCATAAAATTAGATTTTCTGGGAATATATTGAATTCATTTTATATCTTAATGTTATTTATCATTTTTGTGTCTATCGTTTAAGGATATGAAAATTCCGATAATTAATATGTATGCTTAAAAACCTAACCTATTCAAAATAGGGTTCCCAGAGCCGTATTAAGAAAAATTTTCCGCCCCCTTTTAATAATTTTCTCATTTTTAAATTTGGGAAAATTTACGTTAGCAAAATACTATTTTTGACCTTGAGTTCATTTTGTTAGTTATTTTTTATTTCTAATATTTATGCCATAAGCTGTGTCTTAAGTTTTTGTATAACCTTTTAGCGAGAATAGCGCAGATACGTGTTCTTTATATTCTTTTATTACTTAAAGCTTTGTGGCACGTTGAATGACATAAATTAATTTAGTATTTTTATATATTCTGAGCACATTTTTTATAACGTTCAATGCTGAATAATTTTTCTATTTGTGCATGAATTCCTTTTTACAAGTTAATTTTTTTATTGTTATTTACTCGTACTAATTTTTATTTATAAATACAGTTTTTTATTTAAAGGGTCCGCCAAATAACTTTTTTTTTTTTGAAAATGCAAAAAAAAGAAACTACTGAATATTTTCTCAAATTTCTTTTTTTATTTGAATGTACAATCCTTCCGGTTAATAATGGAAAATAATTTCATTCAAATGGCTGCCTCGGCTGGCCATGCAGTAGCCTACACGATAGGTCCAATTTTTAAGCACATTATCGATTGCGTGCAGCTGTATTTCACCAATGGCTTCACGAATATTGTCCTTTAAAGCGTCAATTGTCTCTGGCTTGTCGGCGTAACACTTATCTTTGAGGGCACCCCACAAATAATAGTCCAACGGTGTCAAATCGCAGCTCCGAGGTGGCCAAACGACATCAGCTCTGCGGCTGATAATGCGATCTTCAAAAACAGAGCGCAAAACATCGAGTGTAGCTTCGGCTGTGTGGCACGTAGCGCCGTCCTGTTGAAACCAAATGTTGCCAATATCCTCCTCTTCAATTTTCGTGAACAAAAATTCGTTCAACATGGCCCGATAACGATGGCCATTGACTGTAACGCCCACTCCTTGCTCATTTTCGAAGAAAAATTGCCCAATTATGCCAATGGACCAAAATCCGCACCAAACAGTGACTCGTTTTGGGTGCATCGGCTTTTCAATGTATTCGTGCGGGTTTTCTGTGCCCCAAATGCGATAATTTTGCTTGTTTACATACCCGCCAAGATCAAAATGAGCTTCATCTGAAAAGATGATTTTTTTGGCAAAACCGGCTTCTTCTGTAAGTCGATCGCAGGCCCACTCAGCGAAGCGAAAACGCATTGTATGGTCAGTTGGCTTCAACTCCTGAACCAATTGGACTTTGTATGGCGTCATACCAAGGTCTTTATGCAAAATTCGTCTCAATGATGGCTCCGAAATGTTCAATTGTTGAGAACGACGGTGAATTGATGTTGATGCCGCTTCCTAAAAAATCCTTAGTTTTCTATTTCTAGATTTTATCAGCACATTTTTACCGCTATAGAATGTTCTGTTCCAAAAATAAGAAAAAATAATAACATCTCAGAGCTGCTAATACCCGGGCTACCAGGGTAGCTCGAATTAGCTGGACCATACTCGGACACCCTGATATTTTCAAGTGTTTTGGTTATTTTCAAGCTATATATTGAGTTTGAGCTATATATATATCAGGATTCGCGAAAATTCTCAAGTGGAGAGATAATCACACTCCTCTCCATCAATATTATTCAATTGACGAACAATTACTTTGCGAAGAAAAAATTTGATATAGTTTAAGAAAATATTCAAACAAGATTTCGTTGAAATTTTTTCAAATTTGCATTTTTTTGATTTTTTTTTTTTTTTTTTTTTTAATGAATGAACAAGAAGGAAGTTTTTTTCGAACAATAAAAGATTACAACTCAAGAGGTTTTCGTCTAATTTTTATGTTTGATAGCTTATTTTAACCCGCCGATGGGTGAGTCATCCGTTGCCCTTATAACGTATGCAGTACAAGGTCCCCAGCATTTGTATGGAATTTTGTACGAAAAAATTGTTTTCAATTTCTTTTTTTATTTGTTTTCTTATTATTATTTATTAATTATTAATATTAAATGAATTCCAGAACTCTTTTTTTTATATACTAACACTATGAATTTTTTGGAGTTTTATATGAAAAAAGCCTAAATAACTATTGTTGAGTAGATTGTCCCTCGTCCAAAATATTTTGTGTGCAGGTGTTGCATCGATGCATGAATGTAGAATGCTCTGCACAAACTGGATTGTTGCAGGAATTGCGATAGGACCTAGTTTCTGCTGCCGTCCGTACTCAGAACGACATAGGCGATATGAAGATATTTTTCCTCTAGGCGCAAATGGCGGTGCAGCTGCATCTACTTCTGTAGGTCTTGATAATATCTAAAAAGAACAAAAAGAAAAAAGAACAAAAATATGTAGTTATTCTGCTTTTGAATATTAGAATTGATTTTTCTCACCTTTACATCAAATGCTTCCATTGCGGTCCGTATCCTTGGATATGCGGTTATGCGGTTGTTGAGCGCTAGTTCCTCTGTGCTTGGTACTGCCAATTGTTTTGTCAGCATCATCAGGAATGACCGTCGTCTGTCACTTCTTCGAATTGGCTGCATTTCATTACATAAAATAAATGCTGCTTATGCAGCAACGTCCACCATATTATAAAACATGGCCAGTGGCCAGCGGTTTGTTAAGCGCTTGCATGTATACGTGCCAAGCATCTGGTCCATTGTATCAACGCCTGATTTGTTGGCATTGTAGTCCAAAATAGCAAACGGTTTCTGATTCTTAGATTGCATGTCCACACCGCAAGTATAATGTTGTGCGAACAGCAAAATGACCGCTTTGTTCATCTTGGGCACATATGAACACAGCGCTACATCGCCTTCGTTGAAGCCGAACAATGTGCTGTTGATAGGACCCATACGATTTTTTTGGAGCTCCTGTGGCACAAATGTCTTATTCGAGCGCACTGTTACAACAAATGCAGTTTTCCTCCTGATCAAAATACGCACCAATTCCAAAGTGGAGAAAAAATTGTCAGCATAAATTCCAAATATCTCCAAATAAATCCAAATAAATCCAAATAACTCTTCGCAAGTTGAAGTACAACATTCTGCCCTTGATTGACCTCTCGTGTTTGGTTAGGCAATTTACCAGAGTGAATTATTCCTTTGGCAGCATAAAATGATTTCGAGTCGCACAACCACCATACATTTATACCATACTTGGCAGGCTTCGACGGAATGTATGTATGGGAATAACTGCTTATCAACGGTCAGTGTATCATGCGGAGTGTAAGCTGCTGCCAAGTTAGACATTTGCCAAACATCATCAATAGCCGTAGTTTTGCTTCTTGTTAGTCGCTGCTTTCGCGTATTTCCATTGTCGAATCTAAGACATTGTAGCATGTATCTGAAGCGATCATACGATAATGCAGCTTTGTATATTGGACTGCGTTTTGTATATTGGACCGAATTCACCGATTTGGTGAGTCCAGCATACAAAATAATAGCCAAAAAGGCATCGAACTCCTTCAAAATGATTGTTTTCCATTCTCTTGTGTTCGTTGGATTTGCCAAATTCCATGCAGCTGTCACTTCACGGCCTTTTCGATTTGTTTCGCGTATTATGATGTACGCCATGTCTTCGGTGAATATCGAGCGGAAAATGGTAAAAGGATCATGTGTGGTTCGTACTGGTCCCGGTTTCCGCCTTGTGAAGTCAACCACGTTATGAGCACGAGTACGGGAAAGGTAATGCATTTTTACTCCATTTAATGCCATCTTTGGAAATGAAGTAATTGTCACTTGTTTGCGGAGCATCAGTTTCTTCCTCTTCATCAGCGTCGTCATCACTAATATCTTCATTGATCTCTAGATCTGCTTCACTTTTGGCATCAGAATCATCAACATGAAAATTTGGTTGATATGTCAAGTCATCTTCCGCACCTTCAAGATCACATGCAGGAACATCAACTTCATCCTCCTCACTCATGAAGTCTGCAAATCTCCCATCTACTGCATTTCTATCTTCCTCACTGATTTGCTGGTAGCATGTACTACGACGTACCACCATTTCAGCAATATCTAAATTTCTGTCTGCCATTGTATTTTCTTTATGTAATTCAGTATGACTCCCACGTTTCATCCGGCAGCTATAACTTTGAAGTAGTCAAGGAGTTCGTTTACCTTGGCACCGCCATTAATACCAAAAACGAAATCAGCCTGGAGATAATGCGAAGAACAATAATTGCTAATAGGTGCTACTACGGGCTTAGCAAGCAACTAAGTTCCAGAGCCCTCTCTCGATCGACAAAACTAACACTCTACAAGACGCTCGTTCTACCTGTGCTGCTTTATGGCGCTGAGGCATGGGTAGTTTCGCAAACTGACGCAGCCGCTCTGGGGGTGTTCGAGAGAAAAGTTCTTCGCAAAATCTTCGGTCCTGTTCGAGTCGGCGATGACTATCGCATCCGAATGAACCACGAGCTGTATGAGCTCTACGATGACATTGACTTAGTTCGGTGTATAACTGTGCAGCGACTACGCTGGCTGGGTCATGTCCATCGTATGAACGACAAAGCTCCAGCGAAAAAGTTGCTCGAGGCGAGGGTCGCTGGTCAACGACGACGAGAGAGACCATGCCTCCGATGGATGGACCAGGCTGAGGAAGCCCTAACCACACTTAGTGTATCCGATTGGAGAAGGCGCGCGCAAAGCAGAGGCGCCTGGCGAGAGCTGATGAGGTCGGTTGAAACCCGGACACGGGTTGTTACGACCAACTAAGTAAGTAAGTAAGTAATTCAGTATAAAACTTAGCACACGATATTTCTGCTCACTGTGTAAGCTTTGTATGATTCGGTTTACGAAACTGAAGCTCCTTTATACTCTTTTTCTACGTCTACCTGTGTTCAACCATAAAGCAGGCAATAAAATTCAAAAAGGGACTGACCATTTGTTATATTTTCAAGAAAAGGCACAATAAAAATAGTCCAAAAGGTACCTTAAATTCGAAGAATACATTTGTGATCTGTTCAGACAATAAAATAATTCAAAACTCAAAAAGGGTTGAATTATGTTTTCAAGGAAAGGCCAAGAATATTCTAGAAAGTACCAAAAATTCAAAGAACACATTTGTGATATGTTCAAATAATAAAACAATTAAAACCAAGCCAAAATAAATTGCATTTACTAACAATTCCTTGCAATTACCCTAGGGACCTTGTCACCCTTTCCCGTACTAAACACCTTTAGCCCTCCGATGAGTGAGAAGGTCCCTAGGGACCTTTTTGCCTTTTCAAACTGAAATTACTCCTACTTCGGCCACTACAACCCCCCCCCCCCCCAAAGTTACTCTGTATTCCAAGAGTATTTTGTTGCGCATCTTTTGGAAAAAAAATCAAGCCGATCGGATCATTACTTGAGGAGTTATTGAGGTTTTAGTGAGAATAGTACGCGGACGTGTGAATAGGTCCGTATGGACCTTGTACTGAATTTCACTAATAAATGCATGTTTTTGGGCATCATTATAATTTTTTTATTGTTTCAACACATAATTTACTTGTTCTGAACACAAAGACCTAAACTCAAAGACATTAGGGATGATGGTAAAAACAAAAAATTCTAAGAAAAATTCGAAGACATGAACTTTATTGCTTTCAAGGAAAGGCACAATATTCTAATTTTATACTACTAGCAATAAACCAGTTCTTAGAATTTTTTGTTCTTAGTATTTTGTTCTTAGTATTTTTTGTTCTTAGTATTTTTGTTCTTAGAACTTTTTCGATATTTGGCAAATGTTGCAACATAACTTGGCAGCAGCTTACACTCCTCATGAAGCACTAACAGTTGATGAGCAGTTGTTCCCTTACAGAGGCCGCACCCGCTTCACACAATATATTCCGTCAAAGCCAGCTAAGTATGGTTTGAAAGTATGGTGGTTATGCGACTCACAGAGTTATTATCCTGTGAAGGGAATGGTATATTCTGGAAAACTGCCAAACCAACAACGGGAGATAAACCAAGGGCAGAACGTAGTGCTGGATCTTGTGGAAAAATATTTAGATGCTGGCCGTACTATATACGCGGACAATTTCTTTACCACTATTGACTTGGTGCGTATTTTGTTGAGGAGGAAGACCGCATATGTTGGTACAGTGCGCTACAACAAAACATTCATTCCACAGGAGTTCAAGAAGAACCCGAAGCGCACCATCAATAGTACATTATTTGGGTTCAACGAAGGGGATATAGCGTTATGCCCATACGTGCCGAAAAAAAATAAAGTGGTGAACGTGCTCTCCACAATGCACTACACCTGCCTCGTTGACGAGCAAACCGAGAAGCGGAAGCCCTATGCCATATTAGATTACAACGCCAACAAATGCGGCGTTGATACCATGGATCAAATGCTAGGCACTTACAGCTGCAAAAGAGCAACACAACGATGGCCGTTGGCCATGTTTTATAATATGTTGGACGTCGCTGCATTTGCTGCTTTTACGATTTACAACGAAATGAAGCCTATAAAAAGGAGTGACAGACGGCGGTCGTTCTTGTTACTGCTAACGAAACAATTGGCCACACCAAATATCGAAGAACGTGCCCTGAACAACCATATAACCTCATATCCAAGGATACGCAATGCGATGGAAGTATTCGATGTCAGGGTAAGAAAAACATCTTCAAATTCAAGAATAGAATATATATTTATTTGTTTTTTATTTTTCTTTTCATTTCAGGTATTACCAAGACCGATGGAAGGCAATGCACCGTCGTTTGCGGCTAGGTCAAGTAGACCGTCATGTCGCCTTTGCCGTTCTGAGTACGGGCGACAGCGGAAAACGCGGGCACACTGCTTCGGCTGCGGCAACGGTGTTTGCGGAGAACATAGCACACTTTTACATTGCTGCAACACTTGCGCACAGGGCGGGGGACAAGAAGTACACGCTCAACAACAATAATTTTTAAACTTTTTTATAAGTCTTAAGAAAATTCAAGCAAAAAAAAAAAAAAAAAAATTTAAAAAATTGAAAAAATTATTTTTGTATGTAGAATTTAGTTATAAACAATAAAAACAAAAAAAAAATTTTTATATGAAAAAAACATGATTTACAAAAAAGGTCCGTAGGGACCTTTTCACACGGCCGTGAAGTTCAGAACTGTCACTCATCGGAGGGTTAAACCCTTATAAATCCTAAACTATTGGTCGGTTCGCCTTGATTTTTTTTTTGACGATTCTGCATAAAATTTCCTTGGAATGCATATAGGGGTCGGGTATATCTCCCATGGACCATCGAGGAGTAATTTCAGTTTGAAAATGAAAAAAGTCCCCAGGGACCTTCTCACCCATCGGAGGATTAAAGAATAATCGAACCAGTTTTTTCAAAATTTACACTTATACAAAACTAATTTGGATTTTTTGAAAAAATTAGCACTTTTTCCCATATAACCACGTACTGACATATACCTGACATGGTACGGGTTCTCGTGGTCCAAGGTACTCACAATTTTTTTAAATTTATTTTAATATCAAAAGAAAAAATTGAGAGGGTACCATGAAAGAAAACACATTCGACTTTATTGGACTTGATGCATTCCGCGTGAGCTTAAAACTCTATGAAATGAGCAAGCATTGATTATCAAATTACCACGGTAATGTTTCAAGCCCGTTACGAATCTGTAAAAAAATGGTCGCAGCGTTGACATTAAAGCCAGGCTTAAATTTGTATCAAATCTTTTATTTTATTTTCAGTGGATTACTGATACGGGACACAATTGTGTATTTATTTTTATTTTAAATCACTTTTTTTTAATTTATATCATTAGGCATTGTTTAGAAAAAACGAGTCCGTCTCGGATTCGCGTTACTTTGAATAAAAAAAGATTCGTCTCGAATTTAAATATGAATTCCGTTCTGAGTTCGAGACGGATCCGTAAAAATAAAAAAAGGGATTCGCGTTTTTAAGAGGATTTTCATACGAAAACGGGTCAATGACGGATCCGAAACGCAAACCGTTCAAGATGTAGCAATAAGATGTAGGGACTGAATAGATTACATTAAAAGCTATCTTCGTTTAAATTCCAATAGAATGAAAAAAGTTACGATGAAGTTACGATGAAAAGTATAATATTGGTGTCATTAATACTCATATAATGTATTTAGAAAACTATCAGTAATAATTAGGCCAGTAAAACGTTAACACTGTGACTACCAAAGACTGCAAATATTGGCTGCAAGAATTACTACAACCGTTAACGTTATTTTAAGGCAACAAAAAAACAATATGCTATAAACATAAATACGTGAAACAATTCGCGATACTCGGTGCAAATACATAATTGTTCAACATTCAAGCTGTGTCTTCCAACAGATGCTGCCAGAAATAAAAAAAAAAATTTGCAAAAAATAAACAGCCAACAAAAAGAAGCCAGAAAAAAATATACCGCGACTTAAAAATAAAAACTTTAGTTATTATTATTTAGTGAAATAAAATCTGACTTTTGATGTTTAAACGGACTCATCTGTTTTGCGGTGAGCAACAACGATTTACTAGATAGAACCAAACGAAAACCAAGCAACTGCCAAATAAATACAATAACAAACACACCGAGCTAAACCCATGCCAAGCCCACTCAATGACTGGAAAACCAGCACAGCACAGAAAGAAGAAGAAGAGACTCATGAATAAACAACCCGAAAAAGTTATTAGTTTTCAGTGATTGCGGTCATTTTGGCGGGGGGATGGGGTTGAGGTAACGGTAGTGTTTGTGAGAATTTGTTAGATGGTTGTTGTTTAGGCTGCGGCAAACCCTTTGAAATAAAATGAATTTTCATTTTCCCACCAAAGAATGCAAAATTAATTGAAATATTTCTGATTTGGTTTTAGGTTTGTTTGCATAGGAACAGAGAGCTAAGTATGCTGCTGCCTACAAATTTTTTTTGTTTTTTGTGTTAGTTTTTTTGAAAAGACTTTCTACTACCTCTTAAGCAGCAAATGCAGAGACGTCCACTAGCGTAAATCTGGCGGCAAATTTATTCAATTCTTGTTTTACCGCTATTGTTTTTTTTTTAATTAGCTAACGTATTTTACTGCTTACTCGAAAAAAAGTCACCAAAACATACATACATACATACATACAGCTTCATAGAAATACATTTAAAACACACCATAAAAGGTGTGTGTCCCTTGTTCAGTGCAATTGATTGGCCGTCACTGTAAGTGCTAAAATACTTGCTTGCCAAATATTTAAAAATCTTTGGCTCTCGCTATCGTTTCGCTCGTTTATCATGACATTTCCGGTGTTTTAAGGTTGTTCCCCCTACCAATTGCGTCTTGCTTTTAGCCATATTTTTGCCGCAACTTTTCAAGTTATTTCATCATGTATTCTCTCGGAAAATAAAAACAACAAAAGCTGGCCGTTTGCTCATATTTTTTTAGCGATTTTCAAAATTTCATTGTTTCTTGTTGCTGCGGTATTCCTGAATTTCAATTCGGAATTCCATTCAAATTCTGCTCTACAAATGTTTGACGAAAAAATTTGAATGCGAACGATTTCATTTATTCATTTATTGATGCAGATTTTGTGGCGCATAACTTTGATACTGCGTTACAGGTTAAAATAGACCCATTTAGCCGCTTTGTTTTGAATGTTTCAAATTCTGACAAATTCATCGGAATTTCAAAAATCGCAATGTTACCGAAAGCGAGTTGATGAGTGCACAAGAAAGGAGTTGTTGAGTGATGAACAGAAAGTGGATCTCTCTCTCACTTACTTTATGATGGGTTTTGAGTTTTATAGACAAATTATTTAATTAGTGGGAAAATATATTTCGTTTTTTTTCTTTATTTTCTTTTCAAGAAGCTTAAGTCTCAATCTAGGTATCTAATGGGGTATTTTAAGTTTAAATATAATATATTCTGAGCTTCAATTCGTCAAAGATGGAGAAAGCAATGATACTTCAATGAATAAAAACCGAATTTTGAATTATGAAAGCTATAAAATAACAGTGTTTTTCTCTAATTTTAAGTTAATTGTAGTATCAAATCAAACATATTTCAATCATTTCATTATATTCAAAAAAGGCTACAAAAGGCTTATGGTAACTTATAAAGAAAAAATGTTTGATTGAAATTTCTGTATCGTGTAAAAACCGCATCGATCGTCGTTTTATATTTACTAGTATCGCCTGGGACCGAAATTTGACCGTATTAAAATCAATATTTTTTTTTCTTTTTTTTTTAACGCATCAACTCATATGCTGAACAGAAAGAACGGTGCTAGTGCCGAGTGGCCAGCGGCCAGAGGAGTTCTTTGAGAAGTGTCTGAGTCACTCTCGCATTCTACTCTTCCTCACGTATGCTTTAACAAGGATGTTCAACAGATCTGTATCGCTATGTATTTTTTTGTTGTTTCTCATTGTCCCATTGGGAAAAAAGTATTAACTTTCAGAATGAACAGTGTCCCAATGAGATCCGAAAGATTTACTAACTTGAAATTCGATTAATACAAAATCGAAACATGTCTACTTTCCAATACAATAACAATATGCACTTTTATTGAAATGCCACTTTTTTTATTTTATTTTGTATCAGTAACGCTGATCAAAAAGCAAGGAAAGAAAAAACAACAACAACAAAGCTCTATTGAAACTTTTGACTTTTTTTTACTATCGCATTTTACTCTCAACAGAGCTTTACTCTCAAATAAAAGTGAAAAGCTTCAACAGAGCTGTGTGGCTTTGTATTTTGTTGCTGTTTCTCTTTTATGGGAAGAAAGATGTTTTAAATTTCTAATTTTTGCCTATCTTTACGACAAAACATTCAAATTAAAATTATATTGTGTTCTTGGTATAAACCAGAGCTTTCAAATAATATAAGTTTCATTCGAAAATGTTGTCTTTAAAGTGGATAAAAAACTTATTTAATTTTTGTGTTCATGTATTAATATATAGAAAAAAAAATCGCAAATTTTAAACACAACAAAACTTTTCAAATATAGCAATTGGATGTTAATTGAAATCACTATTGTTTACAAAAATTTTTATTTGGTAAAATAATATGGAATGCGATTAACAAAAAAGGGAGAGACAGAAAAAGAAAGAGTAGCAACAGTACTTGCTTGCCGCATGTCTCACTTAGGATACTTGTATGTCAAACTTTAAAAGCTTCGCTATCTCTTTTCCCTTTCTCATTGGTTTGTCCACGGCATGCTACATATACTTTTCTGTTTGGCAAGGCTAAAGGCAATATTCGTTTTTCTGTTTTCTGTTCAAAACCTGTTTTCTGAATTTGAGTTGTCCAAATTATTTTCGTCTTCGGACCTTGAACATAATTTTTCGGTTGCGTGGAATTTTTGAATGAGAGAGATGCTCTCTCAAATTTAAGTTTTTTCTTTTACCAAAAAACATTTGTCGGTGTCCGAAAGCGGAGCATGCACCTTTGCACAACTTGTTTGCAAAACAATTTCTTTTTTGTGTTATTGCTCTCGAGTAAGATAGGCAGAGAGATTCAAACTACAACCACGAGTATGGAAATGAATACGTTTTAATTTTAAAATGCAATTATTTATTAGAAATTACTTAACTTTTATATATTTTTGACACATCTGTGGTAGATTACTTTTAAATAATATAAGTTTCCAATCCCTTATTTTTATTATAAATATTGAAGAAGTGTACGACGACACATATATATAGGATTAGTACTAAGTTTTCTATAATTGGACATAATCAAACCTAATGTTTTTTAAAGAATTCAATTAGTGGTAGATTTTTATCATCTGCAAAATTTGTATTGAAGTCTTCACTTAGAATCATAAGTACATCGTCAAATTGTTCGGTAAATCTTCTTTTGGAGCATTTAAGAACCTTCATTTGAATAACTCATCAAATATCCGAATACTAAAAAAAAATTTCTCCCGACTTGATCCCTAGAGTGGTCCAATATATGATATGTTCCTATTATTTTTTATCTTTCAGTATTTCTTTTGAATACACCTAATACCTATCAGCCACCATACAAAAAAAAAAACAAAGAAAAAATATCGATTATAGTTAATATCTCTACCGAATTCATTCGTAGAGGTGTCAAATATATAAACATGTTTTCTATTATTAACATGTTTTATGGAAGGAAATTAATATAAAAACAGAAGTATTACGAATAAAAAACCGATATTTAAAATTAAGATGTCTTAGTTTGATATATGTGGGCTGAAATCAGTGGCATAGCGAAGGGGATGCAAGGGGGCAAACATGCCCTGGGTGCCACTCGTAGAGAGGCGCCAAATTGTCATCAAAACCAAAAAAAAAAATTTCGAAAAAATCTTCAAATGAATTAACCTAATTACGGCTTAGTTTTGCTTAGTTCTCGCTTAGTTTTCGATTGTATTACTTTATATTGTTTTCAAAAGTTTAAATTAAATTTTTTTTTAAGCTGAAAGTTTCTGAAAAGTGTATTTAATTTTTCTTCAAAATGCGTTATCAAATACAAAAATCGGACTTAAATTACAAGAGTTATGATTTTATACTTTTGGAAAAATATTTAATTGTTTTCTTATTGTGTCAAAAAAAAATTGCAAAAATCCAAATTTATAAAAAATTCGGTGAAAATTTATAGAAATATTTTTTTAAACTCTAACTTATACAGATAGGAAAAAATTGTGCTATTATGTTCAATTATTTGGTCATTACGAATTTGTTTGCAAGAATTATGCCTTTAAATAATATATGGATTTTTATGAAAAAAATTCCGAAATATTGAAAAATCAAACAAGAAATGAACAAAAAATAGTTTTGAGCTATTTTGTGCAAAAAAATAAAAGAGCCAAAAATCGGATAAAAAAGTTATAGCTGCTACACTTTGCCTTTTTTTCAAAAATCCTTAAAGTACCCTTTTCTGGCAAATCGAACACAGAAAAAAAAAATCATAAAAATTAAAAAAACAATAGATTTAGTTTTTTCACAGTTATAGTTTTAAAATATATTTCCAAGGCATTTCACCAGATTTTTTAATGTATGTATTTTTTTCAATTTATTTTTTGTAATACAAAAAGAAAAAAGAAAAAAGTAAATATTTTCCAAAAGTAAAAAATCGTCCGATAACTCATTTTAATGAACAATCAAATGAAAAACAAAGTGCGTTCCAGTTTTTAGAAAAGTTGTCTTCAAAAAATTTAATTTGAATTTTTTTGGAAAAACAGCACTATTTTCCATAAAAGTAAAATTTTCAATATAGAGGTCGCTTGAGGCACTTTAAAAAATAAATATTTTTTTCTGAAAGTTTTAGAACGTACTATTGCATCATAAAGAAATAATCCAGAGCTATGCACATGTCAAATATATATTCAAAAAAATAAGGACCATTCTAAAGGACGGTAATAAAAATGCAAATTTGAATTTTTTTTTACAACACATTTTAGCGTTTTTTTTTTAGAAAATAGAAAATAGATAAATTTAGAAAAGAAATATACATACCTATGTATATATATAATATAAATTATCATTTCTTCATTGTGTCAAGATTCTGTTTTTTAAACTCTTTATAAATATGTAAAATAAATAATATCTTCTGAACTACCTCTTACTCTGTTTATTGGTATGTTTTTCGAGTGTTTGCTGAGTGGGGGCTACAAAAATTTATTTGCCCTGGGCACCAGTTTTTATCCCTACGCCACACGGTGAAATTTCCCTTTTTCCCCCGCTTCTGGCACTACTGCCTATAATATTTGCAGTCCTTAAGAAACTTTATGTTCTCAAGGGAAATTTTAAGAAAGTTTTTAAAAATTTTGTGTATTTTCAAGACTAAATTGTCTTTCGAAATTATATCAAAAATTTAGTATAATGTGAGCTTGAAATGCTCAGTGATAATTTAAAAAAGTTTTGAAGAACTTGTTTTTCTTAAAAGAGATAGGCAGATCTATCTTGTAAAACCTATACAATGCAACCTGTAGTTTTGCTCTGTTATTGTAACAATTTTAATAAACATATTCAACTGTGAGCTAGCTTTAAAGGATTGTAATTAGAATAATAAATTTATTCATGCATATCTTTCAAAAACATATAAAAGAATCAACAATATACAAAAATAGTTAAAAAAAAAATGCAACAATAAACTTTAAAAGTCATGCTCTGCTATCTAGCCAATATAAGCTAAAACAAACTTGCACACATATACATATGCGTACCGTTGCAAACAGAGACCTACAAACCTATATAAAAACAAATCGAGAAACCACACAAATAATCAATTTTTCGCTCTGTGGCTTTGTTTATAATTAAAATATGCCCGTGGAAATAACAAAATGTTAAAACATACAAACAAACATGCACATTGGCAAAGATGGTTGGTAAATATATATATATATATATGTATAAATACACATTTAGTTTGTTTGTTTGTAGATACAACTGGCTACAATTCTAGATATCCAATAGCTTGCAACATTTATTTATTAAAAAAAAAAAGAAAACTAGAACAATACATTGCAATAAAAAGTAGTAAAATATTTTTACAGTTCAGGTACGTAAACGTTAATCTGCTCTACAGTAGGTCAGAATGTTTGAAAACAGTCAGAAATTGGCTGCTTGTGGTTATTCAATTTTGTTTCCTTGCAAGCGTATTAAAAATTTATAAGCTCATTAAAGTTTAAAGTGTCTCTAAAACATATAAAAAAGCTTTTTTTGTCCTTTAGTGCAGGCATACGTAGTGTTGTTTTTGAAAACTTTTATATCAATTTTTTTTTTTTTTTAGGAAACTGATTTTCCAGATATCCATGACCGGGCAGGTGTAAAACTTCCACAGATCAGTGAGATCTGAGCTATGCTGTCTACAGTAGTTGGCAAGGCAAAATTGACATATTTGAAGCGCATTTGTTTACAGTCGAATGCACATTATCCAGCATCCATAAAATTGAAAAAGTACAAACACACATAAATACAAAAAAACATACTCAATCTAACCAACATACAGACAAAATCCAAAATCAGAAAAAAAATGTAGAAAAACACCGTTAAAAAACCGCACAAAAGTCATTTGTCCGTGCGCGAACTAGAGCTTATAAACTGATGACGTAGATATACTAGATGAGGGCTTTGTTGGCATGAGTGTGAATGTGTGTGTGTGTGTGTATGTGTATGCGTTTGGCGCACATGTGTGTCTAACTACGTCCCTGTCAGTTGGCTTAACTGAAAAACTCCGCATGCCTGCCATACCCTGTAGGAAAATCAACTAATTTAAAAGTAGTTGATAAAGTAGTTTTTTGTCAACCACAACTAGTTGAAATTCTGACTTTTTCCCATAGAACGAACTAACATATTTTTTATGGTGATGTCCGCTAAATAAGTCAATTGACTTTCGTCTGCAAATATTTTCAACTACTTGTTAAATTAGTTAAATTTAAATTAGTTTTAAACTACTTTAAAAAAACCAATTGAAAACTATTTCTGATGGCTGTTACTGAAAAATAATATTTGATGAAATAACATGGTTAAATATATATAAACTTGTAATCTAATAAAAATTTGCAATTAAAACATGTCAAAATCAGAGTAATTGCCGCCTTAATATAATTCAAAATAGTTTTTCAATCACTTGTTTTTAAGTAGTATTTCAATTATTTCATATATAATGCAAATGAAACTATTTACAATTGAAGTGGATGCCGCCTTAATATAATTCAAAGTACTTCATATACTGGTTTATTTTAAACTAGTTTTTTAACTAGTTGTTTTTAAAGCAAGTTAGTTTGTTCCTATAGGGATAGTACTCGCAATTGTTTTTGTGTGTGTGTGTGTGTGTGTGTTTGTTGCCATTTCATTCTTTTGTTACCACAATTCTTGACCATAACTGGTAGTTGTTTTTGTTTTTTTGCCACCTTTAACCACAACACAACAACAGGCCGCTCTACAGAACACTACCATGCCAAGCTTTTAGCCTCTAATGGTTCATAATTTAAATTTTAGTTTCCGTTTCCGTTTTAGGCAAATGTATGGAAGTTCATTCACGCACACACAAAACACACACATAGGCGCAAATAGTGATATGTGCGCGTTCACTATTTCGCCTATGTAAGACTTAATGGCAGCCGTGGTTATTATTGTTGTTGTATCTTTTATTATTCTTCTTATTCATGGTTTTTTTTTTGCTTCTTGTCAGTACTGTGAATTTCACTTTATTAACTATGAATAAGTATAACGTTTGTTTGACTCACAGTATATTTTTTATTGTGGGTCCACGGTTCTGGCTTAAGGCATTACACCAGGGTAAAGTTGGGAAAATTTCATAAATATTACAGAATTTTTTTACGAAAAATGGATAGATCAATTTATTTAAAACTTGCAGTTGTGCCCGACGCAGCTCAGGTTTGGTTTTATATTTAAGGTTTTTTTTCTATTTGGGATTTGGCATAGTCATATGTTCAATCAGATGCAGTCGGTGACAACTACAGTAGAATTTACTCCCGTTTTTAATTTTGAAACTATGAATAGCTTTCATTAGCGCACCATACTTCCATTATAATTATGGAAAATATATGGGAGGTATCATTAAGCATAAACTTCCATTAGTCTCAAAATATTGCTTAATAAGTCTGTACGTTTTATGAATAATACACGTTATTCTATGCTGTTTACATTTATTATAGGAATAAAATCTGATAAGATTTACCCATTTTTAATATTGAAACTCAAGCTTTTATAATCACAAAATTATCACAATTAGACCGTTAAACTTCTATAAGCGAAATCAACGCCTCATTTCACATATTGATATATTATCATATCAAACATTTCTTTTATGTAAGCCACAACATGCGAAAGTTTCATCTCTATTTTCAATATTCATTATTCAAATATTCAATTTAATTCGTATATGAATGTATTATATATTAAAAACATTTCAAAATAATTACTTACAGAATGGTAAAAGCCGTAGCAAAATCCTTTATATAGTGAATGAACAGATACAAAAAGCGAGTTTGTTTTTATGATTTACAATAAATGTTAACTAGTTAACTAAAGTTTATGGAATAGCAAAACGATTTTTTTTTTAGTTAATTATACGACAATGTAATGTAATGGACCTACAAGTTTTATGCCGACTCCGAACGGCTTATGTTCTCAAGAAGCTTTTCATGACTGTTTTTTACTCTCTGAGGTTTGCCGGTTTGAGGTGACGGCCGAACAGAAAAATTAATTCAATTAAAAAAAACTTTCTGTGTCAGGTGGGAATTGAACCAGGGTTCTCTGGCGTATAGGCCATGCACTCTACCCATTGCGCCGCGCCCACATTCACCATCTTCCATCTAAGGGCTCAATTTAAAGATCTGGAAAAAAATACAGCGTAGTTTTATTGACATTCGGAGCGAATCAACAACCATCCATCATTGAAATTTAAAAAAACGCATATAACGACAACCCTTATATACATTTTATGAGGCGAATTTTCACAAAGTTTAAAGGGCTTTATCTGCCAAACGAAGAAAACATCAAACTTAAAATTTTTGCTGCAATATAATGCTATCATGTACTTTATTTTGAATAAATTTTTTAGCCCGTGCCCACCGGAGATATTTTACCCCAGTCAGCAAAATTCAACAAGTTTATTAAAATTCAAAATGTTAAAGTCAGAATGTTAAAAAAATGTATATTTACACATATTGAAATGTACTCTAGAAAAAAAAGTTATGACTACAACTCACTGCTTTCTATAAAAAAAAAAAATCTTAAAGTTGTAGAATATCACGTTTTCAACAAAAAAATAACCAAGCAGAAAGGCGATCCCACTTTTTGCGTCAACTACCGTGGGATAAGCCTCCTAAATATCGCCTGTAAGGTCCTGTCGAGCATATTATGTGAAAGACTGAAGCCCATCTTAAACCAACTGATTAGGCCTTATCAGAGTGGCTTCAGACCTGGAAAATCTACCACCGATATTCAGATATTCACGCTACGACAAATCTTGGAAAAGACCATAGAGAAGCAAATCGAGACCCACCATCTTTTTGTTGACTACCGAAAGCCGCTTTCGACAGTCCAATAAGGAATCATCTATACTCCACCATGTCTGAATTTGGTATACTGCAAAATTAATCCGTCTATGCAGGAGGGCACTGAGCAACATCAGCAGCGCAGTTAAAATCGGGAAGGACCTCTCCCCACCATTTGTTACCAAACGAGGTTTCAGACAAGGTGATTCTTTATCGTGCAACTTTTTTAATCTAACTATGGAAAGATCATTCGAGCTGCTGATCTGAGTCAAAGCGGCACAATATTCTATAAGAGTGTTATGTTGCTATCGTATGCTGATCAAATTGATATCATTGGCCATAACACACACGAAGTCAGTGCAGCATTCTCCAAATTAGAAAAAGAGTCGAGTCGCATGGGTCTTGCAGCAAACGCTGATAAGACGAAATATCTGGTGTCAACAAGCAAACAGTCCCAGCGTATTGGCACCCACGTCACTGTTGACAAATCCAATACCTCGAATCCTGCATTAACTCCACTAATGATATCAATAGAGAGATAAAACGAAGGATAACTCTTGCCAACAGGTGTTACTTTGGGCTTAGTAGGCAATTGAGAACCAGAGCCCTCTCTCGACGAACAAAAGTCACGCTCTATAAGTCACTTATCATGCCCGTGCTGTTATATGCAGCACAAGCCTGGACGTTGAGCAGCTCTGATGAAAAGACTTTGAGAGCGTTCGAGAGAAAGATCCTTCGTAAAATCTACGGACCAATCTGCGTCAATGGCTAGTCATGTTGAGCGGATGAAAGACGACGCTCCAGCGAAGAAAATTCTCGATTCAATACCCAGTGACGGTCAATACAGAAGAGGACGACCGCATCTCCGTTGAAAGTACCAAGTAGAGAACAACCTGACGAAACTTGAAGCTTCCAACTGACGCCAGCAAGCGCAAAAGCCAAACAGAAATGGCTGGCGCAATTTCTTACAACAGGCGCAAACCGACTAACAGTTGTAGGCGCCACCTAAGTAAGTAAGTATGTAATAAAAATTATAAAATGTGGAAGAAAGTGTTTTTTTTAGCAAGAAAGCCTGTAATTATTTTATCTTAAAATCAACTGCGAAACGTGAACATAAATAAACTAGAGATAAACAGCTGATTTTGACAACTAGCCGCATTTTTTCTCCTTTCTACTTCTTTCTTTTACGAGTCGCCCCTAACTTATAATTCTGCCTTGGTTTAAAATTTTTTCCTGTTTTTTTTTTTAGAAAATGATTTTTTTTTCTATTTCTTAAACCTCAGCTAATTGGTGTACTAAATTTTAAATAGATTGTTCTTTCCATTTTTAAGAGAGAACTGTGATATTTTTCTAACGTTACCCTGGTCTAATGCCTTAATAGTTTGACTTACTTTCTATATAGAAGCTGCATTTTTGCGCAAAGTTGTAATAGCTGTAGTTGTTATTGTTGTTTTTGCTGTGCGCTTGTTATTAAAAAAGAAGTAAAGTAAAAATGAAATGAAAATGTTTTAAAGGCAATAACGTTTTATTAATTATGTGTTAAGCAAACCGCATGGTTATTTTTTTCTAATTTTTAATAAAAGTGTTTTCTTTTTTGTTCTTAGTAAGCAGAAGTAATTATAAAGGTTTTTCTTTTTTTGTTCTGAACTCTATTCTGGTTTGGTATTCAAATAAAACTGAATATTCAGAATGAGCTGGTTTAATAAGCATAAGTTCACAGTCAGAAATTATGAACTTATTCTTAATACAACCAACTAAATCATGCGTTTTTAATAAATTTTTTATTTCAACATAAATTCTTTAAAAGAAACAAAATTTTCTTAATAAATTGCGGAACAGAATGTAACAGGGAATGGTACAATAAACAGAAAGGATCAACATTTTTTTATAAGTTAGAAATTTGATTTGTAAATCAATTCGTTCACTGCTAAAAGTTGAATTTAAGCTGGCGAAAACCTTAAGTTTGAAAATAAAAATCTGTATAGTTACAGTTTTGAATAAGCTTTATCGATTTGTATCGAATAGTCATTGCAGTTCTCTGTCGCACACCCATTGAAAATATAGCTTGTCTCAATTCAATTGGCAAATGAAAACCATGCGCAGTGAGAATATTTCCAAAAATTTAATTTTTTTTTAAATAAAGAGTTTAATAGCTTACATGGTTTATATGGAAAATAGAAATCGCGATGCGCGATCTTTAAATATCAATATTAATAGTTCCGGCTTTAACTGGCATCTCTTCCCACATCCCTGAATCTATTACAGAGGGGATTTTGAAAAAAAATAGTTGTTTTTTTAATCACCCTAATGTACAGATGATTCTAAGAAAACCATTTAATTTATGTTTAGGCATTAAGTTTAAAGGGGAGGGAGGTAAAGGTTTCAGCATTAAAAGAACACTTTTTTTTTTGTTTATTTTTCTTAAGAGCAAATTTATTCAAATCTTTTGTTCATGATAAAGTATACTGTTAACAATATTCTCTAACTGTATTTTCATGCGAATATATTGAAAAACAAGCCGGTGACAGAGCTTGCCCCAGAACGCCTTAGAAAAATAACAATTTGCGGTGTTATCCGATTATATCTCGGTCGGAAATTATCTGAAATCAAAAACCATTAACATTTAATAAAAGTATCTTCAAATCCTTCCACACAAGGTTCTATTATTATTTTTTTTTTTTTATGGCCACCTAAAGTGTAAACTGCTATTTTCCACGAAAAATTCCGTCATTTTGTGGGTGGAAAACCCCCTTAATGTAAAAAAAAAATTTTAACTAAAAGTTGGGGGCAGGTGTATTATATGTAGAAAATGTGTACCAAGTTTGAAATGAATCGGTCAAGTACTTTTTAAATGGCAATGAAAACGGACTTTGAAAAAGATGTTTTGAGAAAAACGTTAGTTTTACTCGGATCGGCTTCACTTCTGGACACAATATTCTTGACCTGTTGTGCATTTATATAAAAAATAAAAAGAAATGGTAAAACGAAAAGCTTGAAACCTTACCCCCTCTCACCCTTAACCATGTCTATTTCACCGAAGTTTTTAGGTTCCTACACACATCTTGTAATTTTCCCACGCAGTCAATCCTGAATAATCAGGCAAAGTTTATTTTTAACAAAAAATTTCCAGCAACGATTGTTCAATTTAAGTTGTATATAATTTAAACGGTATTAATATAACACTTAAACGAATGTGTTGCATGTGTGACTTAAATAAACAACAAGCTGTCAAGCAGCTACCGTAAATATTTGTGGCTCAACTCCATCAGGGCAAATTTCAAGCCCATTCCTTCGCCTTCTCATCATACCATTAAAAAAGGTCAACATAAATCTTTATGCTAATGCCAACCAACGGTGGGTTAAACAGATTACGGGCCAAAAGCGGCGTCATCTGATAATAGGATTATCTGAGCGGATAACATTTTAAAATAGCAAATAACCACAAACACCAACAACAACAATAATATACATCCCATACACACACACACACACACACTTATGCATACATGTACAAACATATTGACTGGGTTGTAAGCTCATTGCAGGCTGAATGGCAAGCGATACCATTGACATTCATTGGATTTTGCGGATATGCAAAATTGGCAAAATTTCACCTGATGCCCCGGCAATGAACATAAAAAGCCCCTCCAATAACAACAATAAAGTGGTTATTTTTGGGTTGACAGGATAGCAAGGAGCAGACTGACATAGTGGGTATGTGTTGGACATAATGTCGCTTCTCATTTGTGTCACGCCAACAATTTTGCCAATTATTCGGTACATGATGAGACAGACGATGTTACTAAATGTTGACAGTTTTAGTGAAAAAAAAATTATGTTTGATTAAACACATCAATATCAGTTATATTTGCTTTAAAATCGCTTTTTTAAAGCAATTAATTTATTTAGTTGATAAATAATTCAATATCAAATAGGAAGTAGCTTTTAACAAACAATCATTTTCGTTTTTCATTAAATTTTATTTACTTGGCTGCATAAAAAAAAAACCGCCAAAAAACGCCATAGGAAAATAACAGCAAAAACGCATTTACTCAACAAAGTGCCGACCATTGACCACGTTCCGAAAAACTGTCACAGTGCATCAGTCACGCAGAGTTGCAAGAGCACACAACCCAAAAAAGGCATCAAATGCCAATGTGCAAGGTAAAATTAATAAATCTATAACATTTTATGTGCAGTGGTTAAATTTATACTAAATGCTTGACACTTTATACTTAATATTAATACTTAATACTTAATAGTTAATACTTAATACTTAATACTTAATACTTAATACTTAATACTTAATACTTAATACTTAATACTTAATACTTAATACTTAATACTTAATACTTAATACTTAATACTTAATACTTAATACTTAATACTTAATACTTAATACTTAATACTTAATACTTAATACTTAATACTTAATACTTAATACTTAATACTTAATACTTAATACTTAATACTTAATACTTAATACTTAATACTTAATACTTAATACTTAATACTTAATACTTAATACTTAATACTTAATACTTAATACTTAATACTTAATACTTAATACTTAATACTTAATACTTAATACTTAATACTTAATACTTAATACTTAATACTTAATACTTAATACTTAATACTTAATACTTAATACTTAATACTTAATACTTAATACTTAATACTTAATACTTAATACTTAATACTTAATACTTAATACTTAATACTTAATACTTAATACTTAATACTTAATACTTAATACTTAATACTTAATACTTAATACTTAATACTTAATACTTAATACTTAATACTTAATACTTAATACTTAATACTTAATACTTAATACTTAATACTTAATACTTAATACTTAATACTTAATACTTAATACTTAATACTTAATACTTAATACTTAATACTTAATACTTAATACTTAATACTTAATACTTAATACTTAATACTTAATACTTAATACTTAATACTTAATACTTAATACTTAATACTTAATACTTAATACTTAATACTTAATACTTAATACTTAATACTTAATACTTAATACTTAATACTTAATACTTAATACTTAATACTTAATACTTAATACTTAATACTTAATACTTAATACTTAATACTTAATACTTAATACTTAATACTTAATACTTAATACTTAATACTTAATACTTAATACTTAATACTTAATACTTAATACTTAATACTTAATACTTAATACTTAATACTTAATACTTAATACTTAATACTTAATACTTAATACTTAATACTTAATACTTAATACTTAATACTTAATACTTAATACTTAATACTTAATACTTAATACTTAATACTTAATACTTAATACTTAATACTTAATACTTAATACTTAATACTTAATACTTAATACTTAATACTTAATACTTAATACTTAATACTTAATACTTAATACTTAATACTTAATACTTAATACTTAATACTTAATACTTAATACTTAATACTTAATACTTAATACTTAATACTTAATACTTAATACTTAATACTTAATACTTAATACTTAATACTTAATACTTAATACTTAATACTTAATACTTAATACTTAATACTTAATACTTAATACTTAATACTTAATACTTAATACTTAATACTTAATACTTAATACTTAATACTTAATACTTAATACTTAATACTTAATACTTAATACTTAATACTTAATACTTAATACTTAATACTTAATACTTAATACTTAATACTTAATACTTAATACTTAATACTTAATACTTAATACTTAATACTTAATACTTAATACTTAATACTTAATACTTAATACTTAATACTTAATACTTAATACTTAATACTTAATACTTAATACTTAATACTTAATACTTAATACTTAATACTTAATACTTAATACTTAATACTTAATACTTAATACTTAATACTTAATACTTAATACTTAATACTTAATACTTAATACTTAATACTTAATACTTAATACTTAATACTTAATACTTAATACTTAATACTTAATACTTAATACTTAATACTTAATACTTAATACTTAATACTTAATACTTAATACTTAATACTTAATACTTAATACTTAATACTTAATACTTAATACTTAATACTTAATACTTAATACTTAATACTTAATACTTAATACTTAATACTTAATACTTAATACTTAATACTTAATACTTAATACTTAATACTTAATACTTAATACTTAATACTTAATACTTAATACTTAATACTTAATACTTAATACTTAATACTTAATACTTAATACTTAATACTTAATACTTAATACTTAATACTTAATACTTAATACTTAATACTTAATACTTAATACTTAATACTTAATACTTAATACTTAATACTTAATACTTAATACTTAATACTTAATACTTAATACTTAATACTTAATACTTAATACTTAATACTTAATACTTAATACTTAATACTTAATACTTAATACTTAATACTTAATACTTAATACTTAATACTTAATACTTAATACTTAATACTTAATACTTAATACTTAATACTTAATACTTAATACTTAATACTTAATACTTAATACTTAATACTTAATACTTAATACTTAATACTTAATACTTAATACTTAATACTTAATACTTAATACTTAATACTTAATACTTAATACTTAATACTTAATACTTAATACTTAATACTTAATACTTAATACTTAATACTTAATACTTAATACTTAATACTTAATACTTAATACTTAATACTTAATACTTAACACTTAATACTTAATATACTTTACATTTAATTTTTTATACTTAAACTTAACACTTAATGCTTATTTCGGTCACCAAGTTTTACGAAAGCATTGTTTTCAGACGAATTTAAATTAAGAAAAAATTCCCTCTTATTTTTGTTGTGCTTCAAGTTCTGTAGCAAATGTGTTAGTTTTTTATAAAGAATTGCTCATTGTTGCCAAAACATACTGCAGAAAAGTGGTCATTAAGACTTTATTTTTGAGTATTGGCAAGCAAAATTTTAGGAATAAGTTGAGTTAGAGGCTTTGCAGTCATACTTAAAACAAATATTTTATGTGTCTATATTTTCTTTTTTGTACATTTCTGAGATACTAATTTAATTTTTAATTTTTAGTTATAAAATTTTTTAGTTTTTAGTTATATAATTTAATGATAGGATTTATGAAATATATGTTAGTTAAAGTTTTGCATATATATTACACTAAAATTTATGTGTTGTTGGAAAACATTCATTACTAAAATTCCTTTATATTTTCTAGTCAATATTTTAAGAGTGCTATATCCACAGCAGCGAAAATATCACGTAAGACTATAAAATAAGACTATAAATTATGATTATTAACTATAGTATTATATAAAAACTACTGGTTTTTTCTTTACATAATTTTGTCCACTCTCATTATACTGTGCAGAGCCATAGCATAATGTAATTAAAAATTGAGCGTAAACACATAAATAATGTGTTGCAATCTATGACACGTATCCGGTTTAAAAAGCGCATGTGTAGATATGCAACCATGTTTTATATAAAATTTGGTCACATTTTTGGTTTATTAGATATACTTAATAAAAAAAATTTATTTACCAACAGTTCATGTACAGTTTGTATCACAAACATTACCGTATCAACAACCGCACAAAGCTTCTAGAATGTGCAAATATTCAGCACTATTTAAAATTAGCCAAGTACTTAATTAAGTGTTAAATATTTCAGTATAATTTAGCTAAAAAACTGACTCATTTTCATTTTTTTTTTTTTTTTGTCAACAAACAGTGCTTTTGTCTATTCGAATTAATATGCAAAACTCAACCACAGCTCTTATTTACATAATGTTCAAGGTAAGAGTAAAGCCCAGAAGAAAAATACACAAATTTTTCACACCTTCAAGAAGGTAGTAGAAACCACAGCTTTGTGCTAATGACACACTTTTTTTGTTTAAATACTAACCAACAAAAACTACCTCTTAATTATTTACGTTTTTTAACTAGCTGGCTTATTTATTGTCTCAAACATAGTGAGTGTGGGTAAAGATAACGTCAGCGTATAATAGCAGTAGAAAAACTTAGCTGAACCATCATTCCGGTTAAAGTGGCACACTTAAAGTCGAGGTTGGCTTATAAGAATTCCCTTACCATACAATTTTCACATTTTTTATTCACATGGGCTGTGTGAAAATCTTCTTTGCATAATTCTTGTGATTTGTTGCAATGTCTCCTCCAGGCAACTGCCATTAAAGTTAAATTTAAATCCTTGAATATGCCAGAAATTCACAAGTATGTGTGAAATTTTTTTGTTTTGTGTGTGCATTTTTCATATACTACAAACACTAACCTGAATGTTTATTTTCTTTTTTAGCATTAAGCCATCATCACATCATCCCTTGTGATTGTCTTAATGCGTTTAACAAATTAGGATAAACAAAAAACAACCGACTGATTCCCACAGTAATTCTAAGCAGTGGTTGATTGAACTTCGCACAGTGGTGGGATGAGGAAAATTTAAAATAAAAATTGTATTTCATTCAAAGCGGACAACTATTTGAGAACCATTTTTAAAGCGTATATCTGACATAACCAAAAAAAAAAGACTAATTACCTGTGTTTCCGCTTTTGGAAGTATTAAAGATTTATAGGAAAATACTATATTTCTTTTATTCACAAATGAAATTTTTACTAAATTATTGGTAAGCAAAAACTAGTAACTTTAAACTTTTGACATATACAAAATTTTTTATGTACGTTGCAATGGATAAAAGCCTAAAGATGTGCGCTTAAGGGTCCCCGGGAGTTTTTAATTTTATATTTTTTTATGCCTTTTTATTTATTTTATTTTTTTTTTAAATCTGTATTTTATTATAGACCAAAATTTTTTTTACATTATAAGAGTATAACTATTTAAGACATATACCTGATATTTTGATCCAAAAATTTTTGTCGATAAAGTTGCAATGCCGCGAAACACCTTAAAATTGCGGTGAGCAAGATATCTGGAGACTGGTTCATTGAAATAGAAGTCAAAAGGTAAAGAATATTGAATATTTGCTTTTCGATAACGCTTCATTTTTAGTATTACACTGGGATAGCAAACTGTTGCTGTCAGTTGCCCACGGAAATTTCAAGACGTTGGAGGAAAGAGT
Source organism: Coremacera marginata (assembly GCA_914767935.1). Taxonomy (NCBI): domain Eukaryota; kingdom Metazoa; phylum Arthropoda; class Insecta; order Diptera; family Sciomyzidae; genus Coremacera; species Coremacera marginata. The sequence goes on along the minus strand of OU612046.1, from coordinate 20,847,009 downwards.
TGCAATTTTTGTAACTGGAAAAGACTATGAACATCTGCTTGGGATACCTGTTGCCCTGAAAGGTACAGGTAAACAAATGCCCGATGTAGTCATTAGAGAAGTACACCGGATCGGACTGCGGGATAAAATCATTGGAATGTCATTTGACACAACGGCGACAAACCTGAGTTAAATCAGGCAGCATGCACGAGAATAGAACAGGAATTCAATCAAACATTCATAATCAGACATAGAAGGAGTGTTTGAAGAGGGTTGTAAATCACCATTTAGTGGTCCTGACATCCCAACTTTATATCTCCCTTAACAATGAAGATAATCACTAGTAGGAAGTTTTGTTCGGCTTCTGGAACTAAATGCTATCGTTCCTCATCAAAACATTCTTAAAATATCTCACATTAGATTTCTACAGCGAAAATAAAAAATTTCAAAAATATGTTAGATTTAGTATGCAATATTCTTCATTATTTTTTTGTATTATTAAGTTAATTTTTTACGATATGAATAGCTCTTTTTATTCCCTTGACATAGCTTGTAAGCAAAACTGAGTTCTATATACGATGAATTTCATTTAAAAATCTAGATAAAACTGAAATTTTGAACCCGACCACCTCAGATATGAATGAAATTTTGTTCATAGCTAAATTTGATCAATACGAACAAACTCTCATTTTTAGAAATGACTGTTTTGCGATTTTTTGGGCGTGGCACAGTGGGAAAATTTTCGAAAAAACGCGAAAATGGTCGAAAAGAGCTCCATTTAAACTACAATAACGCAGGGTCGGCTGAACCGATTTCCCTGATCTTGGTATGATTAAAAACATATTTTGACAGGCTTTATGACACGTTTAAAAAATAAAAAAAATTACACTGTAAAAAATTTTATAACAAAAAGAATATTTTAACTAACGAAAAAACCAAAAAGATCAAGGGTTTTTTTACAGTGTGTTACTTTTTTAGAAAGGTTTATCCTTCACCTATAACATATCAAAAAATAAAAATGGGTTCTTTTTTAGTTTTTTTTATATATTTTTTTAAGTAGTGGCACTTTTAGTAATTGCCCATATATTTTTATATTGAAGCCGCGAAAAATAGCCAAACATCTGTTATATTACTGAGAAGTGTTCAAATTTCAGTTATATTCAAAATATACTTATAATGTGCAAAGGTTATTGATATAATATGCATAAAAGAAAATTACGTATGTATACAGGTAAAATAAATAAACATTGTCCCAGGAAAATTATGAATATGTTTTAACCCCAAAAAGTTCTTGCGGCCGTACCAGCCCAAACCAATAAGTATACAGGTAAGCGCATAAAATGCTAATTAAAGAATTGATTTTAAAATTGCCTTAAAAATTGCTATATAAATGCACCTGATGAACGTACCGAAAGTTTTCGAAATAATACGAATAACAGCGAAAATATCAGGTCACATTCTTACACATTTACAAAATAGTTCAACAATTCTAACATTTTTTAAATATTTACAAATAAAAAACCATCAACAATTGTTTATATTATTTGCCATGTTTTTATTAATTTGTGTTTTATTTTATTTAAATTTTTTTTAAGTTTATATTATTATATTATTAAATATTATAAAAATATGCTGACCAACTAAGCTGTCAGATTACCTACGATATGTTGGTCGAAACTAAAACATAAGAAGGATATGTTACTAAAATATTGTGTCGAAAATTAACACTTGTCAATTCTTATGTAACTCATCAGGCGAAAGTTCATTTGCAATGAACTTTTATTGAAGAAAAATTTCGTATTTTTCCCTAATTGGCGATCAACAATCAAAAGTTATTTCATACCAGTGCTATCGGGTCAGTAATAATAGAAAGTAAATCTGAAAGGGCCAAAAAAGTTAAACGAAAGTATCCACCTTACAGTAAAAAATTAGAAAATATAATTATATTCGCATTTGTGTTGAAGAATTAATCGCCTTGGAATTGTAAACAAATAATTTTTCGAAACATATGCGAACCTTCGTTTACGAAGTAACGGTTACGTCCGCCAAACGTATCTTTTTCTAATCGTAATCGATATTGAATTCGATTGTTATCATCGCAAACTATTCGTAAATTTTTAAATTTTCGATATCGAAGTCGGATTTTGTGCCGTGTGGGAAATAGTAGAATTTTTGTGATAATCATGGAGTTTCTTCTATATATGTATATACATGTATGCATCATTTCGCATTAAATATCGTCGCAAATGTAACATAGAATACGATACAAGTCGTGAAATGAAAAACGCCTCAACATTTTTAACTGTGTAGGCACGGTAAAATAAACCCAAACAAGCATGCGCGGTAGCATTAGATCAGAGCTTCTAACTACGAATCGAAGGCTCAGTGGTCCTAACTGCGGTTGAAATTTTTTTGCTTTTTTTAAATTTAAAATATTAACGATCATACATGCAGTTCTTGTTTTTTTTTTTTTTTATTGAGAAAAATTAAAAATAAATGATATAAATAAAGCCCAAATTATATAATCGATTGATGATTATTTTGGATAAGCAATAAATTATTTTTGGTATCAATCCTATGGAATAAATTGGAAGATGTATATTATGCTTTGGAGATGTATATTAGGTTTGTTCGTATTTTGTTCGCTTTGAGGCAATGGTGAGATGGTAGTACGTTCAACTTGCAGTCGAATTGTACGCGGTTCGATGCGAGTACGGAAAAGAAAAAGTGCATTTTTCCCGACACAGCTTTTTCGACAAATTTTTTCTTTTTAATATTTATAAATAAAAATATAATTAACAAAAAAATAAAACAGCAAGATCTGTCATCTAGGCTATGAGGATCGAGCCTGGGATGACTTAAGTCATCAAAATTAAATAAAAAAAAAATCTCTTGATAACCAACTTTGTCACGAAAGTAACAAGAAACTGCGATCTAATTCTGTACGTAAATATTGAACTTTTCAGTTATTGTTCATAAACAAAAGGGACAATTGATAATTTCCATGATATCGCCATGTTGAAAATACTAGTTGACTTTATGAAAAAGGACAGTTCTTGAACTACTACTGGTATGAAGGCAGACTGCTTTTTAACCATTTGATTGCACTGAAGGAGGGAATGTTAATAAAATAAATTACCCATCTTCCCAGAAATTTCATTTTTGGGTAAAAGTTTCACTTCTTTATTAAAGTCATTTCATTACGAAATACCTCCCAAATTTCAGAAATTAAATAACTTCCAAAGATTAATTTTTGGGTTTTTTTTTTCAAATATTTGTTTGGTAATGTAGAGTTATTTAATTTTTCAAGAAAAAAATATTCTTTGCCACTCAAAGTATTTTTGTAAATACTTTTTAATGTTGTAATCCTACTGAAAACAAAAGAAGTTTAAATAAGTAGTTTGAATTTTTTCCAGATTATATTATTATATAAAAGTATTCAAGTTTGGCGGCTCGCACTCTCGTATCTCTTCTCTACATAATGCCAAGATTGTAGACGTAAGACAATTTCTTTAGACAATATATTGTGTATTGTGAAATCAAATTTTGAACAATAATAATAAATTCTGAAATAAATTAAATGTTTACAATTTGAAATTTAAAAAAAAGCTTAATTTTTTCATCGTTTGGAACTTATTTCATTGGATATTATTTTATTATTGGAGTTCAGAGGTATTTCATTCTTGTAAAAGTACCAAAAATTTTCTGATTTGAGAGTTATTCTCTTTCTTGGGAATTCATTGACTGAGACACGTTCTTAGATGAGCCCAAAACCAAATTCAACTTCCAACACTAACTTCTTTGAACCACTGTGCTGTGAGCTATATTCCAATGACCCAATAAATTCTACCGAAATTCTCTAATAATCCCAAAGGATCTCGAGAGCTCATTTTGCATTTGAAAAATGTGCGTTAAATATGTGGTTCTTGCTTGTTTTTATTTACCAGATTGTTATTTTTCTCTGCTATTATTTTTTTTTTCTCTGTTGATTTTGGCCACTTTGCAACACTGGCAACAAAAAGCACAGTGTTGTGGATGCCACAACAGTGGTTCCCACACAAATAACGACAATAACTGTAACAAAAACAACAGTTACGAGAACAACAACAGCAACACTTACATTATGTTCACATCATTTATTTTAATGGGTCCGTGAATTTGATGTCGGAGTTTGTGGAATGATTGTTGTTCATGGTATTTGCAGCGCTTTGTTCGCAGCTAATAAACGCATTCCACACCCCATTCAGCCCACTCACTCCACTCAGCTCACAGCCCACTCTATCACTGCCATCAACGACATCGACAACGGCGACCCTTAAAATTTCTATTTTAGCTAAATTAATTTTATACGCTTTTATTTTAGGTGCTGAATGGTGGGCAGATGACTCAGCTTAGATGTCATAGGGAGCAGAGTGTGGTATGTATATCGGTAATTCGACTAGACGCCAGTGAATGTGATTGTTTTGCAAATGTAACTGTAATTATTTTAAGGATTCTTTATGTTTAATGCAAGCTTTACAAAGTGTAGCAATAAAACTGCCGTATCGTAATAAGCTGGCAGCATTAGTCCACACTGAATTTTTAGTTTTTTTTTGTTTTTGTTTTGGATGCGAGTTGTTTACAATGGCTCAATAAAGCACAAATTTATTGTTTGCTAAAACTTAATTAAATGTTTTTGCTTAAATCTGAATAAGTCAGCAAATCCAATAAATTACTGACATCCCAACTTTATATCTCCCTTAACAATGAAGATAATCACTAGTAGGAAGTTTTGTTCGGCTTCTGGAACTAAATGCTATCGTTCCTCATCAAAACATTCTTAAAATATCTCACATTAGATTTCTACAGCGAAAATAAAAAATTTCAAAAATATGTTAGATTTAGTATGCAATATTCTTCATTATTTTTTTGTATTATTAAGTTAATTTTTTACGATATGAATAGCTCTTTTTATTCCCTTGACATAGCTTGTAAGCAAAACTGAGTTCTATATACGATGAATTTCATTTAAAAATCTAGATAAAACTGAAATTTTGAACCCGACCACCTCAGATATGAATGAAATTTTGTTCATAGCTAAATTTGATCAATACGAACAAACTCTCATTTTTAGAAATGACTGTTTTGCGATTTTTTGGGCGTGGCACAGTGGGAAAATTTTCGAAAAAAACGCGAAAATGGTCGAAAAGAGCTCCATTTAAACTACAATAACGCAGGGTCGGCTGAACCGATTTCCCTGATCTTGGTATGATTAAAAACATATTTTGACAGGCTTTATGACACGTTTAAAAAATAAAAAAAATTACACTGTAAAAAATTTTATAACAAAAAGAATATTTTAACTAACGAAAAAACCAAAAAGATCAAGGGTTTTTTTACAGTGTGTTACTTTTTTAGAAAGGTTTATCCTTCACCTATAACATATCAAAAAATAAAAATGGGTTCTTTTTTAGTTTTTTTTATATATTTTTTTAAGTAGTGGCACTTTTAGTAATTGCCCATATATTTTTATATTGAAGCCGCGAAAAATAGCCAAACATCTGTTATATTACTGAGAAGTGTTCAAATTTCAGTTATATTCAAAATATACTTATAATGTGCAAAGGTTATTGATATAATATGCATAAAAGAAAATTACGTATGTATACAGGTAAAATAAATAAACATTGTCCCAGGAAAATTATGAATATGTTTTAACCCCAAAAAGTTCTTGCGGCCGTACCAGCCCAAACCAATAAGTATACAGGTAAGCGCATAAAATGCTAATTAAAGAATTGATTTTAAAATTGCCTTAAAAATTGCTATATAAATGCACCTGATGAACGTACCGAAAGTTTTCGAAATAATACGAATAACAGCGAAAATATCAGGTCACATTCTTACACATTTACAAAATAGTTCAACAATTCTAACATTTTTTAAATATTTACAAATAAAAAACCATCAACAATTGTTTATATTATTTGCCATGTTTTTATTAATTTGTGTTTTATTTTATTTAAATTTTTTTTAAGTTTATATTATTATATTATTAAATATTATAAAAATATGCTGACCAACTAAGCTGTCAGATTACCTACGATATGTTGGTCGAAACTAAAACATAAGAAGGATATGTTACTAAAATATTGTGTCGAAAATTAACACTTGTCAATTCTTATGTAACTCATCAGGCGAAAGTTCATTTGCAATGAACTTTTATTGAAGAAAAATTTCGTATTTTTCCCTAATTGGCGATCAACAATCAAAAGTTATTTCATACCAGTGCTATCGGGTCAGTAATAATAGAAAGTAAATCTGAAAGGGCCAAAAAAGTTAAACGAAAGTATCCACCTTACAGTAAAAAATTAGAAAATATAATTATATTCGCATTTGTGTTGAAGAATTAATCGCCTTGGAATTGTAAACAAATAATTTTTCGAAACATATGCGAACCTTCGTTTACGAAGTAACGGTTACGTCCGCCAAACGTATCCTTTTCGAATCGTAATCGATATTGAATTCGATTGTTATCATCGCAAACTATTCGTAAATTTTTAAATTTTCGATATCGAAGTCGGATTTTGTGCCGTGTGGGAAATAGTAGAATTTTTGTGATAATCATGGAGTTTCTTCTATATATGTATATACATGTATGCATCATTTCGCATTAAATATCGTCGCAAATGTAACATAGAATACGATACAAGTCGTGAAATGAAAAACGCCTCAACATTTTTAACTGTGTAGGCACGGTAAAATAAACCCAAACAAGCATGCGCGGTAGCATTAGATCAGAGCTTCTAACTACGAATCGAAGGCTCAGTGGTCCTAACTGCGGTTGAAATTTTTTTGCTTTTTTTAAATTTAAAATATTAACGATCATACATGCAGTTCTTGTTTTTTTTTTTTTTTATTGAGAAAAATTAAAAATAAATGATATAAATAAAGCCCAAATTATATAATCGATTGATGATTATTTTGGATAAGCAATAAATTATTTTTGGTATCAATCCTATGGAATAAATTGGAAGATGTATATTATGCTTTGGAGATGTATATTAGGTTTGTTCGTATTTTGTTCGCTTTGAGGCAATGGTGAGATGGTAGTACGTTCAACTTGCAGTCGAATTGTACGCGGTTCGATGCGAGTACGGAAAAGAAAAAGTGCATTTTTCCCGACACAGCTTTTTCGACAAATTTTTTCTTTTTAATATTTATAAATAAAAATATAATTAACAAAAAAATAAAACAGCAAGATCTGTCATCTAGGCTATGAGGATCGAGCCTGGGATGACTTAAGTCATCAAAATTAAATAAAAAAAAAATCTCTTGATAACCAACTTTGTCACGAAAGTAACAAGAAACTGCGATCTAATTCTGTACGTAAATATTGAACTTTTCAGTTATTGTTCATAAACAAAAGGGACAATTGATAATTTCCATGATATCGCCATGTTGAAAATACTAGTTGACTTTATGAAAAAGGACAGTTCTTGAACTACTACTGGTATGAAGGCAGACTGCTTTTTAACCATTTGATTGCACTGAAGGAGGGAATGTTAATAAAATAAATTACCCATCTTCCCAGAAATTTCATTTTTGGGTAAAAGTTTCACTTCTTTATTAAAGTCATTTCATTACGAAATACCTCCCAAATTTCAGAAATTAAATAACTTCCAAAGATTAATTTTTGGGTTTTTTTTTTCAAATATTTGTTTGGTAATGTAGAGTTATTTAATTTTTCAAGAAAAAAATATTCTGTGCCACTTATAGTATTTTTGTAAATACTTTTTAATGTTGTAATCCTACTGAAACCAAAAGAAGTTTAAATAAGTAGTTTGAATTTTTTCCAGATTATATTATTATAAAAAACTATTCAAGTTTGGCGGCTCGCACTCTCGTATCTCTTCTCTACATAATGCCAAGATTGTAGACGTAAGACAATTTCTTTAGACAATATATTGTGTATTGTGAAATCAAATTTTGAACAATAATAATAAATTCTGAAATAAATTAAATGTTTACAATTTGAAATTTAAAAAAAAGCTTAATTTTTTCATCGTTTGGAACTTATTTCATTGGATATTATTTTATTATTGGAGTTCAGAGGTATTTCATTCTTGTAAAAGTACCAAAAATTTTCTGATTTGAGAGTTATTCTCTTTCTTGGGAATTCATTGACTGAGACACGTTCTTAGATGAGCCCAAAACCAAATTCAACTTCCAACACTAACTTCTTTGAACCACTGTGCTGTGAGCTATATTCCAATGACCCAATAAATTCTACCGAAATTCTCTAATAATCCCAAAGGATCTCGAGAGCTCATTTTGCATTTGAAAAATGTGCGTTAAATATGTGGTTCTTGCTTGTTTTTATTTACCAGATTGTTATTTTTCTCTGCTATTATTTTTTTTTTCTCTGTTGATTTTGGCCACTTTGCAACACTGGCAACAAAAAGCACAGTGTTGTGGATGCCACAACAGTGGTTCCCACACAAATAACGACAATAACTGTAACAAAAACAACAGTTACGAGAACAACAACAGCAACACTTACATTATGTTCACATCATTTATTTTAATGGGTCCGTGAATTTGATGTCGGAGTTTGTGGAATGATTGTTGTTCATGGTATTTGCAGCGCTTTGTTCGCAGCTAATAAACGCATTCCACACCCCATTCAGCCCACTCACTCCACTCAGCTCACAGCCCACTCTATCACTGCCATCAACGACATCGACAACGGCGACCCTTAAAATTTCTATTTTAGCTAAATTAATTTTATACGCTTTTATTTTAGGTGCTGAATGGTGGGCAGATGACTCAGCTTAGATGTCATAGGGAGCAGAGTGTGGTATGTATATCGGTAATTCGACTAGACGCCAGTGAATGTGATTGTTTTGCAAATGTAACTGTAATTATTTTAAGGATTCTTTATGTTTAATGCAAGCTTTACAAAGTGTAGCAATAAAACTGCCGTATCGTAATAAGCTGGCAGCATTAGTCCACACTGAATTTTTAGTTTTTTTTTGTTTTTGTTTTGGATGCGAGTTGTTTACAATGGCTCAATAAAGCACAAATTTATTGTTTGCTAAAACTTAATTAAATGTTTTTGCTTAAATCTGAATAAGTCAGCAAATCCAATAAATTACCTGCTGGCGATGTTAATAAAGGATTCAAACAAAGCCTTCCTAAGGCATCCCCTGTTTGCATGACAAAAAAGCGAAGAAAACAAAGTAGAGGTTTATTTAATCCGCTTGATGCATGCGGCAGCTTAAGTTCTATTTAAGCTCCAACTTGTAACCAGTTACCAGCTTGTATTACACGGCTTATAAAAGTAATAAAGCTTTTAGCATTATTGCTTGACTTCTGTAACAGAGTTTATGTGGGTCAAGCCATGTAGCGCAAAGAAAAGTCGCAATGTATACGCTGTCAGTAAACATAAAGTGCGCAGCTGAACCCTTTAATGGATTGAGTTGGGCCTATGTTATCTGTTAATCTTGTTGCTTTCTGTTAATTTGTTTAGTTGTGGTTTATACATTTACAAAAGTCAAAATTATGCCAACATTTTTATATTGAAACAGCAACTTTTCTATGCTTAATCATGATATTACAAAGCATTAATTTACTTTACTTTTTTAGATTAAATTAACCACTGCCAAAGTTGATATTAGTTTGTAAGTTAACAAAAAAAAAATGGGGTGACTGCCGACCGAAGTGAAAACTTAAAGCTATGAAATAACGGTGGTTTTTAAATTTTATAATTAGTTGTATACAGTTGATACAAACAGTTTATGGTAAGTAAAGTAAAAAACATAAATGCTTGATTTGAATTTCTGTCAGTATCGTGTAAGAACCTTATCGATCGTCGTTTTATATTTATTAGTACTGAGTTTCGATCACTGAACATAGTCAAACTTAATGCTTCAATCAAAAAATATAAAAAATTGTAGATTTTTATCGTCTGCAAAGGTAATGTTGAAGTCTTTAATTACAACGAAAGGCCCCAGGTGACACATGCCGATTTGAATAATTTTCGGACATGTGGTAGAGGCCAAAAATCTATTGCCGAAATCAGCCTAAATTAAATTTTTTCGCCATAACTTCATTAGGGGCTGTTCATAAGTTACGTAACTTGTTTTTGGACAATTTTTGACCGCCCACTCCTTTGTCACACTATGTCCCAAAGCCTTTATTTATCATGCTAAGTGATTGGTCGCTTGTATGTTTCGATATTCAGTTAGGAGAAGAATATGTTTTGATTACGATTACGAACAGTTAGTTCTAACAACATCAAATTCTTTCACGGCAATCGAAAAGTATGATCAAACAACTACAAATATAAGCTTCCTGCAACTTCAAAAATGTGGTTGGGCATCTTTTTTTTTTTTTTCGTAACCAATTCGTTTCCTCAGTGTAGTTTTCGAACTCACGACGTCATAGAAATGAAAGCCTCAAGACTTGCCCTGTGCCATATACTCATATAACAATGTTATTAAGGGGGGACATGACATAGGCAGTTTTTTGAAATCGATAATTTAAATTTCTTTTTTTTAATAATTTTGTATTTTAGTAAATACTCTTAAGATTCTAAGATTCTAAGATGGAAAAATTTCATGGAAAAATTTTTACGGGTTCAAAAGTTACAGCCGGATTAGTGAGAGCGCATTTTTAATTTTTGCGCTACCTACGTACGGCAGCTGGTATATACTTGTTTTACTTGCTACCTGACTTTTGGTGGTTGTTATTTCGTACCTACTTGAAGGGTGGGCTTTTTTTTTGTGTTTTTGAATTTCTTTATATTTCTTTATACTTATAACTCATATAGTCGAATTTTTATTTTATATGCTCAGTTATTTGGCATCTTTTGCAGCGTGAAGTTATGTTTTTTTTGTGGAAAATATTAAAAAATTGAAAAATTAAGCGTCGTTCTTTAGATCGAAAAGGCAAAAGAGGTTTAATATTGCAAGCTGCATGGCAGTGTCTACTTACAATGACGGCGCTTATAGTTATTTGCAAATGTTTCAACTACTTGGTATCACCATAGGAGCTACAGCATTGAATTTTTCCAAAGGAAATGATGCAAATCGTTTGAAATGCGCCAGAGTGAAGGCATATGAAACTTCAAAAGAAGCCCGAATTGCTAAACGATTGCAAAAAACTATAAGAAACAACACAAGATAGCGAAGGCATACAGCACAAAGCAGGCATGGCAGATTGAAGGTAACCTTTTTTTTTCTTTGTTCGCACACTTTGAACGAGTTTATCTCGAAACCATGTTTTTCGTACTGCTTGCGGCACTAGCGGGCTCATTTTTTGACGAATTTTTTTTTATTTTTTTAAACTTGATTCGCTATCGTATGACACGAGCTTTTTTTAAAATTTTTTTTTCGATTTTTTATGAATTTTTTAAGTCAATATTTTTTTTTTTTTTAAAAAACACACTTTCAAATTTGGAACATCACCACAAACTGAAAAAAAATTTAAAAAAAAGCTCGTGTCATACGATAACCAATTTTGTTAACATTTAAAAAAGTCATTTTTTTTCCAGATCGGACAATTTTTGCAACTCCCAGCACTGCAACCACGAGGCCCCGTTTTTTCTCTGCCGCCAGTTTGGAACTCTATAAAACCATGTTGGAGTGAAAAATATATTTTTTTTGAATTTTTCTTGTAATTTGTTCAATTTTCTACAATAATAAAAAAAAAATTTTGGAAAAATGTTTGGTTTTGACTGATTCATAAATTTTTAAAAAAAGGTCTGTTTTCTCTGCCGCGAATGTCATGCCCCCCCTTAAAAAATTGTATAAAAATGCTTTAATAACCGAAAAAGTAATTGCTAATCATATTGATGTGCACTCCTAAGTTTCTCAAAATAATGGCTCAAAAAAGAATCTGAACTATGATGGTTTTGAGAGCGCCATAATTTGATCATTTAGGAGCCTTAAAAAACTCTTTTCTGACTCATAAATATGAGCGCTGATGAAATCTTTATAATTAAGACTCTTTTCGGAGTCATAATTATAAGCTTTAATAAAACCTTCATAATTAAGACTCTTTTCTGACTCATAATTATGAGCACTCATAATAATGTTTATTGGAACTGTTAGATAGATACAAATATTCTTCCAAACACTTCCGATACTTACATATATGACAAATACACTTATTTTTTTAGTGTAAAGATATGATGAGATTGTAATTTTTGTCTCATTTTGATTTTGAATATTTTAACATCAAATTCGAAATTAGTGACCTCAGTGAGAAAAAGTGGTCACGGAAAGCATGCATCACAGTATTGTCATATCAGCAATGCTATTATCCATCACAATTAACATTTGACATTTCATGACAAATGCTTTGACCAATATTTTGTCAAATCAGGCCAACAATTTGTTTGACTTTTGACACGCGCACACAAATAATCATTAACTGTGTTTCTCTTCAAAAGTAGATACACAAACACACCCACAACCAGAGTTAATTTATTTTTATTAAATTGCACACAGCTGCCTAGAGGCTTAAAACAAAAGTTCTATTTTTGTTGGTTTCTAAATCTTATTTACTCAAAAATTTCTCAATTTACTGCCGCTCATATTTTGACTTTTCTCGACCTTATTTATTAATTTATTTTATTTATTTATTTTTGAATTGACACATTCTTCAAATTCCCTGAACGCCGTACAAAATAAACATAAAGCAATCAAGTGTGTCCAAAAACTTATATGATGTCCTTTTCTAACTATATTTGTCTGTCTGTGTTAAGCTTTGGCTGTTTGTTGGCAGGATACCCCGACCACAACAGCTCCATCCAACACTGCTCATTTGCAACTAATAAATTATTTCAATTCTGTGGCCAAAAAGTTTTACCAACGCAGACATGATCTTCCGTTGGCGCCTCCTGCCTTCATGCTCCATGTTGTGTTTCCTAGTTGTGTGTGTGTGTGTGTTTTTCTTTTTATTTTTCTTGCCCTATTTTATGCATAAATAATTTGTACAGCAGGCTCGATTTCAGCAACAAATCATTGTGGTCATTGTGGAATAGTTGTTGGTTTTTGTTGTTTCTGCTGCTGCTGCTGCTGCTGCTCTATAAACTTTGGAAAGCAATTTCTTTGTCGATTTTCTTTGCTAAACTATGTGTAAAAAACTTGATCTATTTTTTAGTAACGACTCAGAGAACAACAACAACAACAACAACACGTTTAACTTTATTGCCAACACTTTATTTAGCAACAACTGAGATTGAACTTTGTATGTTTGTTTTAGTGACTGAGTGAGTGAGTGTGTGTTTGTAAGTTTCTTAACCAATATGTTTGCTTGTGGTGCATTTTGTTTTTTGTTTTTTTTTTGTTGGAGTCCCTAGTTTTCGTTCTTCGGTCATCACTCTGTGATACTTTGACAAATAAACATATTTACGATGTTGTGTCAACTGTAATGGACCAAATGAAGTCGGTTGGTTTGATGCGTAGATGTTGTTATGCCATTCAAAAAATGTGACCACAATTGACAATCGGTTCCAGTGGGACTGTTGATCTCTTCGTATTTTTCTGAGTATTGTTTTTTTTTCTTCTTTTTGTGTAGAAATATTTTTATCCTCTCATGATTTATGTGGAGATGGCTTTGCTTTCATTCCAATTTCAATTATCGACACATGCCACATTCTAAGATAGTCAAGTTGGTAAGAATGGGATGGGCAGAATGAGTTTTGAATGGGTCTTTCTTCATTTTGAAAACATAAGCAATTACCATGGGAAAAGTCGCGAAAATGAGCTATAATAGTTTTTAAAAGGTCTTCAAAAAAGTAGCAGCATAATATTGTATACCCAATAAAAAAATGTAAAACTAGTAAAGAAGGATCTATTTAGAACCTAAATAGAAAGAATCTATTTAGAAAGAGTAGAACCAGGAAATGTTAATTTATAAAAAGCCTTTAATTTGACAATGCTTTGACTATCTACTGAAGTAGATCGTCACAGTCTATCAATAGATAGAGGTTTGTGTATTGGCTATACTACAACAACAAACAAAAATTTTCTTCTTCTTGCCACAAGATGTCACCAGCATCGGTGTGTTTTGTTTTTTGTTGATGTGAATGCGAGTAGGAAAACACCGAAGCTGGTGACATCTTGTAGCAAGTAGAGTAAATTTTAGTTAGTTTTTGTAGGAAAGCCAACTCAAACTCCTCCATGTATTACTAGAATATGCTGCTATGCAGCAACATAGCTTCTGTTTTACTTAATATTGAATGAACAGCCCTGCGCAAAAAAAGCTATTTGGATTGGTGGATAGATGAACTCTTAATCAGTGGGTACGGGTTCGATCCCCACGGTGGCTAAAGAAATGTTTTTTAATAATTTGATATTAAACTTCCTTGTTGTGATAGACGTAAGCAAAAAAGAAACATCAATTCTAATATAAGAAAACAGTGTCGTAATAATTAAATGTAATAAAATTTACAGGAGTGAATATCAACGTGAGTTTTTTAATTTAATGCATGTTATTTCAAATTCTTGAATTTAAAAGTTAATTTTTTAAACAGAAAAAACTATTAAGCTATCAAATCTATGCAACTGCGAAAAAGCTTCGCTTCTCTCGTGTGTCTATGATCGAACCTGTGTTTTTACCGCATCTGTCATTTAGTTTGTTTAAAGTTCTAGATTTTGTCAGTTCGTATCAAGTGTGTTTTGCGAGTTAAACAATGAATAAAAATATCGATTAAGGAATTTGTCTCAAATTTTGTATTGCCAATGGGATTTTGTATGCTTAATCGCTGAAAATGTTACAGAAGGCTTCATCAAAAACACGTGCATATGGAAGGTACAGTGCATTCAAAAGCATTCAAGATGTGGTAGAAGATTTGCCACGCTCTGATCGGTCATCAACAACTTCCATCAATAACAGGTAAAGAAAATCGTGACGATAAATTGTCCTTTAAGTTTGAGAAAGATAGCCGCTACACTTTCTGTGTCTCACGAATCAATTCATACCATTACACACGATTGTTTGGGTATGAAACGCGTTACCGCTCGTCTAGTTCTGAAAGGCCTAAATTTTTTCAAAAAGTGATAATGATAATCAAAACTGATAATCAAAAAAGTCTCATGATAGAACGAAGCAATTCCGACCCCACAGTGTACTATAATTATTTTTTTTAAAGTGAAAACTTCATTAGGCGCGTTGAGCACTTTTTGGTAGCGGTTATGAATTCACTTCAGCACTGTTAACGTCAGCCATGTTAACGGCATAAATGCTAATGTCAGCAATGTTATATCCTCACCACAGCTATAGTCAATACTGTTAACGTTAGCACTGTTAAGGCTCGAACTATAGCCGCCTGTATTTCTGATTCAGCTACCAGGCAAGCAGAAAGCATAGTAACGAATGTTTTTGTATGGGGAGCCCCAGAAGGGTGGCAGATAGAGAGTAAGTAAGTTAAAAAAAAAATGTTTAAGGGAAAAAAATAATAGGACCAGCTCATATTTATATTCTACCCCTCTAGGGGTCGATTCGGGAGAGATATGAACTATAATCGACAATTCTTGTATTTTTTTGTATAGTGACCCCCAGAAGGGTGGCAGATAAGCCCTTTAATTGTCAATTTAGGGGAGATATGAACTATAATCAACATTTTTTGTATTTTATGTATGAGGACCCCTAAAAGGGGACAGATAGAGGGTAGGTGTGTTCAGAAGAAATAGTGAAGGGCAAAAAATAATAAAACTTTTTTCGAATCGACCCCCCAGTGGTCGATTCGAAACAGATATGAACTATAATCGACAGTTTTATAGTTTTTTTGTATGGGAACCCCTAGAAGGGTGCTAGTAGGGGTTATGTTTGTTCAGACGAATGTTGAAGGATAAAAAATAATAGGGACAGCTCAAATATTTGACCATTTTATGGGTCTATTGGGAGGTATTTTTTTTTTTTATTCGATAATTTGATGATTTATTCAATAGAAGGTTAAAAAATACCTGAAAAAAGATTTACCGGAGAATTTGACGATGTGCATATGATAATAATTGAAGACTTCTATACTAACTTTGCAGATGATAGAAACCAACCACAAATTGAATTTGATTTAATGTTTGACTAAGTTCAATGATCGAAAACTATAAATAAAATGACGATCGATGCGGTTTTAACACGATACTTATAGAAATTTCTAATAAATAAATAAATAAATACTAATAAAATATACGACAATTTCCGATGTTTACGTTTTATTCAAAAATAATTTCACAAAAGGTACAAACACACAGAAAAATACTTACGGTGCATTACCTAAAATAACTTGGGTAACTATTTTTGCATGAACTTTAAGAAATTTGTGTAAATTTCATAAGTTTTTTGTTAACTTAGTCATGCCAAAATTGTATAATATGCCAAAGATGCTTGGGCAAAAGCAAATTGGGGTTTTTACAACCTTTTTTATCTTATTGCTACTCTTTCTGTCATACGAGGTCATTGTTTGCTTTCCTTTTCTTATTATTTGTACTAACGTGCATGTATTTCGAAGTAATTTATTCGTAATATTAACAAGACAGATAGAACAACTTAGTGGATTACTGTGAGAATTACGCAAGACCACAGATAAGTTGACAATATTTAGTAAAAATTGCGTTATTTTAAAAACGGAAAAACAAAAAAGTGAAAAAAGTGTCAAACATAACTGAAAAGTGTCAAACATAAGAGAACAACGCATGCGCTTATTGCAAAGGACTTAGGAATCTTCACTAGTATAATTATAACATACCTAAGTTTATGATACACAACAGAGAACTGCACAAGCCTACTTGAAATCGATTTCAAGTACTTGCTTAAAATACAAGTTCAAGCTAGCTTGAGCTTGATAATTTTCAATCAACTCTGACTTGTGATTGAAAATAAATAAGCCCACGACAGCTTGCGACTTGCAAGTATGCTAGCTTACAAGCGAACGGCACGAGGTTCCAAGAAAAGGAAAAATTGATGCCTTCGGCAAAAAGCTTGAAAAGCTTGAAATTGAAGGCAAGTATCCAATATAAAAGCAAGTATCCAAAAAATTCAATGAGCTTTTGTAGGAAAAGCTTAAGCGTATTTGGACTTCTAAGAGTTCTGTGGACTCCGTTGATGGCAGTTTTAGGGGGTAGCTGATTTTGAAATTGATGTAAAAATTTAAAATTCAAGATGGCGAATAGAGGTGTCACCTTAATTTTTTTTTTTTTTATTTTTGCGAATTGTTATTTTGAATTTCTGACAACGAATTTGAATTTGATTTCGAATCTAATACCACAGTTTTAAAATTTAAGATGGAGGATAGGCTTGCCACCTAAATTTTCACCATAGTGTTGCCACCTAGTAAAATGTATTTTTAAGAGTTTTAAGCACCATTTAACAGTGTTACGGGGTCGTTGACTTCGAATCTGATGTCAGAATTTTAAAATTCAAGATGGTTATTAGCGTTGCCATCTAAAATTTTTTATTTCACGAATTCGCTCTAGCAAACACTAAGTAAATATGGGTCGCTGAGTCCGAATCCGTTGCCAGAATTTCAAAATAGTGTAATTTATTTATAATAGTGTTGCCACCTACCAAAATGTATTTTTAAGAGTTTTAAGCATCATTTAACAGTGTTAAGAGGTCGCTGACTTTGATGTCAGAATTTTAAAATTTTAGATGGTTAATAGTGTTGCCACCTAAAAATTTTTTATTTTTACGAATTCGGTGCTGGAGCGAAAAATAGGTAAAATAGGCCCCCCATTTGCTATATTTTTAAGGGGGTGCAGAAACACGTTTTTGACTTACAATTTGACTTGCAGTGGAAAGTTAAACACTGTGTTCACTGTGTGAACAAAAGCATGTCCAAAAAGCACTGG
The DNA here is from genome assembly GCA_914767935.1 of Coremacera marginata. Taxonomy (NCBI): domain Eukaryota; kingdom Metazoa; phylum Arthropoda; class Insecta; order Diptera; family Sciomyzidae; genus Coremacera; species Coremacera marginata. The sequence goes on along the minus strand of OU612046.1, from coordinate 20,829,193 downwards.
TTCTCCAGGTTTCTGATCAACTCAGTCAAATTACACTTTTCGTTCAACAAATCTTTATGGAGGAGATTTGGTACACTTCCTGATCTGTGAATTAGCTCCTGTTACCCCGATACACTCCTTTGCACTCCTTTTAGATAGCTTAGATACCTAATTTAGTGGGCTTACGTTCACTATACCTGGAAGTCTTTGACTAGCATTAAATATAGCTTAATAAGGTTATGCATACCTTTTTGATTGTTTGCCTTTTATTAAAACCTGATTGTAATTTTTTTAATTTCAACTATCTTTTGTTATATTTGTTTTGCTTTTAAGACCAACTACCTTCTTTTATCCCCTTCTATTTCATTTGTAGGTCTTGAATTTTAATTTTTTTGTAGTAGTTTAAGCGTATCAAACAGTTCTTTAAATATTTTACAAGCATTTTATATTACCTCAATTTTCACCTACAACTGCTTTTAAGCTTTAAGCAATTGACATTTAAGTTGGAGAACAAACTTACCGAATTTAACCTTTTGGTATTATTTACTTATTAAAATTTATTATTTAAATCCCAAATATAAGTCTAAAGTTTTCTTAAAACTTTTAGAAAATAGTAAGATTAGAAAAAATTTAATTCGTTTTTCTTGCACTAAAAACTGATAGCGTGGCGCTAATAGTCCCGGCAGACAGCGATCTGGATGCACAACGAAAATAATCCTATGAATAAATCATGTTCACAAGCGGAAACAATAGCGCTAAGTTTGATGATAGGCAAACAAACTAAATTCAAATTAATTGCAAGAATTAGACACTCATCAGAACATCTAACAGACAAACAAACAAACCGACACATGTACAACAGATGCGAACAAATAGAACTCAACTGAATTAAATGCTAAAAAAAAGTAAATGAAAATAAAAAAATAAGAAAACTAAATAAAAACGGAGATATGAACAAAAAAAAAACCGAACTAAAACTCTAAAGTATGTCCTAACTGAGCAGAGAATGGAAAGAAATAGCAGAAAAATATAATCGTATTAACCACAATCAAACAAACACAAACAAGTAAATGCTGAGAAACCAGCAAAGTTTGCGGAAAGCTGTTATGTGTCTGTGTGCGTTTGTGTGTATGAGTTATCAGGACATCAGTTTATATGCATGTGCTTATAGAATCAACACAAATACAAAATTAACACATGCACACATACAATGTTGCCAAAAGAAAACTCTACTACACACACACACACTCAGGTGGGTAAACAAACAAACCACCGATATACCGACCAACCAACAAATGTGGCGCATTTGCTGATGCAAACCCGTTACTATATAGAACCGAACCACAGCGCTAGATGTGATACCCGCAGCATTTGAGCCACAAGGTTTGTCCAAGCAAATGCTGCAGGATTACTACAAATGTGCATCCTAAGCACTGGACAGCAAAAAAACTACAGAAAGAGAGAGAGAGAGAGAGTGCGATAATAAAAAACTATTCCAAAACCCACTTTAAAACCCTGAGAATCAAATTAAAACACTGAAAAATACCGGAAAATTATAACAAACAACGTTGCTACGAAGCATAAAAAAAAACCAAATACCAACGCTACGAGATACAAGGAAAAATTTCAGGAAAAAGTATTTATTCCATATAAAACAAATAAAAAATCCGTATAAAAAAATAAGAGAATTAAAATAAATTTAAAGAACTTCTGCAACTTCATTGCTGAAACTCTTAGCACAGCCCTAGTAACGCGTTATACAGCAGACGGACAAAAGCGGTTGAGGGATTTACAGCAGCAGCATCAGATCCTCCAAAGAGAAATTGAGAAAAACTAGAAAAAAAACTCATTAAAGTTGCTAGGACAGCTATATAATAACTCGAAGGCTAGGCTGCTATTCGAAGTTGCTGTTGTTATTGTTGTTGTAAGGCAGGGATATGCTTTAAAAAAAAAATAAATAAGTAAAGCTTGCATCAAGGGCGAGCATCATGAATATGATAAAAATATCCTCTGCACAACTACAACAGCAATATTTGAGTATTGGTTGGTCGGAAAAATAACACTATAGATAAACATTTAATTTTGAGTAAATAGAAAAGCTTGCTTTATTTTTATTGACGCGATAAATTTATAATATTTTGTATATAAATTCATAATAATAAAGTTATGTAAGCTGCCTTAAAACAAGAAAGACAGATTTTATTCATTTACTTTTCTAATTTGAATAAAATTTTGAAAATTATGTTAAAAAAAAAAATGTTAACCATTTTCATTTCAGCTTTCGCGGAATGTACCGTGTTTTATTAATTGTTTTATTAATTCTGGCTGTGTTTACAGGGATCCCATCTCGAAAATTAACGCAGCCTTTATAGAGATTCCTAAGGTTTTTGAATAAAACAATATAAAAACAGTTTTCGAAATGGTGGCAAGGGTATAGGAACTAGATTTTAATGTTATGCCTTCCTCTTAAAAGCCTTTCTCAAAAATTTTAAATGAGGCATTATTTTTTTTCAAAAAGGCCAAGGTTTTTTTTTACAAAACACCACATTATACTTCTTCTTCTCTAGTTCAACAACAAACCACAAAAAAAAGAATTCATGTTTGAAACATTTTATTAGAGAAACACCGAGGGGTGAAATAAAAAAGGTAAAAAAATATTTCCTTAAAAATTTTCTTCAAATTTTTAATTTTTCGATTTGAACGCAATTAATAAGAAAAGTTACAAAAAATCCAGATGGTGAACTGCATACTTGGCCGAAAATTGATGGAATTGCGAAAAAAAATCGACATGTTTTAAAAGTGATCACAATATTATCATTTTCAAATTGAATTTTTTCATAATGAAAACTTTATGATCCAATAATAGCTTAAAACAAATTTCGCTAAAATAACAGCACAATGTCATCAATTTATATGTTAATATTTAAGAAATTCAAAAATACTATATGAACAAATACAATTTCAATATGATAACATTGTGATCAATTTTGAAACATGTCGTTTTTTTCGATGTATATTTTTCATTTGACGCGATTGAAAGGTCATCGAAACTTTAATCTTTTAAAACATAATCTATCGTTACATAGTTTCTTCACCAAGCCACACCACTCTTTTTATGACTTGAAAATAACAAAAATTCCATTTATGAAAACTGCAACACTTTGACACACATTCATGCTACATTGATGCTACAGTGATAAAATTTCGCAATAAATTAAGTATGAATAAAACTAATTCTAATTCGAGAGGATTGCATACTTCTACTTGTACTATATGTAGTCTATTTTACTTCCTTTCAAAAGTGCTTTCTTGTGGAAGCACTTGGCTAGCACATTTTTAAGTGGGGAGGGGACTAGTGGACAACTAAAAGTATTCGACTTTTTTACGCATTTTCTGAAAGGTAAAGGTATCCAGACTGTAGGGCTTCCATCTTCTCGATCCAGGGTTTTCTGCTAAGCACATTACAAAAATTTTTATATCCAATTTATTTTGACTAAAAATAGCAAAAACGAAACAAAAAATAGTGTTCAAAACTTTAAAATAACTCATTCTTTTTAAGGGTGACCAGGTAGCAATGATAGCAATTCCAATTGTTATGTTTCAGCAGCTGTCAAAGTTACCAATGACATCCAGCAGTCAAAATATTCAATAAGGTTTGCTATTTTATCATGCATCGTTACAAGCATCCCGTAAGTGTGAAAGTTATTAAAAAATATTATCGAAATTCCGGCTCAGTTGAGGTTGGTTGTCATGAGGTTGGTTGTCATCATGGCTTCAGTTCGCAAGCAATTCGTCGCTCTGTGGAAAAGTTTGAGCTTGAGTAAACTCTTTTAGATCTAAAGCCACCAACCAGACAGAGATTGGTGCAAAGTGAAGAAAACATAGCCGCCGTAGCGGCCACTGTCGAAGAAGGCCCAGAAATGTCGATTCGGAGCCAATCAGCTGAATTTGGCATCGCCAGAAAGTCAACCAGGCTTATTTTGAGTTGGATTTGGGCTTACATCAATATATCCATGCTGTGGTTCATACAAACAACGCAACGCTCGAAGTGAAGAACAAGAAATTTTGGCGACTGGGTCATCTCCTGGCGAGCGTTTATAAATTGGCCGCAGCGGTCATGCGTCTTAACACTTTGTGCCAACCGAGGCCAACATTTCAGACGCAATTGCTAGAATAACGCCGCACATATTGGACAGAGTCATCAAAATTGGAGCAACCGCTTGAAGCACAGCCAGCGTAGCTGACGCAGCTATTTAAACTATGTGCCATTCCATACATAATGGCATGAATGTAGCTTCAAAATAAAGCCAAAAAAAAATTTGATTACTCACACCGTTGTTGTTTTATTTAAATTTCTATTTCTATCGTTCTTGTCTGGTCAGCCTTTAGAAATTTAATTTTTCTATATTACGTGCACTAAATTTAAAATGAAGACGATTCTACCCATTAACTTCTACCTTTTTTTCTCATTAGGGGCCTTCTTTATTTGAATAGCCACAGAAACACTTGGTTTCGAATTTTATTTTGGAAAAACTATCTATAAGAAACATTTCTAGAAAAGACTTTTGTACATCAAATAACATATTATTAAGCATGTATTCAATTTTTGGTTTTGCCCATCTAAATATCTACCCTTGTAGTTAAACTCAAAAACGATATCAATTTCTCATCTTTTGAAAGAGATAAAGTAAAAAATCTGTGTTCATATGAAAGATAACACTTCAAACTATAACGCCGTGTCCAGCGTAGACACGGGTACGATTTTACGTGCGGTGCGTTTCCCGCACGCACCGTAATTTTTTGCGGGGAACAAAACGATAATTCGTTAATGCGGGTGGCTAGAAATAACTGGTTATACGGTGTAAAATGGCGTCGGTTTCAGCAAGTTAGACTTATTTAATAGAAAACAGCTTATTAAGAACAAAACTATTAAAAAATTTAAAAAAAAAACACGAATTTTTATTTTCATTCAAATATTTTCCGCACGATATCGTGGACAAAATCAACCAAGTTTGATTTTTAAGCATTTATCGCAAAATCGTGCCTACGCCTACGCTGGAAATCTATATTTATCAATATTATGTTTGATTTTGAAATCTGCCAGCATTAAATGCACCGCAACGCACGCAACACACTTCTCGTATCAACACCGAGAAAAAAGCTTATGTTAAATTGAAAAAAACCTAGTATAATTTATAAGATGGTTTTGGCAGTTTTCAGCCTCCCAAGTACTTTATAAAAACGCCTAAGTTTTACATGTTGACTTGCTAATTTTTATTTGGGTGATAAATTAACCAAGAATTTGGTAATTTTTTATACACTACTTTTGAAAAAAATTGAATTTCAAACATATAACTTTTTTTCGGGTTTGGGTTTTTATTCCCTTTTTTTTTTTTTTTTTTTGAAGCTGCCGAGGCCTCTCGTTCTGTGATTTGCTTGTATGAAATTGGCAACAAACAACACAAATTTTTCTTTTATCAACACCGTTTTTTTCTTAGAAATGAATGACTTCTCGGCTTTTCTTGCTTGCTTGACGTTTGCTTGAAATTAAATTCAATTATATATCAAATACAAAAATTTTACCTTCCTATGCCGTTGAGATTCGAACCCACAACCAACCGATACCACTGTGTATGAAACCACTACACTACGCATTGAGCAAAACTCCTTCTTTACGCGGACTGATTTATTCAATATTAATTGCAATTGAAGCTATGCTGCAGCATACACAATAATCTATTAAAAGATTTTTGTTGTATGGCTATCAACAGAATACTTCGACATACTGCATCTGTTACTACATCATCTGTTAACATAGCTGCAGTTATGTCAGGCTGCCTGGATCAGTGGGTAGAGCGATGAACTGGCACCAAAAGTTCCAGGTTCTATTCCGCATAGCGGGCGAAGAAATTCTTTTTGTTCTTGTTTTATTTTCTTTTTGTTGATGAAATGTAATAAAATTTACTGATGTAAATAGTAACGTGTGTTTTTTAATTTACTTTATGCTATTTTTGAATTTAAAATTGGTTTTATTACAAAAAAAACCATTACATTATCAAATCTATCCTTCTCTCGTGGGTCTAATGACGCAGCTGTGTTTTTTTTTTGCAGAAAATAGCTCAAAACTATGCTTAAGCCATCCATGCTAGTTGTTTTTTAATTTTGAATTTTTGGATTTTGGGCTTAGATGAATCAAATATTTTTTTTTTGCAATGTATCGAAGTATGTTCTTTCAAAGCAATGTATTACACAATAAATTGCTTAGGTGAATAAGAATAAGTTTAAAATTTCCATACAATTATCTGTACCCAAGCCGACTTAGGTGATTAACCTATAGCTTTTTTTCTCGGTGGACGCTGGACACGGCGTAAGATTACCTATTATCAACCAATTAGATCAATATTGCAACGAAGCAAAATAAAAACATACTTGGAAAATAAAAGTACAATTACCTTCTTTTATTCCTGTCGTTTCAAAAGTGATGAGATAAAAATATGGTCCCCAACTTTTGGAACTTGAAATTTTTCGGAATACCTGTTTGTTCCACTGCTTTAAGAAGTGGTGACCAAAAAGAAAAAAGGTTCCATTCTACAAACCAAAACTACACAAACGTAAAATCGTATTTGTACTTTTACTTTCATACATCGAACCCAAAAAATAAAAACGTACCAAAAAATATTACAAAAGTACGTTCCGGTACAACTCTGAATTAGACCAAATATTTTTCCTTGGCGCCATTTGGACAAATAAAACTGAAAAATTACTCCATTTTGTTATTACCTTCCAATCGATTTACAAGTTAATAAAAAAAATTTTTATTATACTCTCTAAGTTTTATAAAACTATTATAGTTTTACGAGAGTTTTTAATTTTAAATGATGATTGTAGATAATCTTAAAGTTTTCGCTATAATAAATATTATACAAAAAGTTTTAGCTCAATCGAATTTATACTTTTCCCATAATCTTCAAGAAAGTTTAAACACGTTTTCTTCACATATAAAGGGTGCGTCAGTTAAATGAGGACAAACTGATTTCAAAACTAAAACAATCATAATTCCTTTATTACTTATTATATTTGAATGAAATTTTTTTGATAGACTAACTAACTCTTTAGCTAAGGAGTTAGATATATTCAATAAAATCACCATCTGCATCAATAACAGCTTCAATTCTTTGCCGGAAACGTCTGCATGTTTGGGTAATGTGTTCATATAGATTCTGAGCCATACACTCTTGCGTCCTCATGTCCTTATGTGAGGGGGCAGAATCCTGTTGGAACACGTATGGCCTCCCATCACGTAAGCTATCTATCCAAGGCTTAACAACTGTTCGTAAAACCTCAATGTAAGCAGCTGCATTCACCCGAAGACCTTGGGGGAAGAAATGGGGTGACATGACATGTCTTTCGCTGCTTATCACTCCCAAAACCATGAATGTTGCCTCAAATTTAGTACGCATGACATGGGGAACCTCCCGAGGATTTGAACATAGCCACCTGTCGTTCCTTCGGTTTAGTTTTTGATCCTGGACAAAATTTTTTTCATCGGAAAAAGACCAAAGCATGTTCCGGGTTTCTGGATGCTTTAACTTATTCAAAAGTCTTTTCGCGGATGACGCGTAGCTCTTTCGTTTGTTGAGACATAAACTGACCTCTTCGCATCACATACGAATGTCTTCGTGGATGACCCGACGAACAGTGCATTCAGAAACATGAAGGTCTCTCGATATGGCTCTTACTGATTTCGAAGGGTCCACATTAATAATGTTCTGAGCTTGGGAGACAAATTCCGATGTCCGAAGTTTCTGTGAACCCGTTTCACGCTTTTTGCGTTTAGCAGCACTTTCCACATCGTCATTATATGCTTCCAACTTCTGGAGAACTTTGTAAACAAACGATCGGGCGACCTTCAAAAATTCGCTATTTCTAAATCGCTGTTATTTGCGTGAATATTCACGATCACAACATGGCGTTTCATTTCCTCGGTTAATTTATTGTTCTCCATTGATTATCTGAAAAAAATTAAAAAAAAAAATTAAAACTTACTAGTTATGGTCACATATATGCATGTTCTCATTTAACTGACGCACCCTGTATGAAAAAAAAAATGAAAAAAAAAAAAAATTGGAAAAAAATATTTTCAAATGAAAAAGGCCCTTTAAAAAAGGTTTTTTTCTGTGGCACTGTAGGTATAAATACCTGTACTTTTATTATGAATAAATGCCTACACTTATTATCTTTACCTATAACGTATAAAACATTTTGATATGAACTATGTTTTAAAGCCATAGAAAACCAAAAACAAAGTAAAATCGTACTCACAGTTGGAGCTTGCAACATGTTGTTAAATTTAAAGTAATTTTATTTTACTTAGCTATAAGGTGCCACAAATTTAATGTAGTTTTGGCTAATGTAGTCAATTTTCGACTACAGACAAATATGTGTAATATGGTAACTTTAACGCAAATCAAAGTGCATATCGGGTGCCATTTTGTTTTTTTCGCAAAAATTTGTAAATAAAGCTTAAACGGATGTTTAACTATCATCAAACTTAACCATCTCAAATCGAGTCTTCGTATGTTTTTCATTGCCTCAAAAAAAAATCATTTGCTTATTTATTATCACTTTTATTAAAACCTCCCCTTGAAATTTGATATAAACAGAAGAAAAATGCGTAGTTGGATTTATATTACACGAGTTTTATTCTCCAGTATTGTTCTATTTCTAAGCAAACTAAAGAATTTTAAAATGTAAAAATATGAATAGAATTCTGTCTGGCACCTAAAAAAAAATTAAAAAACTAAACACTAAACAACTCTAAAAATAAAGGAACTTTACATGTTAAATATAACTAAAATAGCTCGTATATAATTTAAAGAACTGTTATGTTTGTTTTTTAAAGTTTTGTAAATAATCATTTCATCTTAAAGCGCTTTTCGAATATTAAGGTATATCTTTAAGAAAAGTTTTTTTCTATTTTAAAATCTTCACAGGTGACTTTTACGTGTTTTTCAAACACAGCACAGTTTTTCTTTAAGCTATCTCTGTTCACTTGCTATTAAATGTTTGTTCTGCCTCCTATCATTTGACCCTTATCATTTGGTTGACTTTTGAAACGTACAACATCTTTTTACTCTTAGCTTAAAGCATTAAGCTGTTGATACACTAAGTCACCCAAGGGAAAAAAGAAACTTTTCCAAGACCTACATCTGACAAATCAACTCAATCAACTTTGGATTCACTAAAAAACACAAGCAAAAATTGAGAGATGAATGGGGTGAAAAAGACGAATATATACAGACAAGTAGACAACCGAAACAGACAAACATATAGACCGACAAACAGGCAGACAGGCAGGCAGACAGACAGCTTGACAAACTGTGTCAATAACATTTTATTTTGTCCAATTTAAACAATCGTCGATATCGTTTTCATTTTCTAAACCATTTACAACATTTAAACATAACAATATAACAGCTAAAATAGAAAAAGATGGAAAAAACTAACCGCACAATAATACCAGCACAACAACAACAACAACAACACAATTGAGCATTAGAATCACAATCAGACCAACGAGTGTCAACAATGAAATCCCGAAAGGATCATCGTTTCAATTTGTTTGTCTTTCGCCTTTTTTTTGGTTATTTTATTTTTTTTTTGTTTTGTTTTTTTATTTTTTACTTATTATTTGTTATAAGCCGTTTGCTGCTTTGTTAAGCGTGTGTTGCTGTACCACTCTTGCTACCCACCGATTTTCTAACCACATGTTTTCATATATTTTTTTTATTTTTCCTTTTTTGTTATCTTTTTAAGTTTTAGTCATTTAAAAATTTGTTGTTTTTTTTTTGTATTTCTGAAGTTCACAAAACTTAAAATGTCTGTCGTGAGTCCCTGAACAATCGCTGTCATATTGACTGCAGTTGACCTGTGAACGACCCCAAGTGGATGAGATGTTTGTGTTTTTGGGGGAAAAGTACTGAAAATGTTGTGGCTTGGGGCGGATTCGGTTGGTGTGTGTGATTGTGTGAGTGCTAAGAATGGTGTTGGTTATGATTATGATGTGGTTGTTGCTCTTAATGCGTTTGTTAAAGTTTAAGCTTAAGCAGGGGGAACAAAATGTAGTATGATGACAGCTCATTTTGACATTACATACAAGAAAAGTTTCAATTAAGTTTTCGCATTATAATTATGCGACACTCAAACAAAAAATAGCTTTATTTAAGAAAAAGCGAAAGTACAAATCAATTCAAATTTAAGTGAAGTGTGAAATATTTATGCTGAAAGTTATCATTTAACAATTAAAAATTACCATTTAATATATAACATATGACATTTGAGTTTCCATATTTTCGATTTAAATGCTTTGCAAAGTGTGATAATAATTCTTTAAATTGCAATTCACAACAGGTTAAACATGTTTTTCATATTTAAATACCCATTAAAAATGCAATAAAACTCAGCAATAAATGTCAGCAAGGCTGTCGACAAAAACAACAACAAACAACCAAAACTACAAACATAAATAACCCAGCAGGGCAAAGTAGCACTGCAATAGTAATGGTAATCAGCTGTTTTTAGAGCTACATGTGAAGCTACATGCTGAAGCTTCAGTGCCTCTTTTGTACTGCATATGCGCAAAAGTAGGCGCATCTTTACTGCTTCTGTAGAATGCATGGAAGATGCAGTTAGCAACGGAAATTTGTTCGCAATAAGGAAAGTAGTTTTGAACGTGGACAATTTAAAACTCCCTCTATATAAGGAAAGCGTGGAAGATAATATTAAATGAACCGAAATTCATCGTTAAAAAACATTGTTTATATAATAGAGGACACACATTTTCTCGTTGCATACTAATTATAAAGTTATTATCCTAATTTCATTTTAGTAATTATTTAGTTCTAACCATCTAATATTCCATTCAAAAATATTTCACTTTAATAAATATTAAATATTTCACTATACAAACTTACGGAAGTCTGCTGTAAGCTATAACAAATTAATTACGAATCAATTAATTTTGTATATTCTTCGAAAAATCTTCTATTAAATGCAATTGGATTATCTTTAATTTTTCTTTAAGTCATATGAAGAGTGCATCCTCACTGCATCCTAAAACTGCACATAAATGCGCTGTTTCTAGAAGCGCTATTAATATTCCCGTTGGGAGAACCTAACCGAGACCAACAAAAACAAGTATGGGACATAGAATGTAATAACGAGTCAGTTAAACTGCAAAAAGCAATAATACACAAACACACACACACACACATACACACCAACCAACACATATACGTACTTAGACTGACAGCTACTGTCAACGAACTAAATGTAACACTGTCAAAACTGTTGCCATTCATGTTGTTTGTCATACAGTTTGTCATACTGACAGACACACACACAAATGCTAAGCATTCTACAAAACAGCAAATATTTCAACACCAATAAAAAGAAAGTGTTTCTTGTTGGTAACACGATCGTAGCAATAACATGCACAAAACCAACAGCAGCAACCAAAATAAGGTGCATCAAAATAAAAAGCAAAAACACCAACAAAAGCTTTTAAGAATTTGTCAGCTAGCAGGATGCATGCATCATGCAACATGCAACATGTCAACATGTTGCTCAAATTTTTGCCAACTACAGCAGGTATTGAATTTATTTCGATTAACTTCATTTACAAAGTTTTACATTGGAGTTCTTTTAAAAGTTACGCTTATTTATTAATATTTTGCATGTCATTAAGCAATAAACTGTAGACTGGCAGTTTTGTCTGAGTAAAAGTTTAAGTTTGCAGGCTAAACAAACTTTCAACTAGCTAGCAACAATTTAAGAGCATGCGAGCAAATTAAAAATTATTGTAGCTAATTCACCAAGTTATATTATTATTTTGCTAAAATATTTTGAGAGATGTTTTCTTAAAAAGATCCGCTGACTTTAACTGCCAAATTTGTTGCATGCTTGTTTTTGTTGCATGCTACATAATAGCAACGCTTTTCTAACTGGCTGTTGTTTATTGTAACAAGTTTGTTCGCGCCTTTAAAATGTATATTGAATTTCTTGCATGTTCTAACTAGTTTTGTTTGAGTCATTACAAGGTAATGACTGCAAGTCATGCAAACAAGAACTACAAGTTCAATTTTAACTAACATTTATACCTTATTGTTGATAAAGTTGCAAGACCATGTATATATTTCGAAATTTACATTTTAGGTTTCCAGGAAATTTGCTTAGAATGGGTTTCTAAAAATCGACGTAAAATAAGTTGTATAAATTTTTGAAAATGTTTTCTAATTTTTAAAATAAAAGGCATTACATTTTTATTATTATAAAATATTTTAATATTTCCAAGGTTGAGATTAAAGCAATAAAAATGTCAGCTCTAAAACAACAATATTGAAAAAAAAAAAATAATATTTTCAGATAATTCTGGTGCTTTTAAAGTTTCTTAGAGTTTTCCAAGCAAACAATGCGTATGAATAGCATTACAATGGTGAGTAACATAACAATGTAACTGCTAAGCCTCCAATGTTCGCATACAGATCACTGTTACATTTTTTTAGAATTGGCTGCTTATACACAAATAAAATTCTTCCTCACTTACATTTTTGGCTTACATAGTAAGCGGGAACGAAGTAGGTTTACTTAGATTGCTGCAAGCCAACGCCCAAGCAGAGAACACACAAAAAAGTAGGAAATTTTTCTAATGCAAAAATATCCAGCAGAATACTCGTATAATAGTTTTTTCTTGTACAAAAAAATAAACGGCAAAAAGTACCAGTTATATTTTGCCTTTTATGATGATAGTCAAAAATATAAAAAGCAGTTAAATTCGGTAACTGATTTAAATAGACTCAAATAAGGCCAAAAACAAGAAAATATGTGTTTTTATTCAAGAAAAATATACGATATAAAATTTCATATGAATTCCAAGCGCCACAATATCTCAAAGGCAAATACGACTTTTCTTACTTTAAATTTTAGTTAATTGCATAAATTAGTCCAAACCTTATATTCATATTAGATAAAAATCTTAAACCAGAATCTATTGGGGGAAAAAATTGAATTTGTTAAATTTTTGACTCAAATGTCTGACAACCCGAACTAACAAACGTTTTTCGCCAACTCCGAGTGGATATTGCCCGAAGACGTTCCATTAAATATTTCTGTATCTACTGAAAATTAATTCGGGCCTTTCGATTCGAAAGAATGAAGTAAATAAATTTTATAAATTTTTAATTTTATATTATTTATAAGTTTATAATTTTATAAATTTAAATTTATAAATATATATTAAAAAAAAATAATTTTAAAGCAAAAAAGCGTCACAATGCACACTAGAGCCCTGCATGAGTATGCTTTTCCGCCTCCCTGAATATATTCTCTTGCTATAGAATAAAAAATGTCCTCTATCCCTTTTCTGCTTTGCTCATACCTGCTCATTCAGATCTTAGAAACAAAGAGAATAAGAGCACGATACTTTAGTAACAACAACACGTAGCAAATAAAGCAATAAAAAATAACAAAAATATCAGTGTTCATACCCTGAATATTTAGCGAATATTTTTTTATTCGTTCGTTCGTAGAACGAAATGAATGTTTTTGACGTGTTCGAGAGACTGTTGAAGAGCAAAAAATAATAGGACCATCTCATATATTTGACCGCTCTAGGAGTTCAGCTACGGCCGATATAAACTATTTTCGACAGCTTTTGTGTTTATTGTACGGGGAGCCAAAGAAGGGTGGTAGATAGGGGATAGGTGTGTTGGAGAGAAATGTTGAGGGGCAAAAAATAACAGGACCAGCTCATATATTTGACCCCTCTAGGAGTTCAGCTACGGCCGATATAAACTATTTTCGACAGTTTTAGTGTTTTTTGTATCGAAGGTAGCAAATAAAGCAACAAATAAAGCTTATTGCGGGGAAAAACCAACATACCTGATTCTTATTTAGGTCAGTGCAGCAGATTCATGAGTATTCGTGTAGCTTATTAAGTACTCAGAAAAATAACTGAAACAACGCGTAGATCGCAAGCTCACCTCAGTGCAAAAGTGTATGAAAAGAGAACAGAGAACAAATAAAAAGTTATTCGCTTGCGCTGCACGACCTGTTGCTACACAATCTGTTGTTTACATTTATTCGCTTGCTGATTTGCTTGCAGTGACTGCTACAGCAGATAATCAGGGTATATTCACTTGATGAATATATTCATGCAGGACTCTAATGCACACTGTTTCGAATCGAGCATCTAGAGGGAGAAAATTGAAATCTGGAAAACTCTTAATAAGTATCAAACAGTATTTTCTTTTAGTCACTCTTTTTTTTCGAACGATTTGAAATAAAAGGAGGCATGTGTGATAATTACTCTACATAAAATATAGTTTTATGTATTAAAAATTACTCTATTTAAAATGAAAATAAGTGCTAAGGGTGTGTATATTGTGTATAAAAACTGTATCTCATTACTAGCTTCTTTTTAATTCGTTGAAAAAGTATCTAGTATTTCAGCATGTAAAAAAAGGTTATTTTATTGATTATTTCCAAAGTTCCATGAATTATTGCTCCTGAGTATTCGGAACAAACCTTGTTATGTTACGTAGAATTGCATGTAGTTTCAGGCAGTGAGAGATCAAAGTGCGATCTAGTGCGGCTTTTTAGTTATAACGTTTTAATACCATAATCCTTCTGTACGTCAATAATGTGCGTCCTTAGTAAAAATCAGATAAAATGAAGGAGTTCAGATAATCAACCGAAATTTGATACGGATGATAGTCTTGACCAATGCACTATTGAATATTTTTGAAATTTGCCCGCTATTGTGAAAACTTTTTCTTGAAATTCTTGACAAACAAATTAGAAAGACCAATTTTTTTTTTTTTTTGTTTCTTCAATTTTTAAATAGAAATACCACAAAAACAAAAAACTTCCAACTACTACCAGAAGTACAAGAATTACTGGCAAATTCAGAAATTTCTCAAATTCAATTGTCTTCCCAGAAATAGATTAATAGTTCATGCAAATACATATTAAATGAGAATTCAAGAATTCAGTCATAATCATTAATAAATATTTAGTTTTTATTTTTCTTCCCAATTTTCAATGAATTAAAACGCGTTTTTTTTTTAGTTTTATTGAATAGTACGCTGTTATGTTATTTAAAGATAACATTTTTTTTTATATCTGCAACCATCTAGGAAAGAAATCTGAGAAAATAATAAAGTGTTTGATTTGTTTTGTTTAGTTTTGATTTAGGTGACTTCGAATGCTGTTATGACCATTACCAACCACATAGCTTTTCTTGAGGTGTCCACTTTGGCCTCCAAAAACAAAAATACATAGGCCTAGAACTAATTTCAAAACAAAGTTTTTGTATAGTTTGAGAAGTCCTTAATAATATGTCAAACGATTAAAAGGATTGATAATTGGTTTTGTAAAAATTTTTATATAAAACAAAACAAAAAAAAACGAAAACGAGAAAAAAATGAGAAAAAAATTCTAATAACTTTGATCATCATAATGAAGCTATTGGAATAAAACTGAAAAATTTGTTCTTTCATTCTCAGTGACAAACATGCTAAATATAATCACGAGCCGCAAACTAAATCGTATACTTCTCGTAGAGACGGTGAGTAGAGTATCTTCGGATATAAAAAAAAAAATATCCTATTATCATTTTTGTGCGCTAAGCAGTAAAAAAAAATAAAAAAATTATTTTGCCCCGCTAGATTGTATTAAAACGAACACTGTATAACGTATAGAGGCCGCGGTCTTAAAATTTAGAATAAAAGTGCATACTTTTTCATTAAATCACATCCAGAGATATGGCTTAGATTGATATATAAGACATGGTACCTCCCATGTAACTCTGAAACTTAAAATGTGATAAATTATTATCGAAAGAATACCTCCGATACAACTCTGAAACTTTAAATACGATAAACTACCACAAATGAAAGTAAAGCCTTAAAATATAAAACAAGCGTGCATACTATCAGACACAACCATCCCAAGAAGTATGATCAAGACTTGAGATCGGAGCCGGACACGTCCCATACAGTTTTCAGGTTCAAATGCTAGCTTGCCACGTATAGAAGCTGCAATATTAACATTGACAACAGAAGTAAATACTCACAATCATAAATACTGCCAAAAATATAATTGAAATTGAACAATTGTATTTTAATATTGAGAATGTAATTGAATTTTATGAAACAAAAACTCTGGAAAATATATGAGTAAGATAAGACAATGAGGCATGGTACCTCCCATAGAGCTCTGAACCTAAAAATGCAATAACTTTCTACAATGAATAAGTTTATGTATAAATTTATGTTATCAGACCTGATCTACGAAAAAAATTTATGATATTTATATTTATAGGAGGTTCCTCCTATACAGGCCAACACTTAAAAGTTTTAAAAAACTTTCTGTTGTACTAGTACTAGAAACTAACTTTATATAATTACGAATGTAGTGAATATTATCTGACACAACTATTTCGAAAAAATAAAATAAATACTGGTTCTTCATTAAATATAAATTTTGGCAGAACACAGCGTGGGCTTTATGTCATATATGGATAAATATTATAGCATTTATTATCAGATATTTAACCCTAGTCAGTAATATTTAATTTGTATATGCTAAGGTAATGTTTCGCCACACTCATTAATCAAAGGACCTGAGCACAAAATTTATTCAAAGTTGAAATTTTTCTTAAATTTAGTGTTTTCAAATAAAACTGATTATACATTAGTAATAATATGAAAAATTAAGTTTTTACAGCCCTAATTTATATAAAAAAAAAGCCGCAAAATCACTCGTCGTCGATTGGACGAAAGATGACGGTCAAAAGTTAAACGTTAGTTTATATTTTTTGCTAATTTTTTACTTATAGTTTTAAGACAATAATACTGCTTGACATAATAAAGAAAATAATTAGAGCTGTTTTAAATCAGGCAAGAATTCATTTTAAATTCGTAAAGTCAATTTTAAAAGTAATATGCTGCCAAAAGTAAAAACTTACTCTGAATATGATAAAATTTCCAAGCCCCGCTGGTAAAATTCTCTCAAATAAATATAAAATAAATAAAAGATAAACGTTGCAATGGTAAAAAATATGGAAATTTAAAAACGCAAAATATTCTGAATATTTTCTTTTATTCCAAGCATAAAAAATAGCAAATTTTATGCTTCAGCTATGACGCTTGTTGCTGCTTGTTGTTGTTGGTTTTTTTGTTATCATTGCTTTTCTTTTCTACTGCTATATATCAACGATTAATTCTCATCACGTTCGAAATATATTTTTCTATCACCTATAAAGTATTTTATTATCCTGCGACCGCTTTTGAATCCAGGGATCCAGTGGCTGCTGCATTTCATGACTTCTGTGAGCGACCAACAGAGAACGGACACGCACTCATGCAGGTAGCAAGGACAAACATGTTTATTTGTAATTGGCTTATGTCTGAGTAGGTTTGATTGTATAATACGAACGGAAGGATGGGGGTGAGTAGGAAAAGATCATGAATATCACTTGTTGGAAAAAAAAACTTAGCCTATAACCTCAGTAATACAAAAGCAACAACAATAAAAGCAATAAAGAATCTATTCTGTAAACATTGAATCAACAACTTAAGGCCATGAAATACAACAACACAATGCAATAAATACCACAAAAAAAAAACCAAAAAATGCAAGCGAAGAAAAAAGTTGCTAGCACACCTATTTTATACTGCTCAGTCCCGCCCTCTCCAGTCCTCTCAAGCATTTCTGATCACTTCCATAACAAAACAAGAACAACAACAACAACAACATTGACAACAACCATTTTACACCCATGACTCTATTACCGTTAAAATGCGATTTGCTCTCGTTTCCTACAGTTTTCTTTTATTTTTATTATTGTTTTTTTTTATTTTGTTTTGCCTTGCTTCGCTTGCGAGCGCTTCAAAGTCTCTTAGCGAAAACCGTCATGAGTGTCGAGTCGAGACTCGCTCTTGTAAATGGAAACCGTTAACGTTTTTATGCATTCAATATACCGTTATTTATTCTTAAGAGGATAATAGTGCATGAGTGCACAAGTATGTGTTACTGCCTGTAGGTCTATGTGTATATTTGTATCTATGTTTGTAGTATATTTATGTTTGTAGGTGTAACTGCCACCATATCGTGTCTACTTGCGCTGTTATCCTTGCAGCAACTTCGAGGTTTGCGTGTCCTTCGAGTATGTTACATCGATACCCATGAAAGCTGTTGTTGTTGTCGTTGTTGTTTTTGTTGTTGCTATTATTGGCATTGCTGTTGCAGTTTATTTATTAGATTTGTTGCTGTTCAATTGTTGTTTTTTGCTTGTTTGTTTGTTTTTTCGATGCATTTGTTAAAAGCTTTCAAAAACTTTACCTTTCCGCTTAATTTTGAGCAGCATTGAAAAAAAAAATTGAAACAGAGACTGGTGTTATGAAGCGGACTGTAGGATAATTAGCAGTATATTAGCGCCATAATATGTTCAGATATAATAGAAAGTAAACTTGTATGAGTCTTTATTGAGCGTACACACAAAGAAAAAACTTTGGCAAAAACTTTTGTTATCCCTATACTGATAAAAAATTTATCAACTCAACTTAGGAATTGGTCAGTATGAAAAACATTGTTTGTATCGACGAATTCCTAGGTTGAGTTGACATATTTTTTGTCAGTATAGAGTCAACAAAAGTTTCTGTTAAGGTTTTTCTTTGAGTGTATGACAGGAATCATCATTTAATATGGGTAGGTTTTTATATGTTTCCTGGTAGGAACTTAGGAAACATTGTTTTTTTAAAGCTTATTTTCCAACAAAAAAGACTTATTTTAAAGCAAAAAACAATACACAATTTACAATTCAAGTTAATCTCCTTTCCAGGTTCTGGTTAGTTCATTAAACAATTTTTTATTTCATGATAAAGTTTGAGCTATTTTTTTTTTACTAACACTTGGCAGCACTGGACTATAATACCAATATTTGTTCCTGAGATTTCAATTATTTTTTGAACTACTGGAGCAAACAGTGATTTTAAATAGGGTTTTTATTATTAGTGAAGCTTGGATATTACTTTGGCACTTATTTTTCAAGTGAAAACTTCTTTAGGCGCGTTGAGCACTTTTTGGTAGAGAGCAAAACTATAGGTTCGCGATATCATCACGCTGTAAGCGATATCATCATGCTGTTAGCGATATCATCTCGCTTTTAGCGAACAGAAATTAATGCTGTACAGCATTCCTCTTTGGGGATAACCTAGCATCGACCAAGCCGAGGACCGAAACGAATACCGAATCGATTACCCATTACTAGGCCGATGATTACCTGGCAGATGGTTACCGAACCAATTACCGGTTATCAAGGCGATTGCCAACCGATTACCGAATCAATTACCGATTACCGAAGTGATTACCAACCGATTACCGAAGCAATTACCAACCGATTACTGAAGCGATTATCAACCGATTACCAATTGTCGAAGCAATTACCAACCAATTACCGAAGCAATTACCAACCGATCCCCAATTACCAAAGTGATTACCAACCGATTACCGAAGCGATTACCAACCAATTACCGAAGCAATATCCAACCGATTACCAAAGCGATTACCAACCGGTTACCGAAGCGATAACAAACCGATTACCGAAGCTATTACTATCCCATTATCGGCTTTCAAAGCGATTACCAACCGACTACCAATAACCGAAGCAATTACCAACCGATTACATATTCCCGAAGCCATTACCAACTGATTACCAATCACCAAAACCATTACTAATCGATTACCAACCACCGAAGCGATTACCAACCGATTACCGAAGCGATAACCAACCAATTTCCGACTACTGAAATAATTAACAACCGGTTACCGAAGCGATTACCAACATATTTTCAAAACCAAAAGCGATTACCAACCGATCACCTAACCAATTACCGATTATCGAAGCGACTGCCAACCAATTACCGACTACCGAAGCGATTACTAGCTCATTATCAATTACCGAAGCGATTACCGAACCAATTACCGATTACCTCACCAAAGTAATTGTGTTATAAATATATTATATATAAACATTAAATAATAGCAGTTTATACATTCAATAATGCATAAATTGATAAAAAGAGTTCCTTGGGAAGTTCATAACAACTATGTTATTTCATACCCCCAAAAAAATCGACATGTTTTAAAAATGATCACCAGTGTTATCATTTTCAAATTGAATTTTTTTTTTCTTATAAAACTTTTAAATATTTTGACGAAATTTGTTTTAAGACATTATTTGATAACAAGGTTTAATTTTAAAAACAATTTGTGTGTGAAAATGTTGTTATGTAGTTTTTACCCTCCTATGTAAAATGGATGTGGCCCATACAAGACACATTTCCAATACACAATATCTATGGCAGAAAAAGTCACAGAACATTGAAATTCAGAATGGAGTTACCACTTGTGGATATCCTTTTAATGGAAAACTTGGACGGTCATGGGATAAGGGGGTGTGGCTCCACCCATATAAGGCAAGTTTTTGATATCGAAAAGCTTTGGAGGTAAAAATCACAAAAAATTGAAACTCAGAATGGAATTACTATTTGGTGATGTCATGCTACCGGGAAACAGGAACGGAATTAAATAAAAGTTTTGAATATATTTAATATTTTTTCATATATTTGCCGAATATGTAACTGATACTCAAAAAAAACAAAAAAATGACTATTTCAGAAAGGACTTTGACCAAGCTTCTTATGATCAATTGTGTTGTGCGTGTTGTAAAAAGCTTGAACACAAATTTATCGAGAAATGGACCAACAAGATTTATGCCAACTCCGAACGGCTTATGTTCTCAAGCAGTTTTTACTTTCTGAGGTTTGCTATTGTCTGCAGAGAGGTGACGGTTGAACAGAAAAATTAATTCAATAGAAAAACATTCTGTGTCAGATGAGATTTGAACCTGGATTCTATCGCATACAAGCCACGCATCTCAACCAGTATACCACGGCCCTCAGGATATGTATAAATAGTTATATGTAAATTTTACAAAGATATTGCTAGCAACAACAACAACACAAGCAGCTACTGAGAAATGGTTGTAAAACGGTTCGTTTCAACATACGACACTATGTTGAGTTCGTGATTTTAGCATGAACGATACCAACAACTATAACAATCACAAAAGCAGCTACTAAAGCAATTTATGCTTGGTTATTCAAATTAAAATTTGAATATTTCTTCTTAGAAATTTAAATATTCGCTTTATTTACCACAAAACTAATATTTTGGCAGATATTATATCTTAGTACAATGAATAATAAAAGCTGTAGGTATAACCCAAAAAGTAATGCAAAAACGTTTCATTTGTTTGAAAAAATTTGCAAAAAGATTTCTGTATAAACTGCGCTGTAAGACGTTATTCTACGTCAAAATAATTAGCTCAGAATTAAAGCAGCTGTGTTTTGGAATATCAAAGATTTCTTCCTAATAAATATAGCATCAACAATTTTATACCGATAAACTACAGATTAAATGCATGCATGTTCATTTTTAAGCATTTGCAGTAATGCCTTGATTTTTGATAAATTCTTTCAACAAATTCCACGCTGTTAATGATTATGATTGTATTCATAAAATCTCTGACTGTGAGCTGATAAATCAATAATATATCTATATATACTATTAATAAATCTGTAGCCACTTTTTATGTTCACTCATCACGTTTAAACGACAACTCAGATTTTTATAAAATTTTGTACACATATTTATAGGTCAGCAGAGAGTGCAATAGGATACTTTATTTTAACCCATTAACAACCAATGTTACTATATGGAAACATATGCGTCTCGAGTTTTCATTAAATACTGCATAATATTTTTTAAAAAAAGTAAAATTAGCATGCAATAATAACTTATTTCTGCTCAATGACATACATAGTTTTCACCAAAATGTTGCTTCAAGTCTAAAAATGTCTGTTTTTTATGGTTTTCTTTCGGCCCTAATGGATTAAATTGTACTTCGGTTAAACGAGAACCAAATCAATAAACGCTTTTAAATTTCCTTCAATTTGATACCAAAATCATGTATGTAGTTTGAAAACTGTGAAAAATGTTAGTACCAGATCTTTTTAGTATTAATTATAAGCTGAGAATGAGAGAAAAACTACTTGAAATTCACACTTTTAGCTTTGAAGGCAAATATTTCAGTCAGTTTGCAATGGATTTCAATAATTTTTTTTGAAAAATGTTGTTTGTTAAAATATCCTTCAAACATAAGTTGAAATTTTTACTAAACCAAAGTATTAATATTTTTAAAAATTTTTTTAAAAAATGTTCAAAAATTTTTAGTTTAAGCCAAAAAATTGGATAAAAGTTCTTTTTGTTGTAAAAAAAATTAAATCCAAAATTTAGGTTTTCGCTTTCCTATCAGATGATATAACAATCTTAAGGTTAATAATTTGTAGTATTACTGAAACAATAAAAAATCGTTTTGGTAGCGAAAAATCAAGCCTACCCACCATCAATTTTTGAATAAAAACTTTTTGAAAACCCGGCGAAGCGGCGGGTTTAAGCTAGTACTTGAATATTTTTGATAAAAATTATAGACTAATATTACGCATGTAATAAATTTGGAACATTTCACGATCAACGAAGCTTTTAATTAAAACTTAATTAAAAGTTAATAATTGCTTAATGTAATTATTTCTTCAGAATAATAACTGATTTATATGCATTCGTATTGTTTAAATATAATTGTGAAAAATTATAAATTCATTAAAATGCTGCGGTAGAGACAACTTCAACAATAAATCCAACAAAAGATATTTCATACAATTTATATTCTTTAATAAATTCTCTTCACAGCACTTAACTTTTTACTCTAATCTACTGCAAACAGATGCCTTAAAATGCAGTTACAGCAGCTGCCAATGCTACTTCATCATTATTTACAATTTGTTGTTGTTTTTGTTGTTGTTACTGCTGCTGCTACTACTGCTGCGGCTGCTGTAGGTATCGCATATTGCTAGCATTTATTTACAGAGACAAACTCATTCATATTCATTACAGCGAAACAAACTGAGCGACGATAACTACGATGACGATGATGATTATGATGATAATGTTTATATGTGTGATAATCATGTTGTTAATGATGATGGTGACAACGTTGTTCGAATGCAGAAAGATACCACAGAAAAACGCACTTCAGTACACAATCAAGCGATTGTGAAGTGATGCTGAATTGTAATTGAATATTTGTGTTAATTGTATTGGAGTGGAGTGGAGAGTGAAGTGTGTGTGTGTGTGTGAGTGTGGCTGTGATTGCATGTGTGTGCATGAATATATTAGTGTAAATAGGTTGACATGCAATTTTTCTGTTATGCCAACTGAAGTTATTCAGATTTTTAAAAACTTTTTTTTCTGTAGAGTGATATTTTTTTATTGAGTTTAAAGAAATTTAAGTAAAAATGAAAATAAAGAGTTTCTCATGCCTCATCTCCTGTCATGTAAAGACCGGCTTATTTCACATGATGGTAATATGAGCATATTTTAAGTCTTCGCAAGTATTAAAAATAAAGTATACGCCACGTTGCACAATTGTTTTAACACAACAACCAAATGGGTAAAATTCTATTCCAAAATCATTTTTAACTCTAAATGCTGCCCCATAAACTGAAAATATGCATAAATGTAGTCATTAAATTGGGGCTGCATTAGTGTGGAAAAAAAGTAGCACAGCTAAAACACACCCTAGGCATAAACTTGTTTGCAAAAAGCACAACAAAAAAATTGCTTATCAGCTGCAAAAAATAGCATATCATTTTTCTACAATTTCCTTCAATATGATGAGCAACACATGCATAGATTGCTACACACAACGTAATCAGGCTTTAATGCGCTTGCATGCCGCTTAAGAGGTCAGCCGTGTTCAAACCAAATGAGCACAACGATATTCATCATATGAAGCAAGCAACGAACAACCAAACGCCTCCCCGCTCTCACTTTCAGCTGAAATACGTTGTATCACTCAAGGATCTACATGCAACTCTTAACGCTCAACAATATGCTGCTAACCTAGCCCCAAAAGTATGCAAGCCAAAAATATTTTCACAGCTACAGCAACATAATAGTGGCTAAAAACAACTACAATAATATAGCAACAATAGCAACTACAACAACACTTGTCCCCATCATGTGTCGTGAATGTGCTGTTGCACGACATTCTGTTACGCTGGATATTTTTGTGTAGCGCAGTTAGTGCAGACCCTCTAGATATCCTGGCGCAACATTGACATAATGTCGCTAGCATGTAACAGCAACAAAAAAAGAATGTCATCCCTTTAAATTTGCGTTTCCTGTTTGGCTTTCTTTTTGTTTTTTTTGCATTATTTGTAAATCCAACAAGGTTTCACGTTTAACTCGTTTGCTCTAGATCTGTTGCCAAAACAGCTTGAAAAAAGCTGCTGCCGCTGTGTTACTACTCTTGCATCTATTTCTGCAGCTACAGTAGTAGCACTAGCAACAACAAAAACAACAACAACAGTATAGTCAGGCATCACCGCTTGGTTGGCAGATGTCCTGAAGTCTTTTCTATATGCAGATAATTTAATATTGCCAGCAGCAACTTTTTTGTCACTCTTACTAGTACTGCTGTCACAGTTGTTGGTTTTCCTTTTTTTTTTTTTTAAAGGGAACTTATTTTCTCCACATTTTTTAGCATATTTTAATATAACTCATCTTAAAACGTTAACGATTATGAGTCTAAGCTATGATTTCTTTTCTTCGGTTTGTTGAGGAAAAAAAATGAGCCTGCTTTTATCTATTTTGAGTTTCAAGCTGCTGTTTGGATTTTATTTGAACACGGTTTAAAATCTTTCAAATATGTTTTAAGTTTAAAGATACAAAAACAAAACTTTTAGCAACTTATTTTAAATAGTAAAATAAAGCAAAAGGCTCACCGTTTCTTAATGTGTATCGATTATATTTTCAAGAAACAAAAGAAAGTGCTCTTTACAATTTTGTACTTAATTTTAAACAATTTCATTAGAGAGAAAGCCATTTCAATCACAATAGTAACTTGCACAAATTAATATGTATATGTTTTCAGCTTTAAAATTTAAAAAAATCAAAATTTTACCAAATCTCGTTATCTTATTTAAACTTACTGAGATAAACCGTTATAATATAAGCTTTCACGCCCATGCGCAAAACCATTGTCAGTTCTTAAAAAATATTTGAAACATATTGTACACTGCTGTCTTTACCATTGTATAAGAGGTTGATTCAGCAATAATACACGCTGAAAAAATAACTCTTCTCAATTATATTTAGCATACATTATACAAGTAATGACAACTATTTCTAATTATATACTTACTTACTTACTTAAGTGGCCATAACAACCCATGTTCGGGTTTCAGCCGACCTCATCTGCTCTCGCCAGGCGCCTCTGCTTTGCGCGCGCCTTCTCCAAACGCATACACCAAGTGCGGTTAGGGCTTCCTCGGCCTGGTCCATCCATCGGAGGCATGATCTCCCTCGTCGTCGTTGACAAGCGACCCTCGCCTCGAGCACCTTTTTCGCTGGAGCTTCGTCGTTCATACGATGGACATGACCCAGCCAGCGTAGTCGCTGCACAGTTATACGCCGAACTACGTCAATGATTTCGTAGAGCTCATACAGCTCGTGGTTCATTCGGATGCGATAGTCATCGCCGACTCGAACAGGACCGAAGATTTTGCGAAGAACTTTTCTCTCGAACACCCCCAGAGCGGCTGCGTCAGTTTGCGAAACTACCTATGCCTTAGCGTAACAAAGCAGTGCAGGTAGAACGAGCGTCTTGTAGAGTGTTAGTTTAGTCGATCGAGAGAGGGCTCTGAAACTTAGTTGCTTACTGAGCCCGTAGTAGCACCTATTAGCAATTATTGTTCATCGCTTTATCTCCAGGCTGACTTCGTTGTTGTTATAATGGCGGTGTCAAGGTATACAAACTCCTTGACTACTTCAAAGTTACAGCTGCCGGATGAAACGTGGGAGTCTAAACGCCGCGCTTCCTTGTTTGTAGACAGCATATACTTTGTTTTACCCTCATTTATCGTCAAACCCACTTTGGCTGATTCCTTTTCGATAGCGGCGAAAGCAACGGTAACATCTCTCTTGGTTCTGCCGACAATATCATCAGCGTTCGCAAGGAGCTGGACATCTTTGTAGAAAATGGTACCATTACGATGCACACCGGCCTTTCGTAAGATCCCCTCCATGATGATGTTGAAGAGATCGCAAGACAGGGGATCGCCTTATCTGAAACCTCTTTCGGTATTAAAGGTTTCGGAGAAGTTATTTCCCACATTGATGGAGCTGTGTGTGTTGCTCAACGTCATTCTGCAAAGTCTAATCAAATTTGCAGGTATACCGAACTCAGACATTCGCAATCGAACGCAGCTTTAAAATCGACAAAGAGATGGTGTGTGTCAATTTGATTTTTGTGGGTTTTCTCCAGAATTTGTCGTAGCGTGAAAATCTGGTCTATGGTGGACTTTTCAGGTCGAAAGGTCCAATCAGTGTTTTTGTAATCGGCTTTAATCTTTCACACAGTACGCTTGAGAGAACCTTATGTGTGATGAAAATAAGACTGATACCTCGATAGTTGGCGCAGATTGTTGGGTCTCCTTTCTTATAACTCCGCCAGGTTTGCGCCTGCCTGTCCCAAGCCAGGATAAAGGAGCAGGGTTGGTTATGGGATACGTCCCATACCGTAAAAGGTTAGAGCCAACCAAGAGCTCGGGGTGGCGCCCATCTTGGTAGCAGGTCACTATGTATATCATTGTGAAAAAAGCCTGCGATGGAATAGCAATGGTCCATATACCTTGTTAGCTCGAGGATAGTCAAAACCGTCGAATGAGGTGACCTTATCTATCCACGGCAAGGAGACATGACCTATATGGTCAATAAAACTAAAAAATGGTGTCTTAGGGCACAAGCAATTGTTGGTGACCTGTGACGTTATTGGGCACAGGTCAAATTAAATCGTAGGCACTTCGTTTGGGGTATGGTGGGGGTACCATGCCTTAAATGGAAGTGCCAGTCATATACGAAACAGTGCTATGTGCACAGTCAAAAACAAAAATTCTTATATCTGGATATATGAATTTTTTGCCTCTTTGCTGGGATGTTGTAGAACCCCAATTCGACGGGACCGAGTTGCCCAGGTGACTATCATGGGTTGGCACTTCGGGGAGACTCGTGCAGGCTGTGGTTTGTGCACATCGCTTGCACAGGTCTAGATTGACCGGCGGGGTCGCGCAGTAGTACGACCGGGCTGGCATACCAGCTTAGAATGCAAGAGATAGGATCGATCTCATCTTGACCAGTAGATGGTAATGAAGGTACGCCATCTACCGGTAACCAAACTAGTACTATTAAGGGCAGTATGGAATTCTTATTGCATACTGCTTTTACAGAATAGGGCACAGGTGCACATCCTCTTTTGGATGTGCATTTTTTAATACTTTATGATCATTCATGAACTATAACTCCAAAGTCTGTGGACCCAGAGGAATAGCGCCGTAAAGGCAGGGGTCCTCTTTAAAACCATAAAGGAGGAGGTCTCCTTTCTTATGTATAGGGCAAAGTACGTTGAGATTCCAAACGTCGGACATGCTTTCTGCTAGCCATATTTTGCTGATGAGCTGATGCATGCGCCTTAACAATTCTTCGCCGCCGGTTTTAAGCAATTCAGCTGACAGGACGACAGCACACGCTGCTTTATTGTTTTTGAGTCGTTGTATAGCAACTCGATAGCTGCAGCACAACACAGTAATCTAATAATTGATTTTTGGTATATGGCTATTAAGAGATTACTGTGATATACTGCATCTGTTAATAATAAAGCATCTGTTAACATAGCTGCAGTTATATCAGCAAACAGTAGCAAGACTGTTAGATGTTGAGAGTAGATGGACTATGCATCAAAATGTCCAAGATTGATTCCCTTGGCGGGCAAAAAAAAAAAATTTTTTTTCTATTCTTTTTGTTGATGTGAACAAGTTTGTATTGTTGTTGGTACATGGTATTGTAATGTTTTTGCATAGTGCGAAGGAAAAATTAACTTTTGGCCACAATTGCGTTGAAATAACAATGAATGTAACATGTAATAAAGTAAATAATATAAAATAATATAAAATTTACTGGTGTAAATATTAAGGTGTGTATTTTAATTTACTTTGTTATTAATTTATTAATTTAATTAAATTTAATTTATTTAATTTAATTTAATTTACTTATATTTTTGAATATAAAAGTAATTTTTTTACAAGAGACACCATTTAATTATTAAATCTATGAAGATGCAAAAAAGCATCGCTTTTCTAAGAAAATTCAGAAAATTGCTCATCAATGATATTTTTTTTTTAAATTTTGTATTTTTGCATATTGGGCTAAAGTGAATTAAAAAATTTATTTTTTTGCAGGGTATCGAAGTATGTGCTTTCAAAGTAATGTATTTAACAATAAATTTATTGGGTGAATAAGCATAAGTTTATTATTCCCATAGAAGTCTCTCTATCCAAGCTGACTTAGGTGATTTATATAATGCTTTTTTTTTTTGGTGTACCCCCTTAGTTTCTTCGTATGATGTTAAAATAAATGTAAAACAAATTTCGTGTGCCTAGGAACACGGCAACCCGTGCCGACATGCATCAAAATATATCAGTACTGGGCGATATAGGAAAAAGTGCTCATTTTTTAAATAACCCAAATAACTTTTGTAGCTAATTTTCCATTTTATATTTCTTTAAAATAAGCTATCAAACATGAAAATTAGACAAAAACTACCAGAGTTGTGACTTTTTACTTTACAAAAAAAAACTCCTTTTCGTTATTGTTGTATTAAAAAAAAATTCGAAAAAAAATCCTAATTTGAGAAAATTTAAATGAAGTCTTTTCGAAAAATTTTCTTATGCCATAGTGTACTTATTTCAAAATTTCGCGTGCATGGATGAAACCAAAATTTGGAAAAAAGTTATAACTTTTTCATGCGTAACATGAACACACGCCTGATTTTGACGCTGTGGAGATTTTACAACAAGAGAACAATTACTTTAGACGATATACCTTGGAAATGCTCCACATCATAAGCTTACCAGCAGAGAAGAGACTGAACTTCAAAACAGACACATACAGGTGCGCACACATATACAAGAAGAATGTTAAAAATAATTAAAAACCTGATGGCAGAAGAAGTGGATGTTTTTTGTAAATTTGTTTATCAAAATACTTGTTTCATTATTAAAAACTGTGATATAAATGTTAAATGTTAAATGTAGTTCTTAAATACCAAATGTTTTAATTGTCAAAATGATGTAATTGCTTCAAATTGTGAGTCAAACTGTTTAAATGAAAAGAATTGTTTAAAAATATTGTAAATGCTTTTTTCACTTTTCTCTGATGATGATTGCCGACGGCGCACAGTGCGTCGAACCCATACAAGCAAGCGACAAAAATAGAAGGAGTGCTGTTATGATAATGCAATTTTGTATACTTCTTCAGTGTAAGTTTAACAGTTCAGTTCATTAAGAAAAATTTCAAAAATTTTTAAAAACCCTTGGGGAACCTCCCTTGGACCTATATCAATTTTTTACATGATTTTGTATAGGAGGTACATATAAAAATTGACTGATCTTAACGTAACTCGGCCAAAATACTAAAAAAATATAGTTATAGATTTGTACAAAAAAGAATTAAGATAAAAAAAAATGCTGAAAAAATTAACTTATTCAAAAATTATTGCTTAATTTTAGGCCTCATATTTTGCCGGTTTTTATGGGATGTACTGCGTGAAGCGTGTCCGGCCACGATATGGGAAAAGCTGTTCGTCCACGGTTAAATTTTCGCTGGGTTTATATGTCTGCTCAAAGTTATAAGTCATCATCGTCCAAAGCTCGGATATTGGTGCAGATTTATCAGTTTGGAGGCGTATATGCCTTGTATTGGAATTATCAAATCTGATGAACCGCAGTATGGCCTGAAAACGGTTAATGCCCATTGCAGCACGATACAATGGACAATTTTCCACCGAAGTCCGTGGCGCATTCGCCGTTGCTGCGGTTACTGCCAGTCATAATAAGCACACCAATAAACGCATATATTTCACTCAACGTAACAGCCTTCCATGTTTTTGGTTGTGCCTCGGGATGTTTTTCGTTATATTCATTGTATGCCGCTTCCGCTTTTCTGTTGGTGTGGCGTACTATTATATCAACCATTTCCGGGGTCATAAAACATTTGAAGGTATTTAAAATTGACATAGTAGCAGTTGATCTTGCGGGCCCACTTCGCTGTCGTAATATATTGTGCTGCCTCGTTTGGTGTGCACGTCTTGGTTCTGAGCTCCATGTGGTGCCATCACGAACAACATATTCATGTGCACGTAGATTTATCTGCACAGAATCATCTTCATCGTCCATACCATCATCCTCTTCATTATCATCGGTAGCATTGTCAATTTCATTGTCATTTTCATTGTCGTTTTCATTGTCATTTTCATTGGTGTCCTCGACATCCGACAAAGTTACGTTATTGGCAACATCTTCCTGATCGTCGTCAATATCTTCCGCGTCTGATACTAATTCTTCATCTATAACGTCGTCAAACAGGCCTTGTATATACCGCTCTTTCTCAGCGTCGGATAATCTATAAAAATTATGTATGTAAATAATTAAATTTTATTCAATATACATATATAAAATTATGTTATGTATTTGAATTTATCTCAACTATCGATTTCCTGACAAAAATTCAGTTTGCTTTCTTCCAGCCATATTTAATTTTTTAGTATTATATATTTTTTCACTCTGAAAAAACTTCACACTTCAATAGCAATCTCTAGAATGAAAAGAAGTTCGCCAAACTGGCTGAACGAAACCTTCAACCCTTAGCGCTAAGACTGGTTTTTATGGTTTTATTGCTATTTTATGTCTCATCCAAACGAGACAAAATTCGGCACATTTTTACCTGCTAATATTTCTTCAACATCATTAGCAGAAATATTGAGGAATTATTGTATTCTGGGAAATTCGAACAAAAATTAGAAAATAATTACCTCTTAGAAGTAAGTTTGAATGCGCGTAGATTTTAGAACTAGGTAACAAATATGCGCTAATTACCTACCAAAATATACATTCATACAAAATATACAATACATTCAACTAAAAAATTACATTAACGGAATAAAAATTTTCCCAGAAATTGTTCAGAAAGCAGCGAAAAACCAGCTACGGGCCACATCTGTACCCAGGCATAAGACCGCGTGACAAAAGTTGGGTATAAGTCCGAGGGTTAAGCAAGAAAATCTTTCGAGTTTAAAGTGTTGCAGCACCCACAAAAATGATTTAATTATTAAAAATGTTATTGTTTTCTCTTTCTTGAATAATTTTCTTTAAAATGATATCAAACATGTTGGGTTTCTTTTTCATGAACTTTTTGATTTTTGTCCAAGGAACGGAGCACTGTGCGGCAATCGAAATATTGAAACACAGAAATATACAAAAATTTTTCATTTTGAATAATTTGTACCTTGAGCCCGCAGAATTCAATAAATATTTACGTTTATTTTAACATCACACGAAAAAATTAAGAGGGTATGCTATTAAAAAAACAACTTGCATTTTTAAGGGACATCCTAATATATAAAAATCTCGTGATGTTCCATGATGTTTGTGGCCAAACTCCTCAGCAATGGCTCGACCGGTTTTAATGAAATTTTTATGTATGTTTGTTAGGTATGAGAATAGGTTCTAAAGTACCTGTCACCCTTCTATGCAAAACGGCTGTGGCTTCGCCCATACAAGCCACATTTTCAATACAGAATAGCTATAGCAGTAAAAGTGACAGAACATTGAAATGTAGTTGCCACTTGGCGATGTCCTTTTAATGGAAAACTTCCGCCCATACAATCCAAATTGTTTATATTAAATAGTTTGACACAGTTTTATTAGATTTCCAATTTAAAACCTTAGCTAAAACATCAGTCGAATTGTTTTTAAAAAGGAAATATATTGAATTTGTGAAAGGAGAATAGTTTTTGACACATACAACAAAGATGTAGAAAATCTGTTAATTTTTCAGTTGTAACATTTTACATAAAAGTACTTCTTAAATTTGTTTAACAAATTTGCTGCCTACACCACCAAAGCAGCATTATAGCCAGCAAGTTGATTAATGTACTTGTCTCCGACGCAGCCGCCATTTAATTGCTTTTATCTAGCCAAAATTTATAGCCTACACCACCCCCTTCTCTATTTTTTTATACTCATGTAAAAAAACTTGTCAATGGATTTTTGCCATTTTCATATAGTCATCGTCACCGCACCCAAGGGTCACATAATTTTAGGTTCAATTATTAATTGCTGTTATTGTTGTTGTTGTATGTAAAACAGAAGAGTTTTCTTGTTTTTCCAACTTTAGCTATAATGCTGAAATACGGACAAAACAGTACAGCTTCCGCTATATGCGGTGCATTGTTATCAACACTGCTGGTCAGCAGCGGTACCACTAACGATGACAACAAAAACTACAACTAGCACTCCATTGTGCAAATTTTTTTGCACAAGTGTGAACTGTGCTGACACCGCTAGCTCCACATTCCGCACACCTCGTAATTAAAAGCCGTACAACCAATTTTTCAATAACAGTCATAAATCAGGCATATGTACGGCCGGGGAGTTGGTCATAAATTACCGTACCGCCGCCGTGTCATTGCATTTGCTATAGCAGCAGAAAAGGGCAGAAAAAGCAGCCGAATGGGTGGGTGGGAGGTTAATGTGGTTGCTCCTTATTACTATGCGGTGAACATTTTTCAGTATGGCAGGACGTAGTGTGGTAGGTAAAGGGTTGGCTATCCTGCATGCCGTCGGGAAATTCACATAATAACTGCAACAGTATTTTTTGTTTTCTTTTTTTAATGTAAGCAAGACAGAAACAAAACATAATAAAAAAAAATAAAAAAAAATAAATGTTTGTGAAAATGATGCCATCAATCACTTTGGCAATTTCTAGCATTGAACAAACGCCTTCATAATACACGAGCTTAGAGTAGCATTTTATGGAGCAGTGTTTGTGAATTCAAGTGACATATTTTTTAAATTTTGATAATTTATTTTAGGACATAAAATAGAAATTTTCGCTTGGATTAACAATTTTGATTGTCGCAAGAAATTCAATATTTTTCTTTTTATACCCATTAATTTCTGGTCGTATGGAAAAAAAGCACAGGTGCGTCGTTGGACACACGAGAGAAGCGAAGCTTCTTCGCAGTTTCATAGATATGATAATTTTTAAATTCAAAAATTTAAAAAAGCATAAAATTAATTAAATATATATATAGTATATATATAAAAGAACACACACGAAATAAAATTTAACAAACCTTTTAAATACCTTGCCGATGTCATGCATGCATTAGTTAATTCCATATTAATTGATATCATCTATGTTTTAGACACTTAAAAACGAACTTGTGGGCATTGCTAATTTTCCTTGTACCAACAACACCACAAACGCATTCACAATACAAACACACCGATGCTGGAGACACCTTGTGGCAAATAAAAGCAAATTTTTGTCAGTTGTATCATAGCAAATACACAATCCTTTATCTATTGTTAGATGTGATGATCTACTCCAGCATGGCTTCTGTTATAATTAACATTGAATTAACAAGTAGTAGCAATAATAAGTCTTTGTAGCCTAGTGGATAGCGTATTGGACCATAGAGTATAAATTATTAGATGTGTTTCCGTACTCATACTGTGTAACTTGTGGGACACTATTTTCTGTTTCCGTACTTTCTGTGCTTGAAATGGGAGAAGAAGAACAAGCATAAAACCGCTCTCTCGAGCACACAAAGTGCACAGAGAGTGCTAGAACTCAAGACTCCGAGTAAAGTAAGAACAAGCATCAAGAAGTACAAGCATCAACTTCACAAACAAATTTACGATAATTTTAATTGGCGCAATTTACGTTTGACATGTCTGCAGTCAAAATCAGCTGTTTTGTGCTTGAA
The DNA here is from genome assembly GCA_914767935.1 of Coremacera marginata. Lineage (NCBI taxonomy): Eukaryota > Metazoa > Arthropoda > Insecta > Diptera > Sciomyzidae > Coremacera > Coremacera marginata. The sequence continues at coordinate 20,795,145 of OU612046.1, read as the reverse complement.
ACTTACTAGAAGCTGTTTCCGTACTTTTGCAACTATTCTCACATTTCATTTTTACTCTCTCAGTTTGAACTTACACAAATCTTACACAGTGTAGATTTGCTTGGAGTGAAATCTGAAAAATTTTCGACAGATTTTTTTTTGGAAATTTAATGATTTCTTTGTTGCTAGCGCTTATTACAACAAGAAAATTTAATTCTTTAATATTAAATATTAAAAATATTTGATGGCCCGTCGTGGGATCGAACCCGTGTCCGTTCGGATGGGAGTCCAATCATAGAGTGTAAATTATTATCTAGAGATTGCATCAACTCTGCTAAATCTCTGGCATGCGTTAACAGAGGTTAACAGAGTTTTCTTTCTTCATGTTTTTAAGTGAAATAACTCTGTTAACACATGCCAGAGACTTAGCAGAGTTGATGCAATCTCTAGATAATAATTTACACTCTATGATTGGACTCCCATCCGAACGGACACGGGTTCGATCCCACGACGGGCCATCAAATATTTTGAATATTTAATATTAAAGAATTAAATTTTCTTGTTGTAATAAGCGCTAGCAACAAAGAAATCATTAAATTTCCAAAAAAAAATCTGTCGAAAATTTTTCAGATTTCACTCCAAGCAAATCACAGAACGAGGAGTAAAAAGCTTCGCTTCAAAAAATTAGTAAAGACCAATTTAAAATTCAATACTTTAGCTTTGAACAATGTTCAGTTCCAAACTCTATTTTGATTTCAATATATTGATTTAAATTTTATTTTTTATCGAAACAAATAACTTTTTAATATTATTAACTTTCTGCAAATTTATATTATTAACAATGCCTACAACAACATGTCAGCAAACTAAACTTTTAAGCTGTATTTTATTTTAGACAAAAAATTTTTTAAGTTATTAAAGTTTTTAGATTTATACCTGTAGCGGGATACCCAAACATCTTAACTTCGATTACGTTAACGTTAACTAACAACGATTATAGCTTGCAGTAACAACTGCCGTATTCCCAAACCTATGCTTAACTGCAATATTTGCTACGAGTTGCATTAATAAAGTTAGCGTAATCATTGTTAACAAATATTGAAAATATGGCAGCATTGGCATTTGACAGCTTAAATTGGTGAAAGATTAAAGAAGAATAGAAAAAATAAAAAAGAATCAAACAAAAATAAAAATGCAAGCAGCAAAAAAAAAAGAAGCAGCCGTGCAACAGCTGAGCAATACAAGCTAATGCTGGACTTTTTCGTGAGCCGATGCTGCCAAAAGGGTAGTGATGAAGAGGTGGTAAGGATAGCCAGGGATATCGTTGTGATTAAGCAGCTAGTGTGTGTTGCGAGATCTCTCTAACAGGCTGCTGCTGCTACCTCTGCTGCTGTTACTGTCTCCCAAGTGCAGCTTATGTGAATATGTTTATAATATAAAAGCAATGAAGTCGATTTATTTGAATTTAATCTTTCATTATATATTTCGTTGGTATGTTTTTGGGGTTTTTTTGTTTTTGTTCTTGTTTTGACATTCTTTTACTTTTTATTTATATTTAATTATTTACGGTCGCATTTTCTTTATAAAGGCAATAAAACACCTTTCTAATGGCATGTCAATAAACCCCACCAACTTAACCGTTACCGAGTTGTGGTCGTGTGAAGATGAAATCAATCGATTGAAACTACCAAATTTCAACTTTGATTTCTCAGAATTTCGCGTAATAAATGAATTTTTTTTTAAGGTCAATTTTGTAATTTGTTCAATTTTCTTTTCAATGACACCAAAAACATAAACATATCTTAAAAAATAAAAAAGTTGGCTGTACTTTTTAAAATATTTGTATTCTTCACAACTTCACAAAAAACCCTTATTTTACGCTTAACGTTGATATTTGTATGGTTAACAACGTCTTAAAATACGTTGTTAAGCTAGCTACAGATACGTTAAGATATTGTTAACGAACTGTCAAAGCTATCTACAAAATTATCTAAGGTTGAGTTTGGGAATACGAGTTAACAATTTTTGTAGCTAAGACCAGTTAACGTTAACGTAATCGAAGTTAAGATGTTTGGGAATCCCGCTACTGGTATTTGGTCCAAAAATATTAATCGATAAGATTTTTTCTACCTTAAAATGCCTCGAAATACCTTAAATTTATTGTGAGCAGGATAACAGAAGACGGGTGAATTAAAAAAAAATTTCGGTTTCGTAAAGAGTTTCTGGGCGTTTAATCGTTCGATTTTTTTTTTTTTTTTTGTTTTTGTAACATAAATTTTTTTTTTTTTTTTGGTACATAAAAACGATGTAAAATCTGACCAAATTTTCTTAGCTCAGAGAATTAAGATCCATTTAAATACGGACTTTCATCAAAATCTGCCCTTTGCCTTTTTTTTTTTTTTGCCAATTAGTTATATCAGGACGCACCACAGTCCAATATCTCCATTATTCTGTGTTTTATTAAAATACAAAATTGCTGTGTCCTTATTGAAAAACTTTTCGAAATATGAAGTACGGAATTATTTCAATATGAATATATATGAGCAGGGAAGTTTTTGCAGTATCTGTTAATTGTTTGCAATTCATATAAAAAATTCATCCTCTAGCATTGTTCGGATAACTTGGAAATTATTTGGCAAAATAAAACAATAACTGATGTCATTTTTATATTGACACAATCATTATTATTGCTTGTGTTTTATTTTAGTTTAATTCCGTGACAATGTTACTAAAGTTTTTGTTTATTTTTTTTTTTTTTTTTTTGTAACCCGCACCATGGCAAGCATGCTTTCCAGGGTATATAATACAAAGAGTAAACCGGAATATATTTTCATTTCCGGTGTCAGTGTCAACGTTCGTTGCTATAAAAAATCGGGCAATATAAACAAAAGGTTAACGTGAAAAAGCGCGCGTTCTATAAAATAAAAACAAGGATTTTTGCAAAAAACAAGTATGTATGTGTTGATGTGCGGGTTTGAGTTTGAGTAAGAGTTCGTCTGAAATGTAGGTGTATGTGTTTTTAATAAAATTTCACACACACATGCATACACGCACACTTGCAACGCCATGGAAAATGAACATTCAATTTCCGGTTGTATGCATGCCAAAGCACATTGTTGAGCTTTAAATTAAGTTTAAAAGCTGCAGCAGTGAATAGGTGTGTGTTTCTGTGTGTGTGTGTATGTGTGTGTTTGTTTTGTGTTTAAGTGTGGCACTGTGCGTGTTTTATTAAGAGTGTTGTATCCTTGACCATGAGTTATATGCACAATATTTAATTTTTCTTTTGTGCATGAAATTTTTGTTTTTTTTTTAATAAGAACTTCGATCAATTTAATATATTGATCAATTTAAAGGAGTGTTAAAAAAATTTAACACTTTAGTGCTTCAACAGATTTTGTTGTTGCTATTGAACTTTTTTTTTTTAAGAGTACAAAAATTATTACTCGTCTGATGTAAAAAAATACGTTGGAAATTCGAATAAAAATTAAAAAGAAAATATATCAAGTGGTGAAACTGCTGAAACTTTCTAAACTGTGAGCTTCTTAACCCTGGATGGTTATACTTATTTTACATATTTTCAAACAAATCCGCAAATCTCCTATTTATAGATAGTTTTTTTGCGACAACGATGCGTTTTAATTAACAGCTTAGCAATAACTAACATTGTAAGAAAAAACGGAAACGTGCGGCAATTAGATACCACAACAATACAAAAAATATAAAACTATTGCTTCGTCGATTCGACGAAGTATAACCATCCAGGGTTAATATAGAGAGAGAGCCAGGGCACGCCAGACATCAATGGCGTAGATAGCTTATTGCAATGGGAAGGGTTGAAATTTATTTTCGAGACAAGCACACCGAGAAAAAAAAATTTTTTTTCTTTTTATTTTTTTTTTATTTTTAAATAGTTTAACAAATTTTAAATCCATGACTAAAGGCATAATTTTTATCCCATAAAAATTACCTCAAATTTTAATATAATTTTTTTTGAAAACGATACCTCGCTGAAAAAATTTTTACAAATTATTGTGCATTCTTATGCAGAATTGGATTTTTTTTTAGTAAACGTTAGTTAACTTTGACATTTTTAAAATTAATTTTTACTATTTTGAAAAATTTTATAAATATTATTTTCGCGAATTCCGCAAATGCCTCGAATACCACGTAAACCTCACAAGTTTTCACTTCGTACATCAGCTGTTCTCTATTTCCATACAAAAAAGTTTACGCGGTGCTCGCAAAATTCCCATGCTTTATTCATTACCTGCAGGGTGTGTTCATGTAAACGCGTGTGCAAATTTGCGCAAATACGAATATGCGAGATTGCGAGCTTTCAGAAGGACCACTGATATGAATCCATAAAATAATTTTTGATAAAATCATATTTTGACTTTTGACTTTTTACGATTTAACGAAACCCGACTAGATTTCGAACAGGAACAAAATATTGCTCACAAGCTTGTTTAGCTGAAAGAAACTTAATGTAAACAATACAATTTTTTTAGTTTTTTGATTCATGTAAAATATCCTAAATATATATATTTTTGACTTATCACTTTAAGCATTAAGCTCATTAAAAAAAATTTTATTTTTTGTTTTTCTTTTAAATTTTAGTTTTGATATTTAATGAGCCGCAAAAAAAATCCTTACAAAATTTTCAATATATTTTTTTTCTATGTTAAATATATCTTAATATTTTTAGAGATAAAGTAATATTGTATTACCTCTTGATTTTCTTTTCTTTAAAATTTCTTTTAAATTTTCGTTTATTTTTTTTTTTTTTTTTTTTTGTCAACTCGATTTTATTTCGTTCATCACCCAAATAGTAACTCATTCGTTAATATTAAACCTTTATTGCCGTAACCAACACTATCGGCGCGACAACAACAGCACTAACAGCAATAGGAACATCAGCAGCAGTAGCAGTAGCAGAGCATCTTCCATGCTTGTCATTCAGTTTTAAAGCCTCAAGCATTCAAACAACTGTTACACAGCTTAAAATATGAGCAATTCCATGAAAATGTATCCTACGAGAATTAATAGCGGCATAAAGCGGCAAGTGGTGCGGAAGAGAGTCGGCTGAATGGTAAAGGACGGACGAGCGATTGTATAGCAAGAAAATTTTTTATTTGACACGCGAAAACAGGCATCGTTCAGCAATATGCTGTCAGACGAACTGACTCACACACTGACACAATTATAAGCATGTGAGTGACATTCCGCCAGGATTCATTTGAATATCACTACCGCTACTGCTGCCGCTGCTGCTGGTGATGCTGCTCCTGCCATTTCACAAAATTGCATGTGGTACCAACATGATTTTTTTTTTTTTAATAAAAAGTCTACAAGACTGAAAAAAGGCATCATTTTTTTCAATTGTTGTTGTTCTTGTTGAATCGCATGTCTTCCTGAAGCTATGCAACGCCTGTGGAATGGGTTAAGTTTATTGAAATCCGGCATACATGGAGCTACATTACAATTTAATATGATATTGTTGATTGTTGTTGTTTTTACTCTCTTTTTTTTTAGCGCTGTTGCTGAAAATTTTTCAAAACTTTGAATCATTTAGGCAAGTCTTGTTTAAAAATGTTCAGATACATTAGCAGGATATGACATTAGAAAGTTACAAATACCGTTGTATGCGCGATGATGTGACTGATTTTTTGCGTGAACATTCAGCAATTATTATTCTAAGAAAGCAAGTATTAAAAATTAACTTCCACCACACCTCAAACATCGTCGCAACAAAAAAACATCAATAAAGCATTAATAATTCTGATTTGTTAATTTACCAAGTTCATGTTTTCAATATTTTCACGACCATACGTATCATTTATTATCAATTTCTCTCAATTATTTTTATAGAATTTTTTGTTTTTTTCCCCATAGCGAATAATATCTGCAAATTGCTGTCAATAAATAATTCCCAGGATTTCGCTTATCTACGCATAAATAAACATAATTTATGATATCCTTTGTTTTTGTTATCTGAGTTGAGAAAATCACATCAGAACAAATCAGATCAACATCATTTTTTACAAAAAAAAATATATAAATATATATATGAAAATCCATGCTTATCTTCGCCTCCAGCTTTCGTTTTAAGCAGTCATCAGCCACTTTTCATCCCTACCCGACCCCCCACCCCTCCCCCCATTTTCTCCCATCATCCACTCAACGATTCAGTCAACTGGGGATTCCCTGCTGAAAGTTATTTTGTTGTTGTTATTTTTATTGTTGTTGAATATGCTCTCCTCACTGACTTTGGAACTTTATTCATTTCGCAGCACATGCTATATCGGATGATGGATTGTGTTGGCTGCTCTTTGTTGAGTGCTTAGGAAATCCCGATATACTCGAAAAATAAGCTTCTATTGAGAGTATCACTTGTATCAATTTTAAGCCTAGGGATTTTATTGTTGGTTTTGGGTCTTATGCTTGTTCGCTATTCAATGGCTGTATCATTGGCAATTTTGACTTAAGTTTTGAATAAACTTATGTTTGTAATTGTTGCTTTAAATGTTTTTAAGTAGAAATTCGAAATAATGTTAGACTTTGAAAGCAGGAAAATGAAAATGGCTTTGAAGCCAGAGAATTCAGGAAACCGAGTACAGGTTAGTAATTAAATTTGTAGGGACTCTACATAATAAAGTAATTTACTAAATTCTGTATGTTGTTTAAACCAAATCTCATTATTATCTATTAACTAATTTCTTATAACAAAGACAAGACTAAGACGGCTTCTTTATTATCAATTTTGAAAAATTACTAGCTAATTATGAACATATTTCAAAACATAAGAACAAACAAATTATAAATGCAATCATTTTTATGCAATACGCCTTTCTCTAAATCTATTAAAATGTTAAAAAAATCTTAGTAAAATTGTTTCTTTTTTCAGTCTTACAGCGAGAATAAAGCTTATGTTAAATTGAAAAAAAAAACAGTATAATTTATAAGATGGTTTTGGCAGTTTTCAGCCTCCGAAGTACTTCATCAAAACGCCTTAGTTTTACATGTTAACTTGCCAATTTTTATTTGGGTGATAAATTAATCAAGTATTTGGTAATTTATACATTATTACAAACGAAAAATTGAATTTCAAAAATATAAATTTTTTCCGGTTTTGGTTTTTCTTTTCTTTTCCCTTTTTTTTTTGAAGCCGCATCTCGTCGTTCTGTGATTTACTTTGCTTGTCTGAAATCGGCAACTATAAAAATGTTGCCTTTATCAACACCGTTTTTCTTAAAAATTCATGGCTTCTCGGCTTCTCTTCGCTGCTTGCGTTTATTATAACAATACCATTAAATTAAATATTAAATAAAAAATTTTACCTTCGCCTGCCGTGGAGATTTGAACTCACACCCACCGATGCCACCAATTAAGAAGTCACTGCACTACGCATCGAGCTAAACTCCTTCGAATCGCAGGATGACTGATTCAATATTAATTACAACTAAAGCTATACTGCAGCATAACACAATAATCTATTAATAGATTTTTGTTGTATGGCTATCAACAGAATACTGTAACATCATACTGCATCTGTTAACATAGCTGCAGTTATGTCAGCAACCAGTAGCAAATCTTCTTGGATCAGTGGGTAGAGCGATGGACTGACACCAAAAATTCCAAGTTCAATTCCGCACGGTGGGAACAAAAAAATTTTTTTCTTTTCTTTTTGTTGATGAAATGTTATAAAATTTACTGGTGTGAATATTAATGTGTTTTTTATAATTTTTCAATTTAAAAGTTATTTTATTACAAAAAAAAAACCATTAAATTATCAAATATATCCTTCTTTCGTGTCTCTAACGACGCACCTGTGATTTTTTTTCAAGAAAATAGCTCAAAACTATGCTTAAGCCATCCATGCTAGTTTTTTTTTAATTTATATTCTTTGATTTTGGGCTTAGGTGAATCAAATATTTTTTTTTTGGTAAGGTATCGAAGTATGTGGTTTCAAAGCAATGTATTACACAATAAATTGCTTAGGTAAATAAGCGAAAGTTTATAATTCCCATACAATTTTCTTTACCTAAGCCGACTTAGGAGATTTAACTATTGCTTTTTTTCTCGGTGTAGCTTCCTACAGCAGTAGTTTAATGTAGTGCATTAAAAATTCGAAACAAAAATTTTTGAATGAAATTTAGGCCTAAGTGTTAAAAAATAAGAGAATTTTTCGACTTAAAGGAACTTTTTGGTAAAAATACCTAAATTTACCCTTAAAATAACAAAAGTTATGTTGGCAACACTAAAATTCAAAAATTGTCCGAATGGAAATCAGAAATATTTTTTCAGAATTACTAAAGTTACTCCGAGTGAGAAGTATATTTTTCGAAATATTAGAAAACGGCACTCAAATTTTTAAAAAAGTCAAGTTTCAGCAGTTTTAACTTTTTTCCCCTGATGGATTGCTTTTTTTTGATGGATTTCGGTTTTTTTTTTTTTTTTTGCAGAAAATAGCTTTTTGATTGATCCTTTTGATTTGATAATAGCTGAAACCAGCCATGCTATTGTTTTATCAAATTTTTAATTTTTGTATTTTTGGAGATTTTTTTCGTAAAAATACTCCAACTCGAAATTTTCATATACATAGGTACACTTCAAGCAAAAAAATTCATACTACGTCACAAAATTTTTTAATACAGTATAAAAAAAGTTTAAATTTTATTAAAACTTCATTTTATTGTAAACTTCACTTTAAGTTTTTATTAATAAGAATACGCAATTTATAAAACGAACGATCATAAGCAGAAAAAAGAAAACTAAAACTATGTTTAAACCTAGCAAAGGTATAAAAGGCATTTGAATACCTTCAACAATTATTACAGCTTCAAGTAAGAGCAGCAAACGAAGCTAAAGTAATGTTTTTTGCTGAACTTATGTGAGAATTCTTGCCCTAAGGCAATCATCGAATTTAAGCTGGTATAAAGCGAACATCAAAGTGTTATAAAAAAAACTAAAACAAACATAACAATTTTTACAATTGTCGAACATCGAAGTTATAAAGTATCGCCACTGGTTTCTCTTCCTGTTGACGTTAGAAAAGCTTTCATATCTGTTTGAGCTATATATGATAGACTCCTAAGGCATGAATAAATCCTTTTCGGTTTGTTTGGACAAGATATTTCAAAAAAATTTGGATCAACTGCAGATTGCTTCATTAGGATTTTCTCAGCTCCTTGGCAAGTGATCGAAACTTTCATTCAGAAAACTCTTTGAATATCATTCTATGGCAAATTGGATGGATTAGAACTATCTCAGGTCTCAGGTGGATCATGAGGTCAATAAAAAAATTCAATGGACCCTTTGGACTAAATCAGGGTCGTTTTAGCTGAAGGCATACGCTTCCGACATTTGTGCGTTTGTTTTGTATAAACCACTTATTATAAGTTTTCTTTATGCCATTTATCAGAGAAGGACTATTCAGGTACTAAATGAATGGCCAAGAGCCAACCTTCAAATCTGTACTCTTAGAAGTACTGTCAAAATTCAGGGTTGGCCAGAAAAAACCAACCTTTTTTGTGAAACTTCGAATATTTTTTGAATTGTCGAGAATTTATGAGTCTTCTGCATTTATAGTCAAACCGCGGATTTTTGCCCAAAGTGTCCATGGAACCCATAAAAGTCCCGATGACCCACAAATGACCTAAGATAATCTCAGCGCACCCCCAATTGACCACAGAATCATCGCATTTAGTCTAAAATATCCATTGGATCTATCATGCTAAAAATTAATTTTTTTTTTTTTTTTTTTTATATTCCTTGATAAAGGAAAAGCTGTCGGAGGCTAATTGTAGCTGAAAAATTATAAAATACTGTTAGAAGTACAAAAAATACAAAAAATCCTATTTTTAATTAAAAATTAAAACAAAATTTTTAATAAGCATTTATTTAATACCAAGCATTAATTCTTCTCGGTGGCGGCCGTGGCGTAGTGGGTTGAGTGTGTGGCCCATATGCTAGAGAACACAGGTTCGAATCCTCCATCTGACGCAGAAAATTTTTTCAATTGAATTCATTTTTCTGTTCAGCAGTCACCTCTCTGCAGACAATGGCAAGCCTCAGAGAGTAAAAGCTGCCATGAAAAGCTTCTTGGGAGATAAGCCGTTCGGAGTCGGCATTAAAGCATGTAGGTGCAGTTCTCGATCATTTGTGTTCAAACATTTCACAAGAGGCACAACACAATTGATCATAAGAAGCTCGGTCAAAGTCCTTTCAAGGGCTGAAAATTGCCATTTCGTTTTTATTTTTTTTTTTTTATTAATTCTTCAAAGTAAAATTTTGGGTTTTAAATACTGAAAAAATAAATTTATGAAAAAAATAAATAAAAAACTGTAACATTCGTAAAAAAACTAAACAAATTTCTGAAATCACCGCCTAAGGAAATTAAAAGATGGGTTTTTAGCCATATTTTTAGCCAACCAAAACAGGTACAAAAAAACCAATATAAATTTTATTATACTACTAGCTTAAACCCGCCGCTTCGCCGGGTTTTTAAAAAGTTTTCATTCAAAAATTGATAGTGGGTAGGCTTGATTTTTCGCTACCAAAACGATTTTTTATTGTTTAAGTAATACTACAAATTATTAACCTTAAGATTGTTATATCATTTGATAGGAAATCGAAAACCTAAATTTTGGATTTAATTTTTTTTACAACAAAAACAACTTTTATCCAATTTTTTGGCTTAAACTAAAAATGTTTGAACATTTTTTAAAAAAATTTTTAAAAATATTAATACTTTGGTTTAGTAAAAATTTCAACTAATGTTTGAAGGATATTTTAACAAACAACATTTTTCAAAAAAAATTATTGAAATCCATTGCAAACTGACTGAAATATTTGCCTTCAAAGCTAAAAGTGTGAATTTCAAGTCGTTTTTCTCTCATTCTCAGCTTATAACTAATACTAAAAAGATATGGTACTAAAATTTTTCACAGTTTTCAAACTACATACATGATTTTGGTATCAAATTGAAGGAAATTTAAAAGCGTTTATTGATTTTGTTCTCGTTTAACCGAAGTGCAATTTAATCCATTAGGGCCGAAAGAAAACCATAAAAAACAGACATTTTTAGACTTGAAGCAACATTTTGGTGAAAACTATGTATGCCATTGAGCAGGAATAAGTTATTATTGCATGCTAATTTTACTTTTTTTAAAAAACTGGCACTAAAACTTTTGAAATATTATGCAGTATTTAATGAAAATTCGAGACGCATATGTTTCCATATAGTAACATTGGTTGTTAATGGGTTAAAATAAAGTATCCTATTGCACTCTCTGCTGACCTATAAATATGTGTACAAAATTTTATAAAAATCTGAGTTGTCGTTTAAACGTGATGAGTGAACATAAAAAGTGGCTACAGATTTATTAATAGTATAGATAGATTGTATACAAGTACTATACAATACCATTAAAATTTTAAAAAGGAAGTTTCATCAAGTTCCAAAAACTTGTACTTTTTTTTCCAACAAATGTATGGAGCCATCTCACCGTGGGGCACCACAAAACTTAAAACTTAAGATACACGTGTGTTTTTTTTTCTCCCCCTTTTCCGAAAAGAAATATTTGGCTTATAGGACAGAATATGAATATAATTACGCAGTGTTGTAATTAAAATCGAACAAAATAGAAATCGATTGAAATTTAATTTCATTAAACTCGGTTTCTATTGAGAGAGAATTAATTTCTAATTGTTCGATACTATCACAAATAATGAAAAATTGCTACAGATACATAGTATGATGTTATATTTATTTGAAAATTTTATGCATTGCAAATCTTTTAATCCAATTAAATTTTACAAACGTGACAAGGAAAGTGAATAAAATATTTTAAAAGTAATTCCCACAAATTTTAATTATTATAATTATATAAAAAAAAGTGCACCACTCACACACACACACACACACACACACAAGCTGTGTTCACCGCCAACACTTACTTAACCACCAACTACTTCACAAATAACATCACCGCAAACATACATACCTAAGTGTTAATGAGATTTCACTTTGTTGGCGCCATTTTTTGTGCTTTTGACTTTCTTGTTTCTCTGTGTTTTGCCATTTTTTTCTTATACATTTGTGTTTTTTTTTTTTTTTTGCTTTCTTCTTACATCACCGAGATTTCCTTTAAGCCAACACAAATATTTTTATGCAAGACTGCATCGTACCATCCTGGGAAAAGCATTAGTATACAAACGCATACAAACAAATATACACAGCACTGCAAAATCCCAACCATCGCATCACATTCCACCCCATCATCGCTGAGTGCAAATCTTAAGGATTTAAGTTAGATGAAAAAAAAAGTAAACAATAACAAAAACAAAAAATATTTAAAAACATTCTTGTCGCGTTTTGTTATGCAGCCTAGATGCAATTTTTATGCAGTTACATGAACAAAGCCAGAGCAGCTCTAGCAATGAAACCAGGCTGAAAAAAAAAGAACAAAACGAGTTGGTGGAAAAAAAAAAATGTCAACAGCAGCAGTAAAAAATATCTTAGCTTGTTAAGAGGATTAAGCGCCAGCGTGTACCACGAAGTGCACCTGAATTATGGCGAAAACAACATCCTACACGAAAAAAAATCACCAACAACGACGACGACAACAACAAATCGCATTGGCACATGACTTTACATTTAGCAGGAAAAATATACATACATCGCTAACAACAGTTAGGGGCGCCATACAAATGGTCAGTAGTAGCAAAAAAAAAAACAAAAAAAAAACAACACAAAAATAGGGGCTGCAAAAAGGCGAGCCTCTCAAGGAAATTAAAATTATAAACATTAAATTCCCAACGTAATTTCTATCTAATATATCTCCGTTTTACATGTTGAGCCAGAATATTTTTCTAACCTACGAGTGTAGAACACTTGAACGTGAAGGATTTGAGCTAGCAAGTAACTGGGGATAACGGTTAATGTGATTAAGTCCTTGACATGTGGGTAAAATAATTTAGTTTTAATATGTAATGGCTTCAATTTTATTTAAGGGAGTATTCCTGGTTGGAAAATTTTTTTTTGCATTTTTTTTTTGCATATTTTTATAGCTTGGATATTTGAGAATATCGTGCTAAAAGGGTTTTTTGAAATTCGAAATACTTTAGGAAATATGGCCTTTTTTGTCCAGCAATATTTTCGCCAAAATGCGATTTGCTTAATTTGGCTACTTTTTGAATGCAACGGTTTGAAGCAACCACCGAATATCGTTCAACGCGTTATTTAGTAGGTAATAACTTGTTTGTATACGCATTTTAAAAATAAATTAATACACATTTTAGAGCTTAGGTATTCGAATGTTGGCAGCGTTTAGTTCACTTTGAATTGAGTTATAAACCGGACGCGCGCGCTTAGGAGTCCAGGAAGCAATCAAACCTATTTACGAAGCACTGTCAGCCGATGATTCGTTGAACAGATGTCTTGGCTCCGAAACTCAATACAGCAACGAATCTTTCAACGCAGTGCTGTGGTCATTCGCACCGAAGCATATGCAAACCGGCGCACGCACTATTGAGATTGCCAATTATATTGCAACTGTCATATTTAACGAAGGTTTTTTGCCAACACTTCAAATAATGAACCTAATGGGCATCCCGATTGGCAACGTCACATATGATTTCGCCATGTCTCGGAACAAAGAACGTTTGAAAAGGTCCGAAGCCAGAGCTCTGGCCGCATCAAAAGAAGGTAGAACTGCCCGAAGAGCATAAAGAGCCGCTGAGTCCTCATTTCTTGAAGAAGAGGAAGGAGTTCTTAATGGGGCTGGCATTGCAGCTTACATTGATATATGCAAGTATTTCACAAAAAAAAAAAAATGTTTTATTGCCTAAAATTTTCTTTGAGTTTTTTCAAAATCACGTTTTTGAACTTCGAAGTCAGTTTTCTCCATTTCTACTAAACCGATTTTGATGAAACCAAGTGCAATTGACGCAGAATTGTCGAAATAAAACTAAATGCTCAAATTTTTCATTTTAATTTTTTTTTTTTTTTTTTTGATGTAAAAAAATAACTTCAAACTTAACTTAGCGTTTATCTCGAAACCACGTTTTTCGAGCTTGCGGCCCAGATTGCGCCCGTAGTTCTGAACCGATTTTGATGAAACAAAGTGCAATCGTCGCAGAATTGTCACCATTCTACTTCAATTACAATTTTAAACAATTTTTTACTATTTTTTTTACACTAAACTACAAAAAAAAGAACCCAAAATCGGTTTTTCATTTTTCAATGACCACCATTTTGAAAAAAAATAATCGCAAAACTATGATTCAGGTAGGAATCAGAATTACATCTGTATTGAATCTAACGCCGTTTATTTTTTCCATTTCAGATGATCAGAAGTCGAGTTATTCGGGCCGCAAGCAGCATACCTTTTTTTTCGACGCCCAACTTTGAAGGCCTACAAAAGGAAAAAAATTTTTTTTATTTAATTTAATATGTTCTCAATACATACAATAAAACAAAAACAGAATTTAAATAACTCTTTGCGTTTTCAAATGAGAAGTTTTTCAAAAAGGATCCAAAAACAGCCTTCCAACCAGGAATACTCCCTTAATTAATTTTATTTCACTACTTGAAAATGATAATGTGAGAAACGTATTACCGTATAAACTTTTTTTTTTCTACAAAAACTATTTTATTGCGCTGTACTAAAACTTGTTCACAATAGAAAAATTTGACATTTTTGGTTTTGAGGATGATTTGCAAATATCTTACTTAAAGTTTTACTCGATTGTTCGTCATACTCTAGCCTCAATGAAAAATATAAATAACAAGATTAAATACATGTTAGTCATAGTAAAAATCGAATCAATGGCCAATGTATACACTTTTGGATAGTGGATTTTGGAAACGCTTATTGATTAAAAAGTTTTGTAGCCCAAAACTGTAAAACAGCAGAAAATCATCTGCTTAACAAAACTTGGAACAAAAAACTTGTTTTAAATCTAGTTACAGAGTTTTGTGCCATTGAGTAAACAGAAGATAACTTCTGAAATAAGTTCAGAGTCGGAACAGATGCAATTCTTTGAATTTTAAACAATAACGTATTATATACTAACAATTCAACTCTACACGCAGAGAAAAAATTATATGTTTGATTTCAAAAACAAAATATTCAGTGGGAAGCACCTAATGATTAAGAACTTTCCTTCAATAGCATTATTTTTCGATATAAGAAGATATTAGTTGTGTCCAACATTAATATAATTGCCTTAGCTAAAAAACTAACGGCTACATTAATATGCTTGTGACAAAATAGAATTGTGTGTTTCTACCCAATAAAAATATATTTGCATCACTGTTAAACTCAAAAAGAACAGAACTCTGCAAATTTAAAACAAACAGAACTTCTTTGTTTTATGTTTCGCCTAGACATACATATATCTCTTTCTTTTGCACTTGCACGAAAAATAGCGGAAGCCTTGTTGCTTTATGCGCTTGCTTTTAACAGTTGCCAAGTCTTGGCGTCATTATACGTTTCAATCAGCCGCGCCAAACGTGTTGAATAGTTTAGCTCTTGTGAAAAGTGTTTCTGAAAATGTTTGTTTAACTTAAAAGTGTTTGTGTTTTCAAATTAATAAAATAAAAACAAAATAAAAGAAAAACAAGGCGGCTCAGCAGTAAAAATAGGTGAGTTTTGAAGCAACTTATGTGTGCTTATGTGTGCTTATAAAAATTATTGTAATGTCGAATAAATATAATATGGTTACTTTTCAGCATAATTAAATCTGAGAAAAACGTATTTACTGTTTTCTAAACATAGTTTACTTGCTTCAAACCAACAATTGCTTCTAAGCAACTATTTTGTAATCACAGTGAAAAACTTTTGGCATTTCTTTTGCTAAAATATGTTTCCAAGTAAATACAGTCAAACCTGTTTTTGTGCGGTCTTTTTTTGTGCGAATTTTTTTTTGTGCGATTTTATTTATGCGGTTTTTATTTTTATGCGATTTGTTTTGTGCGAATTTTTTTTTGTGCGAGTTGTGTTATGATATTTTTT
The DNA here is from genome assembly GCA_914767935.1 of Coremacera marginata. Lineage (NCBI taxonomy): Eukaryota > Metazoa > Arthropoda > Insecta > Diptera > Sciomyzidae > Coremacera > Coremacera marginata. The sequence goes on along the minus strand of OU612046.1, from coordinate 20,779,147 downwards.
CTTGTATGCGATCTTTTCTATGCAAAAAAAAACTCTGCACTAGCTGAAATTATCATTAAAAAGAGCAATAAAGAGAAAAGCGTAAGAGCAAAACGCAATTCTGAAGTTTTAGTTCTTATGATTTTTGTTTTTAGACATAAGTATAACCCGAAATGAATAATCATAATAAGAAAACAGCAAAAAGAAACATAATAACCGGTTATTGCGAAATTTATAATAAGCTTACAAAACGACCGTCATCACAAAGACTTATCACCGACTATATGGTTATCGCAGACAAAAATTCCATTCCAATGGAAACAACTAATAACTCCATTACAATATCTTCAAGTGATGAAAGCGATTTCGAACCAGATCATCACAAGAAAATGCGCGTTGTGGACTATGACGAATAGTATTGATTAACTTATGAATTTATGTATTTTAATTTATTTTTTTAATGTGCATTTTTTTAATGGAATAGTTTTTTCGTATTTTTCACATTTAAAATGAAGAATTAAAACTATATTTTTAACGTTTCCGTGTGTACATAATTTATTTATTTATTTGGCTTCGAGACCACTTTTTCGCTTTTTCATAGAATGTTTCCTAGGTGAGATTTTTTTTATGCGGTACAAAAAAACCGCATAAAAAAAATGTTCTTTATTAGATTACTTAAAGTTTTATGTTATAGCTGCTTATGAAGTCTCCGAAGAATTTTTTTTTGTGCGATTTTTTTTTTGCACTATATTACTGTATACTATACTATACTATACTATACTATACTACTGTATAGTGTAATCATCGGTAAATATATTATGTTGTTCTTAATTATCGTTTTGAAAATAACTGCTTGACTGCAATTAAATTATGTATTCTCAAATTAATATATATTTCTCCGTGAATATTTAATGTTATTCTTGACTAAATTATATTTCCAAATGACAAATTTTACAAAATATTTCGAATCGTCAAAATCACCTGACGTAATTAATGGATGCCCCCTAAGGGGAGTTTCCCCTTAAAACATTGAGATCTATGTAAAATTATTTTTTGCCTGAATCGCTGTCCATGGTGATTGACAAAGATAGCAATGCAATCAGAATCGACATACATTTTCAACCATAATGCGTTCTCAGTATATTTTTTTTTTTTGTGACGACACCCATGTCACATTTCGATACAAATGTTCGACACCCCAACTTCCCCTAAACGTGTGGCGTGCTATATGAACTATATTCATGCTTAGAAGAAGAACTCAATATAAGTCAACCCTGCTACAATCATGCTTTGAGGTGTAAGATATAAATTGTCCATTGAGAGATAACGGCAATTAAAGACACACTTAACAACGACATAAGCCACAATATGTCATGTGCTGTAATTTATATGAAGCTTGATAATTAATGAGTTGCCATAATTTGCTGTTTCTTTTCATTTTATTTTATATTTGGTTTTAAATAATACTTGCGAAAGGCGATTAAATGCAACTTAATTTAAAATGCAATTAAAGTGCATACAGAAAAGTGTAAAGTTGATCTGTTTACACATGTATATGTGTATGCTTGTGCTTATGTATGTGTTAATGTATTTAAATATTTTTCAGAACCACTGAGCAACCGCGTGAACAACAAACTTTTTAAGCATGTCTTTTATAAGTGCAGCAATAAATATGCAGAATGCAAGGATAATAAAGCATTAAGTGTTACACACACACACACTTTTGCGTGGTAATAAAACGTGGTTTTATTTTGTGTTAAACTGTAAAACGTTATTAAGACAACAAGCAGCTTTAAAATAATAGCGGCATTTTAACATTGATTGCATAAGTTAAGAAACAATAAATTTTACAGTGAATTGAAAAATGCAAACAATTAACAGGAGAAAAAAAAGGAAACTTAAACAACAGCCACACTAATCAATAGCAGCGTAAAGAATAGATTGCATTGAACTCTACGTCAAACAACAATTGGAAATCATAAATTTTGAAGAATAAATGCGTTGTGCCAGCTAACGCCATCTAGCGTCAGCTGTCAGCTGCAGCATTAAATGGCAAATGGGAACAACGACGAACGATCAGAACAAAAAATTCATCCAACTATGAGCAATCACTAAAAATGACAGCCATAAATTAATGGGCCAGCACCAAACAGGACCATCAACGATAGCAAATTGAAATGGAATGAGATGAATTGCATTCAATTCAATTTCGAAATGAATCATTCAATATATTTCGAGCTGTTGCTATTGCTGTTGATGTTGATGTCACTCGTTGTTCGACTCACAACGTCATGCTGTTGATTGTTTATTTTGTACAAGGATTATTCATGATTTGACTTGAATAGCAAAGAGGACAGGTATTTTTTTTTTTTTTTTTTTGGATTTATTATTTTCGATATTTCTCTAAGCAAAACTTAATATCTTGAAGTTGATTTTTATTTTAAAATAAATATTTTATGCATAGCAAATACATTTTTTTGCATCCTTAGAACAGCGCAAAATTTTGCCCACTAATGACATCTGTTGAGCCTCGATTGCAACGTTAACCATTTAAATGATTTTCTTCTTGATTTGCAAATAATTGTGATTTTCTGCAATAAAACGTGTTCTTAAACAACAGACTGGAATCTTAACGCCGCAATAATTCTAGACAAAAAGCAGCACTTTTGTTACACTCATAGAAAAAAGTTTGGTTAATTGGTTAATTTCAAAGAAAAGCTTTAGAATTGTAGTGGAAATGTTGTTGACAAAAATAAATGAGAGACTAACATTGAATAACAGCAGTCAGAATTGCTCAAGGACATTAAGGAAAATCTTGGTACAAGTTCATTACTCCACTTTAAGGCTGCGCGAAAATGCAGCCTTTTGCAGCGCCAAAATATACGCTCATATGAAAAACTGTACAAATGTACCTTGTTGGTCAAAAAATGTAACTAAGAAAATTCATAACGTCATAACATTGTCAAATAAAATTATTTTATTTTTAAAACTATTTTTTTCAAAAAGATCTGTCCAAAGTCGAAGTCGCAAGGCTGCAAATGCCAGTTGGTGGACCAGCGATCTCAAAAACAGACGATCAGAGGTTAGAAATCTTCACCGGAAGGCCATTTCAAGCAAATTAGAGCAGGACTGGACAATCTACAGATCCATGTTAAATGCTTACACTAGGCAAGTAAGAATAGCTAAGCGAACATCCGAAGCTGAACATCCGAACTACAGCGAAGCCGCCAGACTTCGAAAGACGCTATCCAAAGACCCATCGGTCCCAGGATACCTTAAGAGATCCAACGGATCTTGGATAGAATCCAGTCGAGAAATGCTTTTGCTACTCATGGAAACTCATTTTCCAGTTTGTAAAGAACCGGATCAAAATGGATCAAAACAATACCAGAACCTTTACAAGAACTCCCCAACATTATTACAAGGTCAACTGTAAAATGGTCAATCGGGTCTTGCAAGCCCTACAAATATGCGGGGCCAGATGAAATCCTACCGGCCATGATACAACATGCTCTTCCCAGTATCAGGCCCTGGCTTATAGCAATCTTCACCGGCTGCCTCAAGACAGGATATGTTACAAATCTTTCCTAAAGCTGGGAAACGATACACTCAGCACCAAAAGATTATAGGCCTATTAGTATCTCATCGGTTCTTATCCGAGACTGGCTTAGTTTTCATTGGGCAGTAGTAATGTGGCGGAACCCAAACCCTGCGCACATTCCATGTCTAGGGTCCACGGAGCGACCCGCCGTGCCAGTTTGCCGTTGCCCAGGGAACAGTACGAGGAGGTTTGAGTCGACTTGGGACGATTTTGACATGGCTAATGCTGGCCTTGCCAGGTTGAGGCCGTCAGACACGTTGCCATGTGAAGGTTCGCCTCCTGATGCCCAGATTTTTACGCTACGACAAATTCTGGAGAAATCCCACGAAAATCAAATTGACACACACCATCTCTTTGTCGATTTTAAAGCTGCGTTCGATAGCCTGAGAAGGGATTGCCTATACGCAACAACGTCTGAGTTCGGTATACCTGCAAAGTTGATAAAACTTTGCAGGATGACGTTGAGCAACACACGCAGCTCCGTCAAGGTAGGAAATGACCTCTCCGAAACCTTTACTAACGAAAGAGGTTTCAGACAAGCCGATCAACTGTCTTGCCATCTCTTCAACATCATCATGGAGGGGATCGTACGAAAGGAGCTGGACACACCGGCCTTTAGTACGATGTTGATGATATTGATATTGTCGGCAGAACCAAGAGAAATGTTGCCGCTACTTTCACCGCTATTGAAAAGAAATCAGCCAAAGTGGGTTTGACGATATATGAGGGTAAAACAAAGTATATGCTGTCTACAAACAAGGAAGCGCGGCGTCTAGACTCTCACGTTTCGTCCGGCAGCTATAACTTTGAAGTAGTCAAGGAGTTTGTATAGCTTGGCACCGCCATTAATAACAACAACGAAGTCATCCTGGAGATAAAGCGAAGAACAGTGATTGCTAATAAGTGCTACTACGGGCTCAGTAAGCAACTAAGTTCCAGAGCCCTCTCTCGATCGACAAAACTTACACTCTACAAGACGCTCGTTCTATCTGTGCTGCTTTATGGCGCTGAGGCATGGGTAGTTTCGCAAACTGACGCAGCTGCTCTGGGGTTGTTCGAGGGAAAAGTTCTTCGCAAAATCTTCGGTACTGTTCGAGTCGGCGATGACTATTGCATCCGAATGAACCACGAGCTGTACGAACTCTACGAAGACATTGACGTAGTTCGCCGTACAATTGTGCAGCGGCTACGCTGGATGTGTCATGTCCATCGTATGAACGACGAAGCTACAGCGAAAAAGGTGCTCGAGGTGAGGTGAGGGAGTCATCCCTCGATGACGAGGGAGTCCAGGCCGAGGAAGCCCTAACCGCACTTGGTGTATCCGATTGGAGAAGACGCGTGCAAAGCAGAGGCGCCTGGCGAGAGCTGATGAGGTCGGCCGAAACGCGAACACGGGTTGTTATGGCCAAGTAAGTTGCTATGGCCTAAGTAAGTAAGTAGGTCTTTTAGGGCTAACATCATTTCAGTTATTCAATAAGGAATCTTATAAAAACATGTTTGAAAGTAGCTTAAAATTTTTAGTTAGATATACTCCATGGGAAAATTCTTATTGTTTGGTAGTATTTATAAGAAAATTTTATAAAATAGCTCAATTAGGTGATATTATCGATTTTATATGATAGTTTTTGGCTCTGTGTACTTCTGTGCACTGCCACATTCCGATTCTCATGGATTATTTTTTCGAAAAAATTCAGTTTAAATAAATATCAGCTATCTTTTGGCCAATCCTTTTGTTCAATAATATTGTTAAACCTATAAAATAAAAAGTCATAATTTTTGAGTTAATAGCTGGCTATTAAAAATTTTTAAAACTTTAAATATTTTTTTTCGTTGTGCCTAACGCAGACTTAGCACATCTCGTAGACGCAAAACATCAATCGCTTTAGTTATATAACGTTTACGAATGACACGATTAACACGATTCTCGTCTGAAACGTGACGATAATATAAATCAGCAGCTTGCTGCCACCAATCTGGTTCGATGGTCGTCCTATCGACACCTGGTCTTTAACTTAATACTTTTGCCAACAAACGAGTATTCCAGCAGGATTAGCTAATAGCATTCAAATACCCAACAGCGCAAGGTAGTTAAATGCAGCTTTTTCCCACCCATGCCTTGCACATAAAGTAGTCAGTCGTTGCTATCGCCAACGCTCTTGGCCCCCCAAGATAGCTCTTTAGATCTAACATCAACAGCTACCTAAGCGTCAGATTATTATTGTGGCCACTGGCTGGGTGGTGGTCGGTCAAATGGATGAATAGATGAATGGATAAATGTTGGTGGCTTCATACAAGGCACAGCATCTTAGTTGGTATCATGTTGCTTGGAGGATTATGTAGCGGTAACGTGCTTTAAATTGAAATTCAATTGATTTGACTTGGTTGGTATTAATGTGCGTTTGTTTTATTAATATTTTATTATCAACAAGTTTTCTGAGCTAGAACAACAATAACAACAAAAGAAGATGATGAAAATGGTGGTAGCGCAGGAGAAAAACGATAGAAGAAAAAAAAACAGCATTTTATTAGAATCGTAAGTTTTATTGAGTCAAAATTGTCGAAGGACTTAAAAATAAATAAAAATCGCCATTACGATGGTGACAAAAATAATAAACAGAAGAGACTTAAGGGTAAGGTATATAAAATTGTTTAAGTGTTTCTGCACTGTTGACCGTTTGATTTTTTTTTTTTCCTTTTTTTTTAATTGTATACTTTTTTTAAATCGTAAAAGATGGGAAATTTTTGCAAAAGCGGACAAACATTAATTTTATTTTAATTTAAATAAAACCTAAAAACTCACAATAAAAGAAACAAGTCAGTATCATACAATATGTTAAAAGTAAAAAATATTTACTGTTCGAAAACTATTGCTTGCCAAAATGTATGGCAGTTTTTCATCCATTGCCACCTTTTTCAAAAATTCTTTAAATTACACTTAAAAATACCTTTTTAACCAAAATCATTTTTTAACATATTCGTTTGAAGTGGTACTGGAATATAAAACACTTTGGCTCCTTTTCAATATTTTTTTTTATTATGGTAAACACCAGGGATAGAAAATAACGATAATTTTTATAATTTTTAAATCAAAAGGTCATGTATAAAAAGTTATTGTAAAATAATTTTAAATGTAACAATATGGCCCTAGGGAGTCAGAGATCCCGTTTTTGACATAATTTTTTTTTATTCATGATCCCTAAGATAGATAAATGATAGATAGATAGATAGATATCTTAAACCAATTATTTTTGGTCGATTTTTTCGATCAAATCTGTGGCAACAAGTTTGAGTAGCTTAAGTCGACATAAGCGAAAAAATTAATCACTAATCTGAATTTTTCCAATAAGAAATAAAAATTATTATTTAGTCTTTGTTTTTTTGAACAGAAATAGAGTTATTTCTGTGATCGTTATTTGTTTTGATCAGAAATAAAAGTTATTTTCAATCGATATTTTTTAGATCAGAAATAAAAACCAATTTATTTCCAACATTGATCGATATTTTTTTTAATAAAATTATTAATCAAATAAATTATTTTTTGATTAAAATAATATCGATTTAATTTTAATAAATATTTACATGTAAAACTTGATTGAGTTCAAATTAAAAAGTTACGGCTTCGACGAGCCTAGATATAAATTTCTAAGTATATTACATTGGTTATTACTTATCAATTAACAAAAACGAAAGATGCATGTGAAACCTTGTAAGTTCCAACATGGAACATTAAAATATAAAACACTAAAACAATAAAACTTGTACCACGAAACAAGCAACATCTATCTTATTTCTAAAGTTTTGGTGTACTCATACAATTTTTTTTTAAACACATTTATATCACAACTTTTAATATTTTCAGGTAAATCGTTGTAGCATTTTAGTCCTTTATAAAATAGATTAATAATTTTTAATTTAATTTTATAATTTTTTTCCGAATCTGTTTTATAGAGTGGTAATTTAAAGTTATTTCTGTTTCTTGTATTTATGTCATGTATTTCGTAGTTAAATTTAATATTAGTTCTTAAATAATCCGGCAAATTACCGTTTTTTATATTGTGGATAAATTTCATTGTATAAAAGAAAATTTGTTGTTTTATGCTAAGCCAATTCAAACTAAGAAGCATTTCTTTAATTGGTGTGTCATAACGCCTATTTAAAATAAACCGCATAGCTTTATTTTGTACTTTTTGTAGCTTCGCAATTTTAGAGTCCTTCATAATAAAAAAGATTGTGGGACAATAGATAAAGTGTGGTTCAACGATTGATCTATAAACTTTAACTTTGTAAAATTGACAAAGATTTTTACAAGTTCTTTTAATAAACCATATCTTTTTTACAAGTTTGCTAATTGTATAGTCAATGTGTTCATCAAATTTCAGTTTATCATTAATTTGTATTCCCAAATACTTTATCTTCTCTACTTTTTCAATTACTTTATTATTGATTGTAATGCTCTTGATATTCACAATATTTTTTCTAGTTATAACCATGTACTTGGTTTTTTCTATATTAATTTTGAGTCTGTTACCACAAAGCCATTTATAAAGAGCTTCCAAATCAAATTGAAGTTTTTCTCTTATATCAATTTCATTCCTACCACTTATAGATTAGTGCATCGTCGGCAAACAACTGAATTGTACTAAATTTCAATATTAAGTTAATGTCATTTATATAAATATTGAATAATATTGGGGCCAGAACAGATCCCTGCTGTAAGCCAATTGTAACATCGGATTCTTCTGATATTTCTGTTCCAATAGAAGTACATTGGGTGCGATTTGTAAGAAAATTTTCGAACCAATATAACTCAACATCTCTAATTCCGATTTTTGTTAGTTTTTCTAATAAAATGTTCTGATCAATTGTTTCAAACGCTCTTTTTAGGTCGACAAAAACTGCTATTGTCGAGTTTTTATTATTAAGTTCTTCTTTCCATTTCGCTAAGACCATGTTTAATGCTGTTTCGCAAGAGTGCTTTTGTCTAAAACCGGATTGTTGAGGTATAAGAATATTATAATTATCTAAATATTGCACTAATTGAATTTTTACTACGGTTTCTAATATTTTTTCATCACACGGCAATGTATTTATTGGTCGTAATTCTTCTGCTTTTACAGTGTTTTTAATTTTCTCGATTGGCACGATAATTGATTTTTTCCATATCTTAGGAACTATACCACTTGTAAGGCTTTCGTTTATGATTTGCGCATAAAAAAAAACCCAAGTATGGCATAATATCCTTAACAACACCTTCAGATAGTAATTTATTCCCGCACCTCTTAGATTTGAACTTATTGACAATTTCTTCGATATCGTTTGCTGTAACCATGCTAAATTTGAAGATTGAACTTGTTTGATTTTCTCTATAATCTTGTCTACTAAAAAACTCAATGTTACTGCTTATATCTTCAATACTATCTACAAAATACTTATTTAAATTGTTAGCGATTTCTGCGTCGTTTTTAAAAATTTGCCCGTTAATCATAATTTTCTTGATAGATGAGCTTTCCTTCACCATACTAATTGACTGCTTCAAATATTTCCACATCAACCTACTGTCATGACTATTACTATCTATTTTATATTCCATATATTTTGCCTTTTTAGTTTTTATTAGTTTTTTGTACGTTTTCTTTGTATTTCGGTATTCTTCCCAATCTCCAGATATTTTTGCTAACTGACATAGTTCTAGTTTTTTTTTATTCATACGTGCTAGCTCATTATCATACCATTTGCTCATAATTTTTAATTTTATCTCTTTTTCATACGTTAACGTTCGCATAATATTCAAAATACTATTGTTAATCAACGACACTTTGCTCTCCAGATCAATCATATTAAAATTACTGAAGTCACAAACCAGTGAACCAAAACTACCGTTTTTGAATTCATTTATGAACCTTTTCGGGTAGAAACGTTCATTTTCGGCATTCATAAATGAACCCTTTTTATATCATTCGTCGGACTAAAATGCCTCTCAAAAACGAACCTTATTTTGTTCGCAAATGAGTTAAAAAAAGAACCATAAATTATCCTCTTTTTTGTTCGGACATGAGTTAAAAAAAGAACCATAAAAGTTCTTTTTCGGCACTCGGAAATTAACCCTTTTTGAATCAATCGCCGGACGAAAATGCCTCTCAGAAACAAACAAATTTCATACGTACCACCGTACGAACCCACGTTTAGTATCATACAAGCAAGTCGTCTTGGGCAAGTGTTTGGACATGGGTTTGGAAAAGTATTTGGACAAAGATTTTGTCAAGGATTAGGACAAGTGTCTGGGCATGGATTTGGATATGGACATTGGCAAGGATTTGAATTAGTACTAGTGCAAGGATTTCAATAAGGAAAAGATGGATAATAGTAGTAGTAATCGAAAATAGTAGTATTAAAAAATATTAGATATGAAAGTAGAAATAGTAACAGAAAATAGTAGTAGAAAATAGTGGTGGTAAATAGTAGAAAAAATAGAAGAATATAAATAAAATACTGTAGGGTAGTATCTTCGGTTGTGGACATGCTCCGGTTGTGGACACCCCAACCTATTTTTTGCCAGTTGACAGATGCGGCGAAACTGATTAGTATCAAACTTGTAGTTTGACAGTACACATAATCTAAGCAAATACCAAATTGTAAACACGCATATAGTTTCTTGTTGAGAGCAAACAAAAAAAAATCGTAAAAAAGCGTTTCTAATATTTTCCATTTCCCAAGTGCGATAAATCAAAGCTAAACATCGGAAAGAGGTGAGTGTTACACTTTGTGATGCGGTATATTTAGTGTACTTTGTGATGTGATATCAAGTTCAAGTGAATGTTTGTGTTGTGTTACTTTGCTGAACAAAACAATAATGGCTACCATTCCCAGTTGTGGTCACCCTCATGTACCCGGTTGTGGCCACCCTTGTTTCTTGCGTTTAAAGCGTGTGTTAGGCCAGAAAACTGTCAAATATCGTTGTTTATGTTAACGTAACAAATTTTAACACTGTTTTTATGAATTTTTGTATCTATTTGGCTGAGATGGCCGACACCGAAAAAATCGGCCGATTTAACAGGAATCAATCTGAATGCGCTGGTCGGTGCCATTAAGCGCTGTTTAAAGGACAAGCAGTACATCAAATCGACAGCCAAGACGTATGGCCTTCCCTGAACCAGTTTTATCCGGTATTTGAAGAAAGTCGAAGCAAATTTTGATAACCTTTGTTCCTTTGAAGATAGCGTTTTGTTGAAATTCGTTCGTGATTGTGGCCGTTTGTCACTCTTGGATGAAATCGGGCCTCTTTGAGGAACTTGCCCTAAGAAGCGTTCGATTCGTGGTCGTAAACCAATCCAAGCCAGAGTGCTTACTTCTTCGGAAAGCGTTGTGGTCTTGCATGAGAAAGCGGATAAGGCAGCTGAGCGCAAAGCCAAGCGAGCTTCAGTGTTCCCCCAAAAAAAGACTCTCCAGAAGAAGACGATGTCTTCGGAATATAACGAAGACATCGACTCTGTTGGATTTGTTTGGCGCTTTTGCCAAAAAAATTGACTGCCGCAAATTCTATTCATTGCAATGTTTGCGATCGTCCCGTGCATTTGAAGTGCGCTGGCATGACAGCCAGCTATTTCACGAGCAAGCATTGCATTTCCGGTTCGGATGAATAATTTTTTTTCATATTCTACCTATTATTTTTTTTTTTTTAATTTATATATGTATTTTACTTCAAATTTTTAAGATTTAAGCGATTTTACAAGGGTGTCCACAACCGGGTTTGTAAAAATATAAAAATAAAAATGGTAAAAATTTGTTTAGCTTAAAATGAACCCTTCACAAAACTGAAAGTTTTCCTGATCGACTGAATCTTTATAGTTAATTCAGGAAAAAATTAGCTGGTGTCTCTAGCTACCCACTGGTGTACAAGCTACTGCATAATATTGACTTGAAAAAAGTTATGAGCGATAAACGCAAGTGTCCACAACCGGAGACACTACCCTAGTATTAAAAAGTAGTAGCAAATATTAATAGAATTAGTTGACAAAATAAAAAAAAACTAGTTTTCTGATCAAAAAATAACGATCAGAAAATAATTTTTATTTTCGATCGGAAAAATATAGATCAAGGATAGATTTTATTTTCTGATCGGAAAATTATCGATCAAAAAATATAAATTTTTTATTAAAATATAAAAAATAATAATATACAACGATCAAAAAATTACTTTAATTTCTGATCGAAAAAATATTGATCAATAAATAATTGCTATAAAATTATTGATTGATAGCGATAATCGTCATTTGAGGTCCCTGATAAATACAAATTCTTTTAAAAAACCATTCCATATGCCGAAAACTTTTCAAAATCCCGTTTTTGAATTATAATTGACTTCGACTCGTTTTGCTGATGGAAAAATCTAACAAACACTATTTTCCATACTTATATTTAGAATTCAAAAACTATTTGCTTATAAGTAAAAATACAGAAATAACGATAACAACTTGTAAATATTTATAAAAAATAAGGAAACAAGAACGAATTAAATGCAGTAATAAGTGAAAATTAATAAAAAAAACTTTGCTAAATAAATAAAAGCGATGCAATTATAATGATCTTGTAGAAACTCACTCGTCTCACATCGTCGTTGAGGCAACGTTTTAACATTTAAATTAAAATTTCTTGGTTGGTACTTTTTGGAGTAAGTTGCTAAACATAAACAAGTGTCTGGCTGGCACACAGTTTAGCGGTAACTAAACTGCTGCTAAGCTTGTGTAGGTGTTGTTTATTTATGCAAGTCTATGCGTGCATATGTGTGTGGCGTATGCATGTGTGTGTATATTACTTGCATACCAAAATTTGTGCTGATTAAAAACTTTGAATTTTAGTTCGTCAAACATTTAAACAGCTTCAAATTGCATTTAAACAGGTTGCAAGGCAAATAATCATCATAAAAAGATAGAGAAAATGAAGTAGTAGAAATTAAGGAATAAATTCTAAAACTTGCAGCAACCCTACAAATAGCAAAACTTTCGTATTTGTTGTTTTCAATTTAAAACTAGCAGCATCTCGTTATACTGTGTGGATAACTTGTTGTTAGTTTGTTTGTGTATAACAAATGCAGATTAAAGTGAAGGAGTAAGAAATAGGGGGTGAAGAAGCAGTTGCAGCAACAGCAAAGGAAGCCCGGCTTTATATTGACACAAATATTGAAGCATAGCATGTGATCCTTCTTGAGCTATGCATGTACAAAGCAAGGATGATGACTGACGAAGGATGAATGAAATGTGAGAAGTGCTAATTTTGTCATGTCTTGGATTATATGTATCACTTGTTGTTGTTGTTGTGCTATTTAGGCTGTTGTGAAACACACAAATTGTGGCACTCGACTACTGTACCTGTGGTTCGCTTTGCCCAAATAGCAAGTCTAACTTTGACAAAACATCTCTCATGAAATTAAGCTGACAACAACAACAAAAAAAAAAAAAAATTCGTTGACGAAAGTAGAAAACTTTTTTAACTAACCTAAAATTTGTTCTTAATTCCTAAACAAAGCGTTCCATTCGGCAAAATATTTATAATTATTTCCAAACGCGATTTGTGGAGATAAGCAAAAAAAAAAAGTCAACCAGGCTATGATTTATTTCATACAAGATATGAAGTTGTATGTTTTAGGTCATTTTTCATTCGGAAAGTTGATTGTTATGGGTTAATTTGCAATTTTATTTAGCGCCACTATTTATGATAAAACCCTTACTTATTCTTTTTTTAACAAAGATTTAAAAGAAAAAACTGATTTTTTTACTTATTGGGCCAATTTGGACTCTACGTATTTCAAGAAAACACAGAACTTCCAGATTTTCTTAAGATTTCAAAGCCTGGTGCATAAACATCTGACGAGAAATTGTTTAACCTATCTTATTTCCACTTCTTTAATGTCCTCACAGCCATCTTTTTTTTTACATATTGTTACAATTTTTTATTTACAGAATATTCTGACTATATAAACCATTCACTATTGCAGTCTCCAATTCATTGCTAAAAGCAAAAAAACATTCCACGCCAAATAAAAAAACCGAATCCAAAATTTTTGAAATAATCTCAGCTGGCAAAACTGGTAGAAACTTGAAAAATAAACAAAATATGAATGGAAAGTTATACTTCTTGAGCTCCTAGGTAATTATAGCCCCAAAATAATGGTAGTATTTATTGCAAATTATTAAATTTTTCGCCATATTGCTGCTACAAATATATTTCAATACAACAATATTTAACCCTTCTTGAGCTTTTATGAAACCTACACCGAGAAAAAAAGCAATAGGTAAATCACTTAAGTCGACTTGGGTAAAAAGAATTGTATGGGAATTATAAACTTATGCTTAGTCACCTAAGCAATTTATTGTTTAATACATAGCTTTGAAAGCACATACTTCGATAACTTGCCAAAAAAAAAATTTGTTTCACTTAAGCCCAAAATCCAAATATACAAAATTAAAAAATAACTAGCATGGATGGCTTAAGCATAGTTTTGAGCTATTTTCTGTAAAAAAAAAAACACAGCTGCGTCATTAGACACACGAGAGAAGGATAGATTTGATAATTTAATGGTCTTTTTTGTAATAAAACCACTTTTAAATTCAAAAGTAACATAAAGTAAATTAAGAAACACACTTTAATATTCACACCAGTTAATTTTATTACATTTCATCAACAAAAAGAAAAGAAAAAAAGAAAGAAAAAAATCTAACCTGAAACTTTTGGTGCCAGTCCATCGTTCTACCCACTGATCCAAGCAGCCTTGTTACTACTAGCTAACATAACTGCAGCTATGTTAACAGATGCAGTATGTCGAAGTATTCTGTTGATAACCATACAACAAAAATCTTTTAATAGATTATTGTGTTATGCTGCAGCATAGCTTCAGTTGTAATTAATATTGAATAAATCACTCCGCGTAACGAAGGAGTTTGGCTCAATGCATAGTGTAGTGACTTCATACACACTGGTATCGGTTGGTGTGGGTTCAAATCTCAACGGCATGCGAAGGTAAAATTTTTATTAAATTTAATTTAATTTTATTTTATTTAATGTTCTTGTTATAATAGACGTCAAGCAAGCAAGAAAAGCCGAGAAGTCATTAATTTCTAAGAAAAAAATGGTGTTGGTTAAAGAAAAATTTGTGTTGTTGCCGATTTCAGTGAAGCAAATTACAGAACGAGAGAGAAGGCAGCTTCGAAAAAAGGCAAATAAAAAAGACCAAATCCGAAGGAAAGTTTATATTTTGGATATTAAATTTTTTTTAAAAGAAGTGTATAAAAAATTACCAAATAATTGGTTAACTTATTACCCAATAAAAATTGGCAAGTCAACATGTAAAACTTAGGCGTTTTGATAAAGTACTTGGGAGGCTGAAAACTGCCATAGCCATCTTATAAATTGTACTAGGTTTTTTTCAACTTAACATAAGCTTTTTTCTCGGTGTAGACATGTGATCTCATAAACAAAACATTTATTATTTCTTCTTTCTTTAAAAGTAAATATATATATATATAAAATTGTAAGAAAAAAATCTGTACATGAAATATTTTTCGAAATTCTTTTTACGTTGGACATTTTGAGTGACGAGGAATCCAAAAATCGCATTTTTAAAATTTTTGTCTGTCTGTCTGTCTGTCTGTCTGTCTGTCTGTCTGTCTGTCTGTAAGCTCGCAAGCGAAGCGGCGGTTAAAAAATGTAGGTTTTAATTCTTATAATTAAGACAGAAACTTTATTCGCCATTAAATAAACTTCATTAGACATTAAATAAACGCCATTAAACACTCCAACTCAAAGAATCGATCTATAACCTGCTATCGTTAAAAATCGTATTTAGAAAAATATTATATGCGGGAGAGACCATAATGAAGCAAAAAATAATTTCATGCTAACATTTCATGTTAACATTTCATGTTAAAATACTGCCGATATTATCTGTCATTTAAGTACAAACACCACCACACAATTTATATTTCTCTCAAGTAATGCTCAAACATGTGATATGAAAAATTAAAATTTACTAATTTAATAACAATTTATATTATGCACAACCACTGTAAAGACACTGCGATAAAAATCCAAACTAAAGAATAGCAAAATCAAGCACATTCACATGCAGATGGCAGCACAACAGAAGCAAACCTCGTCCAACAACCAACAAACTGTTTGAGAAGCAGTGTACCTAAACAGTTGAAGGCTGAACAAAGTGGTTTGTTACAGTGAAGTCTGGAAAATTAATATTTTTTTAATATAAGCTGTAGTCGAGACAACCAATGCGGTTGCCAAAAACGTTTGTTATTTATGCAAATTAACCAATTTTATAACGTACTTTAAAATATTTTTAATATTTAGAGGCCTGATTTATTCTAGATTTACGAAAACAAAAGTAGGACTAAATTCTAGCACATTAATAGCATTTTTGATCGAAAAAATACTTCAATTCTTGTTCTTGCAATCAGTTTAAAATGTTCGCCTAAGTCAATTGCTTCAGTAAAGGATACAGTGAAAAATTTGGTATTTGCAAAATAAATCATTTTATTTTAAAAAAAAAATCTAGTCGCGTTGATACGACTAGCTGTGAATTTATCAAAAACGTGAAAAAATCTCTGGACAGAAGTTTAAATTCAATGCAAGAAATTATTTAATTTGCTGATTTTAATTAAATTGGAAAACTTAAAATAATAATTTGTTGTCCTTCACGAGCTTCAATGACTGCTTTCAAAGGGCGCAAAGTGTCACGTGGGTGGGCAAAAGCAAAAAAATCTTTTTTGACGAAATTTTAAAAAACCTAGTATGTAGAATTACAGACAGGAACATTATTATTTGGCCACGCCCCCCAATGTTGCTCTGAAATGTCATGCAATTTCATTTTTCCCAGCTTAGTGCTTTAGATTTCAAAACAGATCATATATTTCAGTATCATGAATGTGCAATATTTTGTATACATATAAACCAAAGTCAAATGGCCATTTCAGCTTTTTATGACCATGCAACTTATGATCAATTGTGTTGTGCGTGTTGTGAAATGTTTGAACACAAATGATCGAGAACTGTACCTACATGTTTTATTCCGACTCCGAACGGCTTATGTTCTCAAGAAACTTTTCATGGCAGTTTTTACTCAGTTTTTACTTTAGTTTACAGAAAAATTTATTCAATTGAAAAAACTTTCTGTGTCAGGTGGGATTGGAACCAGTGTTCTCTGGCGTATGGGACACACTCTCTATCCACTACGCCATGGCCGCCCATACAGTTCAGAAAATATAGCATACATTTTTTTTATTAGAAACCTAATAGGACGTTCACACCTAAGCCAAATGAGCAAATTTTAATATCTCATTTTAAAGTGTTCACACTTATTGTATCTCATTTTGTTTGACGGTTGTTTTTGTTTTATCATAAATTGTTTACTTAAATTTTTCTGTGCCGAAAATTTGTTTTTAACATTTTGTTTTGAAGGGTATGTTCACCAAGCAGTGTAATTTGCTATGTTTAATATGAAATACGTTAAATTTATCTCATTTGCTACTTATTTCGGTGAAATGAGTTAGAAATTTATATTAGAATTTGTATGGGAAATGAGCTAATTACACATCTCATTTGTGATTTTTGACCAAAATGAGCAAATTAGCTTAGGTGTAAACGTACTATAAGGAAGAAAAAAGAAAATTGTTATATCAGAAAATGACTGTATAACCTAAAAAAAACCAAAAATATAAGTTTCTTAAAAACTAAAAGAACTTTTTATTGTATTTACTTCTTTTATTTTTTTGTCTTTTTAAGCAATGCTTTTTAAGAATTCTGCAAAAATTTGGTTTGTGGAAACTCACAAACACAGAAGTTTTGAGCAATTTTCTAGAGTCCGTTTTTGCCAAAATGCAAATATTTGTTTGGGAAAAAAGCAATAATTTCGGAAAGTGGTTATATGTTTGTTAATACCACCAATATGGTTGTATAACAAACCATTAATGCTTCGCTTATGAAACTAATCCTTTCTATAAAAAATTCGTGAGTACCAAATTTTATTGGTCTGGATTAATTTTTGGGTAAATATATCAGATAAACGATTTCGGTTATTTTGGAAGTAGGCGTATTAGTCTGCCGATTTGATTTATTTTTGCACCAACTATTTGTTGCTATAAAATAATTGTGAGTATAAAATTTTATTGATCTGGGATAAATTTTTGGGGTAATATACCAGAATACTTAAACTGGCAATGATTATATGGGAGATAGGCATATTAATCTGCCGATTCGATTTATCTTAAAACCGACTGATTATGGCTGTAAAATAATTATGCGTACGAATTTTATTGATCTGGGATAACTTTTTGGAAAAACATACCAGTTTACCCATTCCGGTTGCATGGCCGCTGGGCACGGGGCCCATCTGATTTAAACAAAATTTTGTGAGAACAAGTCCTTTATCGTAAAACTCATTCTCACAAAATTTCATGATCCTATGGCAACTCCTTCTATTTTTGACCCATCGCTATATGGGCTCGTGGCATAGATAGAACAAAATTTTCTGTTTCGGATGGTGTGATTCGGAGAAGGCCTCTTTAAGGATTCTTTGCACTTTGAAGCAGCAGCATGATAAATTGTTCGTGCCTAAACGTTTCAATTGGTTTTGAGTCCGGTGATTGGGGAGTACTAAAAAACTGACAGAGAGCATAAGCAATATGCCTGGGTTCAATATCCTATCGAAACATCCAATGTCTTTCTAGACCCACGTTATATACACGGCAGAGTTGTAAAAAATTGCATTCATGCAATAATAAACCAGCACTGTATGCTAAAGAAATGATTTAAGCCGCGAGGCCGTAGATTGAAAAGAAAACCCATACGTTACATCAAAATATCAATTTTGAAAGATTTTAGATTCAGGACTCTACAAAAATTAATGATTTTTTAAATGGTAAAAAAAAGAAAGTTGGTGAAAAAAAGTAGGCAGTGGGGGACTGCCGACCGAAGTGAAAACTTAAAGCTATGAAATAACGAAGCAGTTATAAATTTCCGAAGTACCTACAGTCGACAAATCAGACGCGTTTTACTTTTTTAACTCTTTTTATAAATTTATTAGTTATTGAATGCATAAACTGCTGTTTTTTAATGTTTATATATAATATATTTGTAACACAATTACTTTGGTTGGGTAATCGGTGATTGGCTCGGTAATCGTTTGGCAATCGCTTCGGTAATGGGTTGGTTATCACTTCGGTAATCGGTTTGTAATTTCTTCGGTAATTGGTAATCGGTTGGTAATCGCTTCAGTAAACGGTAGTGGGTTGGTAAACGCTTCGGTAATCGGTTGGTAATTGCTTCGGTAGTTGGTAATCGGTAAGTAATCGCTTCGGTAATCGGTTGGAAATCAGTAACCGGTTGGTAATCGCTTTGGTAATCGGTAATTTGTTCGGTAATCGTTTATTAAACGCTTCAGTAATCGGTTTAATTGGTTCGGTAGTCGGTTGGTAATCGCTTCGGTAATTTGTTCGATAATCCGTTGGAAATGACTTCGGTAATCGGCTGGTAATAGGTTCGGTAATCGCTTTGATAATCGGTATTTGGTTCGGTAGTCCGTTGGTAATCGTTTCGGCAATCGTTTGGTAATCGCTTCGGTAATCGGTTGGTTATCTCTTCGGTAATCGGTTGGTACTTGCTTCAGTAATTGGTAATCGGTTGGTTATCGCTTCAGTAAACGGTAATGGGTTGGTAAACGCTTCGGTAGTCGGTTGGTAATTGCTTCGGTAATTGGTAATCGGTTGGAAATCAGTAACCGGCTGGAAATCGCTTTGGTTATCGGTAATTTGTTCGGTAATCGGTTGGTAATCGCTTCAGTAATCGGTAATTGGTTCGGCAGTCGGTTGGTAATCGGTTCGGTAATCCGCAGGTAATCACTTCGGTAATCGGCTGGTAATCGGTTCGGAAATCGCTTTGATAATCGGTAATTGATTCAGTAATCAGTTGATAATCGCTTCGGCAATCGGTTGGTAATCACTTCGGTTATCGGTAACGGGTTGGTAATCACTTCGGTAATCGGGTAGTTATCGCTTCAATAATCGGTCGGTAATCGCTTCGGAACCAGTTGGTAATCGCCTCGGTAATCGTGAATGTGTTGGTAATCACTTCAGTCATCGGTAATTGGTTCGATAATCAGTAATTGGTCCGGTAATCGGTTGGCAATCGCTTCAGTAATCGGTAATTGGTTCGGTAATTGCTTCGGCTTGGTCGATGCTAGGTAATCCCTTAAAAGAATGCTGTACAGCAATAATTTCTGTTACGCTAACAGCGTGATGATATCGCTAACAGCGTGATGAAATCGCGAATCTATAGTTTTGATCTCTACTTCAATCAAATTCTTAGTGGTAGAGAAATTTTTTCAAGCTACCTACGCATCTCATTTTATTTAGGTCGTTGTTGCACGGAGCTCACATTAAAATAATTTCTTTTGTTCACAGGTTAATGCTTAAAATCATATTTTCTATTCAGTCAATATAACTATTTTGACACAATAAAAACTTTGAGCTTATTTGCTGTTTTTAATAAGAAAAAGCATTAATATATATTTTTATTAAATTCTACAACGATTCTTGATATCAATAGTTATTTAAGACATGTGTATAAATATTTATGTAATAAAAAAGATCAAAACTAAAAATATTGAATTTTAAAAATTCGATCATACAATCCGAAAAAAATCATGCAACACATCATTTAGGTAACCAAAAAACTTTGCGAATATAAAATCAAATTAAAATAGAAAATAGCAAAGAGTACAAAAATCCAATTGGATCATTTCTTTTTGGGATCCTTGAGACCAGCGCCGGCATTGAATTTAAAGAAGATTATATCACCATCTTCAACAGTGTAGTTACGACCCTGTTGGCGATACTTGCCAGCAGCCTTGGCAGCTGCTTCGGAGCCTTCCTCTTTGAAGTCCTTATAGTGCATTACTTCAGCCATAATGAAACCTTTTTCGAAGTCAGTGTGAATGCGACCAGCAGCTTGGGGAGCCTTGGTACCTTTCTTTTAGTGCAAATAGAGTAAGAGAAATGGATTAGACAGTGAAAAAATGTGATTGGCATAAATTAAGCCAACCTGTATAGTCCAGGCTTTGACCTCATCAACTCCAGCGGTAAAAAAGTATTCCAGCTGTAGCGCTTTGTAGCCAGTAACAATGATTTTTTCCAACATGCTCTTACATTTGGTTTCTTCCTCATACGCCTTACGCTCCAGATCATCTTTTTCGGCAAGTTCATTTTCAAAGGCGCCAGAGAATGGTATAATAGTTGCACCGGGATCATGCTTATCAACCCATTCCTTGATCTTGGGCAGCCACTTGTTTTTCTTGCGTATGAAATCTTTGTCGGACAAGTTGACCAAGTAGATAACCGGCTTGGATGTAAGAAACATGTATTTGTTCAGTGTTTCAATCTGAGAAAGAATAATGGTTGATTTATATGTACACCTAATAACTGTAAATAAACTGTAGAGAAGTACGATTAAGGTACTCACATCATGTGCATTCCAGTCGGCGAAGCGCAAATGACGCTTCTCATCTGCCAAAATTGTTTTTATCTTCAACATGGAGTCAAATTCAGGCTTAAGCTTCTTATCGCCACCACGTGCAACAACCTTCTCTAGCTTATCCAGACTTACCAACATCTTCTCTTCATCCTTTAGACGCAGCTCTTCGGATATAATGTCCAGATCACGCACTGGATCCACCTCACCCTCAACATGTGTGACATCAGGATCCTCGAAGGCGCGACACAAGTGAAAGATAGCATCACAAGCGCTAATATGTGAGAGGAAGGCGTTACCCAAACCTTGACCCTCGGCAGCGCCTTTAACCAAACCAGCAATGTCGACTACATTAAGAAAGGCAGGCACTTTGCTACAAGGATTAGAATTTAATTAAAAAAAAAAATATTTTTATGTTTAAAATTTAACAGTACCTGGCTGGCTTGTGATAATCGCAGAGAAAATCGAAGCGCTCATCGGGAACTGGTACCCTACGTGCTGAAAATAAGCAAAGCAATATTGAAATTAATGCAAGACTAATATTTTGTAAATAGTTTAGTAGTCAGAAAAAATTTAAGAGTAAGAATAAAGTTTAACAGAATGTTAATATTTTTCATTTAAACTTGTTTCCAAGATTGCATTGCCTACGCAATTCTCTTAAGCTTAGATTTTGCATACAACTAAACGCCTGAGTTTTAAAAATGGCAGCAATTATGTTCCATTGAATTCATTAAAAAAAAAACATAAAACGCCTCGCAACTATATTTAAATAGCGTATTACTAACAAGATCGTCATACTTAAACATTAATTTAAAAAAAATCTAGTTTAGACTTCAAAAAAATATTAATACGCTCTATGCTAATTTCTCTAGGTTGTTGATGCAACCAGAACAGCAACAAAAAACCAAGACTATCCTTTAGATTACATTTAAACATGCGATGAATTCAGTCAGCCATCGATCGTTGATCGATCGTTGCACCAAAGATTTTAAAAGCGATCATTGCAATTTTCTGTAATTTTCTGCAATCATTTAAGCCGCTGGCTATGGCCAACATTCGCCAAACTCTTTCTTCACTAAGCTCTCTCTCGCTCATTTCATCAATATTCGATACCATTGAGGCGATCGTGTCTTTTTTTATTTATTACCTTCTTTTTGAA
This sequence comes from Coremacera marginata, assembly GCA_914767935.1. Lineage (NCBI taxonomy): Eukaryota > Metazoa > Arthropoda > Insecta > Diptera > Sciomyzidae > Coremacera > Coremacera marginata. The sequence goes on along the minus strand of OU612046.1, from coordinate 20,756,882 downwards.
GCAGCAACGATTGGCTTTGGTTCCACGCAAAATGAAGTTGATCACTTTTAGGCGCAGCAATTTGCATATAAATATTTTAAAAAATTAACTTTTTTTTGTGAGCAAAGTAAAAGAGATTTTCTGACACGCCCCGCTTACAGTGGCCAACGGCAGCATTTCTTGGTATGAAGTCAAACGTTTTGCCAGCTTTCGCAATTTTAAGCAAATTATAGTTATTTAGCATGCGATAAAAAAGTTATTCTAAATAAAGACTGTCTGTCTGAGTCCAGGATGGGATTGCTCAAAAATCAGGGTGACAGGGAAAATTGTTAGAAATAAGTTGGTTTTAACATCTTTTTTTTTTTTAAAGAATTAATAAGCTTAAAATATGAAATAATTTGGCACTTAAAAAAACGAATTGGTCATTTCAGCCCTAAAAAGGACTTTGAGCGAGCTTCTTATGATCAATTGTGTTGGGCGTGTAATTAAATGTGTGTACAGAAATGGTCGCTAAATCGACCTACTGACTCCGATCGGCTGATGTTTATGTTCTCAAGAAGCTTTATATGGCATTTTTTACTCTCTAAAGTTAACCATTGTTTGCAGAGAGATGACGGCCGATCGGAAATATTATTGATCAATCAATTAATAAAACATTCTGCATCAGAATTAGGAATTCAATTTGAAATTTAGAAAAGATCAATTTAAATTCAAAAATTCAGTTTCAAATTCAGAAATTAAAATTAATTAATTAAAATTCATATAAATGTTCAATGAAATTCAGAATTCCATTTGCAGTTTAAAAAAGAACAAGGGAAGGTTCACATCTAAAGGTCGAAAAACACGGTGATGTTTTTTTTTTAAGAAGCAAGTAAATTAACCCCTTGAGTTTTTTTGCAGTTATTAATGCTTCTTTAAGTATATGAAAATACATTTTGGTGAATAAAAGTGTAATGATAAGATTAGGACAAGATTTGTCCCGTATTTTTAAAAAATTTGATTAGCCGATGATTTTTGAAAAAGTATCCATACATATATATTTTTATTGTATATATTGTATATATCTTGATATGATACTTTTAGAAAAATAGTGATAACATTTGTATAATTTAAAGTTGTCGAAAGAAATAAATTATTAAAAAAATTTTCCTCCTTCTTCACAAATATATTCTACTTGACTAAAATGTTAGTTTGTTGATAAAGCCCATGTTTTGTTTTAATAATTTTTCAGATTTTAAAATACAATCGAAATTAGAGGCGTTGTGTTGTTTCCATTTATTATGAAATAATAGCATTTCTTGAGTTTTTTATTAGTCACAAAATTCAACAAAATCGAAAAGTTAATTTGAATATCAAGGTTAGAAAATTATATCTAAAAAAGCTGTCTTTAGGTATACAAACACTACTTCTGATGGCATTAAAATTGCCCTTCATTAAAATTTCATTTCTTTGGCTTAAAAGTGTGATAAGGGAACCTTTTTCTTTGAATTCACCAGATTATTTAAATAACATTTAAAAATCACTAAGTCACTAAACACTTAAATTAAAATTCGATAAATAAAATACAATGAATGAATGAATACAATGAATTTAAAAGAAAGTTTTCTTCAATTTTCCAAATGTTTTTTACAATTCAGTCGAAACAACCCAGATAAACACCAAAACAAGATTAATTTTGAACCTCCAAAATTGTTGGACTTACAGCTATTAGAAAACCTTATCAATACAAATCAAAGAATAATCTTCCAACATGAACCAAGATTTCGTTCTTTAATTTGAAAAGAACGACTTTCAAGATGCATGGGTTATCAATGAATTCAAAATAAGGGTCTTTAAAGAATTATTTAATTCAAAGTATGCAGTATTGTATTATTTCCACTGACTTGGTCTGAAATTTACTGATAACAAAAATAGTTTGGTCCTATACCAAATAAATTCTTGAAGCCTATTTTACTATGCATAAAACCATGATAAAAACCAACACTTTTTTACTTCATACAAACGTTTTTTTTATATATACGTATATAAGGTGATGAACTTAATTGACTTGAATTTAAAACTCGTTCATACTTGCCAAATATTTTTTATTTAATAAACAATTTGTTTTTAATAACATAACCTTTCTTCAATTGTCCCGTTAAATTTTTAAAAATCACGTTTTTCCATTAAAATTTTGCTTTTGTCCCGCTTTATCGGAAAATAAATCTGGCAAAACTAATTGGAGCTTATATCTTATAGTTGAAAATTACAAATATTGCGGACATGTGAATTTTTACCGATTTTCACATTTTTCGCTCTTTAAAGAGTTCAAAAAATAAAAAAAAAACCGGCCAATATTATCTGAATTTAGGTATAGGATTCAATATATTTTATCTACTTTAATATAAAAAAAGTCAATATTTTCAGAAAACGCGTTTTAAAATATGGTTAACGATTTTTTAGTTAGTTTAGTTATTTGGTTAACGAGTTATTAGCTTTCCGTTTTTTCAAGGACACAGCGCATCTAGCGACATCTGGTGGTGTTTGAGGTAACTATTCTTGCCACAGTATGGTAGGGAATACAGGCGTGCATTTCGAAAAGATTGATTGAGATACTCATTACAGCACAAACTCATTTTTCTTAATTTTCGTGAAAAAGATGGGTTGCTTTCGTATGTGATAACTTTTTTATGCAATCGCTATCGGCCAAACCGATTTGGGAACATATAGTACATATTATAAGCTATTGAAAAGTGGAAAAACAAAGAATTTAAGTTTTTGATCGAGTTTCTTCGTGATAACCTCCCCTTAATTGAAATTCAAAATTGAAAGGTTCAAATTAAATGCAAAAATTCCATTTAAAATTCAAAAACAGGTGAAATGAAAACATGAAATGAAATTTAGAAAACATCAAATTAAATTCAGAACAGATCAAATGGAATTCTGAATTTCAATTGATCTTTTCTGAATTTTAGAAATTTAAGAGATCAATTAAAATTCAGAAATTTGAGAAAACCATTTGAAATTCAGAAAAAGTCAATTGAAATTCAGAAGTTGTATTTGAAATTCAAAAAACATGAAACCAAATATTGTATGCATCAAGAAAAGATCAATGAAATTCAGAAAAAATGAATTGAAATTCAGAATTCCATTTAATCTAATAAAATTTTTGAATTTCAATTGATATTTTTAAAATTTCAAATGGAATTCTGAATTTCAATTGATCATTTTTGAATGGCAAATGGAATTTTTAATTGATTTTTTACTGAATAACATTTGGAAATGGAAAGGTCTGAAAAAAGGTCCATCAAAATCTAAAAACATTTTTCTATATTAGTGGTTTTTTGTTAGAAAAAATTTTATAAGGAAGTGAAAACTTATAGATAAAAATATTTGACAAAATACAATTTGATTACAATCAAATATTCATATAGCATTGTACTGTTTCATATAAAATATACCAAACCCATACCAAAACCATATTTTTGAAATGGTACTGATATGTTTGTTTAAACAGACCGTTTGTAAATATAGAGTTGTTCAAAGAGAACGTATTTTTTTTCTGGTAGGCATCTCTGTTTTCGTCTAAAATTCGTCATCTTATGTCGTATTTGCAATAATTTATGGTCAGCTGTTTATTAAAATTAAAAACAAATAAATCGCGTTTTAGGAGTGTATTGAAAATGGAGAATTTTGATGAGTATATAAGTCATATTATGCTCTTTTACTTCAAAAAAGCAACTGAAAAGGCTACTGAAAAAAGTGAAGATGTGATAAAAGAAAGACAATGTCAAAAGTGGTTTGCTCGTTTCAGTAATAGACATTTTTCAATCATGGATGTTCATCGGTTTGGTAAGCCCTCGGAGGTTGACGTCGACCAAATCAAGATGCTAGTGGAGACACACAAGTCCTCGACAATCAGAGAACTTGCGATTCCTCTTAATTTTTCTGTTAGAAGGGAAGTTCCCGGTCATTTAAAGTCCTTGCCCTAATACTTTTATCAAAATATTGGTAGTCTGGGAATCGCACGAATTGAAAGAAATTCACAAAGTCAATTGAGTTGACATTTGCGATCTGCTCATGAAACGTAAAAATATCGATATATTCACGGACAGATAACTTAAAGGTATTTATTTTTTCTTTCTTTAATATATTTGAAGAGTAGCCCATTGGAAAGGATTTTTAAAGTACAACTTCCTTGTAGCGCTTTGTAAAATAACGCGTCAATAACGTACCAGGAATTTAAGAAAAATGCTACTTTCCAAAGATATGTACCTTCATGTGACCTGTAAAATTCCCGGATTTGTTGTCCCTCCATTTGAAGGAACGCAGAGTTGTAATTTCAGAACTTTAGTCGGACATGGTCTTATTGCCTCAGTAATTCTATTACAATGTTAATTTAGCAAATATACACTTGTGCTTGGCAAAATAAAGAATTCTAATAGCAAAATTGTTCATGTTGCTACTTCATAAAATAAATTGACAAAAGTTTGAATAACGACTATCAACGTTTTGTAGTTAATTGTCGGCCTCAGCGATGCAAATAAAAGCCTGCTTGCCTACCCCGTAAGCCCTTGGGTTCAAATCTCAGTACACAAGTCTATGGGTTCGAATCTCATTTTAGATTTTAAGTATTCACAATCATTAAATTCTGTTTTTGGACATTATTAAGTTCGTTGTTCTTAACCAGTAAACTGGTTTCGTACCTTAGTAATGGTTGTGTGGTACAAAAAATATCAAAATAAGTTCAGTTAGATTAATTAATCAAAACTTTGGTCACAAGGAATAATGACTAAACTTAAAATATCGTAAAAAAAGCGATCTGGTTGTTTTTATTGTCAATCTTTAGAAGGGTGTAGAAATCCATTTTTTGCACAGAATTACTTCTCTGCACATAACTCGTTTGTAACGGTTCATAACTTTGAGTTTAGTTATTTTTCCTTGTGACCACAGAATGTGTCTGCAATGAGTTTTTTTGTATTATTTAGCCGCTGATTTGCAACGACTTTCCTGTTATTACTATTCAAACTTTTTTTAGAAAACCTCAGCATCCTCGAAACGCTCCCGTTGCCTTGAAACTATAACTATAAGTTAGCCGAGGGCCACAGTACTTGGCACAAAATGGAATAACGATGATTATACTTTGCAAGCTCCTCGGAAAGCAGCCGTAGGCAACGACTTATAAACTTGCAAAAATAACAACACTTAAAAGCAACCACATAGAACAAAAAAAAAAAAAAACAAGAAAAATATAACTGGAATACTTATTCTCATTGGGATCGATGGTACAGAAGGGAAAATTCTCAGCTGGTGCTGCACTCTTTGTTAGCACATTGAAGAAGGTAGACTTGCCGACATTCGGTACTCCAACAATGCCAATGCGCAAGTTGGTGCCAATGCGTCCGATCAACGGTTTGCGTTCGGGTTCCTCATGTTTCTTCGGTGGCATTTTAACTGCAATTAAGACAAAGTTAATTTTCTGTTGCATGTTGTTGAAAGGTAAATATTTGTGATTATTTGCAGTAGCAGTTCCATCTATTTATGGCAACAATGGATTTTTTATTCCTAACCTCACATTAACGCTGCTCCGCTTAACACTCACCAGCTGATTAAAATACTCTTTGTTGCAAATTCTCAGCAGCTGAAAGATAGAATGGATATTTTAGCAATTTATTTAAATGTTATCTGATAAAAATAAAGAATATATTACACGAAAACTCGTTAATTCCCGGTGAAACCAATCGATACTACCGTGGCACATGCAGAAGAAATAGCAAGAGAAACGTCAAAAATTTAACAAACTGAATGACAGCAATACAATCCACACAATAGCAGCTGAGCACAAGTTCCACAAATGAAATGAATGTTGTCTTAAGTATTGCCAGCTAAACTTTTTTTATTAAAATAATGATAAAATTTAACATTATTTGGCCAGAATAAAAGTTTAATTTTTGTTTAATTTTGTTGATTCTTTAGGAGTCAGTAAGACCAAAATTGTTTAAATTATTTTTACTCGCAGTTCAATTTAAAAGTAAATTAGATAAAAAAAGAGAAATTATATAGATTTATATAAAAATCTTATAAAAATAATAGCAAGAAATTTTAAGAGAATGTTTCTATAGTGATTTAAAGACAAATATCTTGAATTGTCATATAATGGAGTGTCTTGGTCAAATGGAAATTAATCAAAAAGTAGTTACACTCAGAATTCAAAAATATTTTGAAATATATAGTTTAATTTTTTTTTCTTTCAATTCTAGTACTCATGAAGTGTAAATTTTAATGAAATTAATATTAAATTAAATTTTCCATTATCTTTTTTTCCCAACATCTGTTATTTCACTCAAAAAGCCGCTTTACATTATCCTAATGAGTGTTATGATCTGTGTGAAAAGTTTAATTGAATTTCATCATCATTCAAATTTCTGTTTATTGGAAAAAAATTAAATTTCTGTAATTTCATCTAATTTCTAATCTAATTTCATCGGTCTGTCAAAATTTTAGCAACTTATAAAATTTTGTTTTGTATATAAAATAGCTCGCTACACAATCAAAAAATATACTCAAATTAACAAAAATTTTATGAAGCGACTTCGACTTTAATGCATATGAAAATATAATTCATCATGAACTTGGTAAATTTTGCTATTTGCTTTTATACCTAGTTGAATAAGTGCTGCTCAGTATTTGCAGCGATTTTTTTTTTTGGGGATTTTGAGAACTAAATTTTTTACATTTGTCTGTAATTTCTTGAGAAATTTTTCATCATTGTCTTTTAAAAAATACATGTTCAAAAATTAGCACAAATGTTAAAAAAATGTTTACACAAAATTTCGTACAGTAATACTCGTAAGTCGCTCTATCATAAGGAACATTTCCCGGAAAATTATAAATTTTCCAAAATTTTCTCCAATTTGATTTATATTTAATTTAAAAAAAACATGTGCTGTGTTGTGCCCGATATGTACTATCATGTGCCACACTGCATTTAATGGTTTGATTTTTACAAGATACTGCTTTTTAAAAGAAATTAGCACTGCCTTTAATTTTATTTAAAAATTCTAAAGTTTGAGCTGATACGTGCCCCATAAAGATTTAAAAAATTCCTAAATTAGTAAATATTAAAGGATTTTTTTAAAAACTTTGATAATGCGCTGTAATGTTTTAAGCATTTCTTGCAATTTTTTACACAGATATAAGGAATTTTCATATTTTCTTATTTTTAATCGTTTAAAATGATAAAATATTAAAAATTATAAATTTTCCCCTATTTTCTCAAATTTGATTTGTATTTAATTTAAAAAAACTATGTGCTGTGTTGTGCCTGATGTGTGCTATCATGTGCCGCATTGGAAAAATAGTGCATTCATACGGTTTGATTTTTTGAAGATACTACTTTTTTAAGAGAAATTAGCACAGCCTTTAATTTTAAACAAAAAAATCGAAGGTTGTGCTGCAATGTGCCCGGTTTGAACTGATATGTGCCGCATAGAGCTTTTAAAATTAAAATTTTTTTATGAATTTACCAGTTGATGAATATAAAAGTACATATCTTTGGAGTTCACATGAAGATTAGAACAAAACTTAAGCTGACGATTTTGCTTCTTTTTGGCTGTCTTACATCTCTATAGCTGCCTAGCTTGTATAAAAGATTTAGGTCCTGTTCGAAGTATAGTACAGGTTTCATAAAATCATAAAAAGACAAAAGCCAATATATGACTTTTTTCGAAAATAATTTTGCGGATTGAAACTATCTACAAAACTAAAAGTTTTAAAATAATTCAAAATGAAATTTTTTAAACTTCGACATTTTTTAAACTTTTCGAGATACAAAAAAAAATTATTTTGTAAATGTAGAAATCCAAGAAAGCTTACTGTAAAAATCTTTCAATTCCTCATAAAAATCATTGCAAAATATTTTTTTAAAGATTGTTTTTATAAATTTAAAATAATTTTAAAAGAATCCATATTTGTATACACTAGTTTTATAGATAAAGAAGTACAATAAACTATAACCAAAATATGGCTCTTTTCAAAAAGCAATTTCTGGTCTGAAAAGTTTTATAAAAAGAATTAAATAGTAATTGAGGAAATTTGGTAACTTGTTCAATTGTGGATTGAAATTATTTCCAAAAGAAAACTTAAAAAAAAAGAATTTATAAGTTTACTTTTTTGAAAATCAAATTTTTTAAATTTTTTGATATAATAAAAAATATTTTTTTGAAAATCGACATTTTTAAATTTGATGACATAATAAAAAATAATTTTTAAAATGGTTGTTTTTTAAACGGATTTAATGCTTACTTTTGTTATGAAATTTGATTACATGACTAAAAAGGTCCTCCAATGAACCAATTTAATCACAGTATAAAGTGTTTTCAAAAATACTTTTTTTGAGCTGAAAAATCTTCTTCAAAAAAGTCATATCTAGGTTGCATGTGATTTTACGCAACCCGTAAAGTTGAAGAGTTAAAGCCTTCCAAAAAGTAACAAAATCGAGTGGACAAAATTTAAAGTTGTTTGTTGTACTCATAATTTCGTGAAATATGTATTTTCTGAATTAGACCACTTTTCAAAATTAAAAAATGTTCGCTCAAACGAATATATTTTAAAAAGATGGCGGTTTTATAAGCTTGTAAATTACATAAAAAATGTCAATATTACACTTTACACTCTACAAGTACAAAATTATATTTGTTGAAACTAAGGTATAATTCCTTATATATATTTTTCAAATATCATTGAATTTTTGAGCATTGAAAGCCGTAGTCGAAATTGGTACTTCAATATAAAACTGCTTATACTCATAGTTAGTTTAAATATAATTATTGTCGCCTTTCTAAGCAAAGTTATATTTTCCTATGATCAAACAATTTTTCATTGCTAAAGCGAATTTTTTCAAATTTTTATTAAAAATTTTAACGTCATATCTTCGAGTAAACTTACATCATTACGTAATGGAGCAAAATAAAATGTCATGACACGAAATCCTCTAAGCAACATACTCATGTCAAGAGAAGTTGTTGATTAAGTATGAGTTTTTATATTCGTTCTTATATAATGGTTTTGGATTGTGTCTCGACTATATTCATAGTAATGCACAAACCACAAAGCTTACATAAGGTCTGTTCCCGTACTCTAAAGTCTTAGTTAAATTCATGGTGAAATAATTATAAGGTGTTCTCATCCCATGACATTTTTCAATATGTTTTTTGACATGCTGCCTTATTTTGACAAGTTCCATACATAGTTCTATGTTTAATTCTATGAAAATGTCAAATAAGGCAGCCTATTTTTTTCTGATTTTCCAGATGAGAACACTTTATATTTATTCCACCATGGTTAAATTTACCAGTTTTTGCAGGTTTTGGTCCAAGCAGTATTGCCATATTCGACAAAATGGTAAACGCTCCCTATTAAGTAAATTTTAGTCCGAGAAATTTCTTTTGGCAAAAATGTTAAAACTGTCAAACTGCTTTAAATCAGCAGCAAAATATCAAAAGTTGTTTAAAATAAATAAAAACTATTTAAATGGAAACATGGTTAATTGTGTAAAAACTAAATATAATTATATTTTAGTTATAAAATTTGAGAATTAATTTGAATATGATCTTAACATTGGATCTGATTGTAATATAATTGTAATATTTTTTGAGTAAGAGAGAAATAGCTAGTTTGACTTATTGATTCTTTGCTTACTTATCGACAATAATTCTAAAGCCTACACCATAGAACGTCAGACCCTTGTAATTATGGGTCGTGAGTTCGAATCTCGTAGTAGCAGAACTTTTGTTTTATTTTTCTCGGCTGCTCGCTGTGAGCGCTTTTGATAAGTCAAAATAGTACTGGAACAGACCTTTAAAATTCCCGAAAATGTACTAAAAAGTTTTGGCATTGAATAATTATAATATAGAATGGACACCGGGAACATTCGCCAATACGCTGTTTTAATAGCGTTGCAATCGATTTATATATCATTAATGTTTGAAGCCAGGTTCATGTTCTCAAAATAAATAGAAATTATACCACAATTTTTCAAGCTAAGCTAAATTTTTCTTTGTTTTTTAAGAAAATTTTGTGTGCATTAGGCTGGACTGAAAAACTATGTTAATAAAATTAATTAGCAATTTCTAAAATTCTCTCTTTGGGTAGTAGTTTCACTTCTACCGTGCGTAGTGGTCATATACTACATACTTTAGTTTTTTAATTTTGAATCACCCTGCATTATTTTAATTTTTCTTAAAAGAAAAAAACAAGTTTTGATTGTAGGTGTTCATACATCAGTCAAATGATTGAAGTATATCGCGATTTTTTACTCTCTTTCAGTCTCTCTGAAAATATTGCTTGACGGTTGCTCACACACGATTTTTTGATTGAAGCTCCGACGCAGGCATTTGTTACTTTTCTGCTACCTACTATTTTGTGAATTCATATCGTGCATTACTTTATTTGGGTGTTTCTTTTATTAAGTTGTTTTGTGTGCATAATAATTTTACAAAATGGAAAACAATAGCGGAAATATAGTTGATCTTTTAGGATTAAAACTGATCACATTAGAAAATCAATACGCCGGAAAATATACCTATTTGAATGACCATCGGATACAAGTCATAAAAAAAACAATAGAATTAATGAAAGTATGGCAGGAACTAAAGAAACTACACCTCTTTTTCACTTCAAAAAACTACCTATGTTTTCAGTTAACTACTTTTCTTGATATAATTGCCTACTAAAAAGCAGATAAGTAAAATAATGCAACCATTTGACTGATTGATGCAGGTCTGGAGCTCAATCAAAATTTTGACTGACGAGAGAAGATTTTGGAGTTCATTTTCGCTCTGAGATAAAGTTCATTTTTTTTTTACATAGGAAAGCAACAACATATTTTGATTGATTCAATCATTTGACTGACGTATGAACACCTCCATTTTAAAAGTCTCATTTGTACTATTTTTTCATATTTTCTTGGCCCTAATGCCGTGGTTATGCTAGCCAAACAAGATTGCCGAACATTTTTTGTTGTTATTGTTTCTCGTGTAAAGTGAGAAATGAACTTTTTCTCAAATTCATTCTCTCGCTCTCAAACCGAACATTTTTGATTGCTGATTGAAACAGCAAACATGCCGAACTTGCCGGTGTTGCCTGCAGTCATTTTCCATAAAAGCATCAAAAAAGTAGCAAAAAGTAGTAAAAATTTAATTAAGTTATAAAGCAACTTATTTTAAATATCAAGCAACCTTAAAAACAAAGAACAGACATTGAGAAAAAGTCAAACAACATGTGTTGAGCAAAAATTTTCAGTAGGTATTTATTGTCGCTCCAAATAAACACTAACAATTTTGTGCCTTCACAAGTTTGCTACAAAAAATAGTCTTAAATCAAATTGCGGATTAATTTTCATCAATTCTTATTGTTGTGTTGTATTTAAATTCATATATTTTAAGTAGGAATGGTATTTACTTGGAGTCGCAGTTTGACCGAAGTGTAAAAAAGTGTATCAAAAAGTGTGTATACATAAAAATTAGGGTTGTTGTTTAATTTGTGTTTTGGAATATTATAACATTGATGCAACTGTGCAGCAAACAGAAGCATAACCACCAAACAAACATTTCAGCGAATAGAATAAATAAACGAAAATCATGTTTGGCTAGCATAACCACGGCATAAGGGAACGGTGGAGGGGGGCGGGGGTGTTGGAAACCCGAAAATCCCCTGCGACTACGGACTTTCATATAAATGCGTATATGAAAATAAGTGCACATTTTTTTCATCTAATCACCTTTAATGTTTGCCAATATCTTCAAATTGATCACCCACAATTTCTTTAAAATAAAAATACCTTGAAATTCCTTAGGTTTCCTCATCAAACTTTTTTATTCTTTTTTTTTCTCCACAAATTAAGGGTCAATTTGATGCAGACAAACTTGATTGATCATTATCTTTGATTTCATTGTAATAACATTGATCGCGGCAATCAAACGATCGATCGTTCGATCGATGGCAACAATTTCGTCTTCTTCCAGTGATTGCGGTATTTATTTTATTAAAACTGCTCTCACGTACCGCTATTGATTTGAGAGAGTGAAAGCTGTAGCTTATTAATGTGATGATGATGGCATAAGTATGTAGCAGGCAGATGATTTTGTCTGCGGTTCTGTTTTGGGTTAGTTTTGCTACATTGTATATGGTCAAGGTCGAATTTCTAGTTGACGAACACTACCAATTTGCTTGTGCGTTGGTGTTGTGCTCATTGTTGTTGTTCTAAACACAATATTATTAAAGGTGCAGCACGTAGTCGCAATTTTCAGCAAGTTTGCTAATTATTGACAATTATTGTTATATAATTCGTTTTATTACCGTAAAGTTAACGGTATGCGCTAAAAAGCCGTTATGTGTTACACTTAGTTATGTTTCATTATTATGTGTATCAAATATTATAGTCAAGATACTATATCAGTCAGAAAATTTCGTAATGATCGAAAGGTATTTAATAGACAACAACACTTTTCAAGCTACCACTCAATCTAACTTATTGCTAAATCCCAACAGTTTCCAGTAAACATCAAAACATAGTCGGATTTCTTTCAAATTCAAAACGAGTTCGCAAAAATGCAAATTAGCGAATCTGAGAATTTTTTGGGTAGACTTTTTAATATGAAAACCTTGAAAAAAAATTATAATTTAAAATTATTGATATAAAAAGCGAACATTAAATAATATTACAGGAGAAAAATTGTTCATCAAAATTTTTTCTTACAAAACTGAATGAAAAGGTACAAGTTTTTTTCATATAAAATTTATGAAAAAGAAAAATTCACTCAAATGGCGTATTAACAATAGCCAGTTAATAAAAAAAAAAATTCTTTTTTAAAAAAAATTTTCTTCACTTTCGAAGCATTGAAGGCTTCCTTATGCATTCGAAACGATTTCAAGAAGTGCTGAAAGTGTAAACTTTTTCATATGAAAATCTTGAAAAATGATGTTTGAAAAATTATTGATATAAAAATCACACATAAAATAATATAACTAAAAGAAAAATAGTAGAGTCATTTAGTAGTTTACCAGGTAGTTTTACCAGGAAAGTTTTCCGGGAGTTTTGAAAATGGGTACATTTTATAGATTTCAATGTGCTCTTTCCGAATTACAACTTTGCCACCCCGTATTTTTGCCGCTCGCGACGCCATATTGGCAAAATGGTGGCAAAAAACAGTTCTTTGCTAATATAGCCTTTCCAACTCATTTCACAATAAAAACATATCTCACACTAAATACAAAATAGTCACAACTCAAAATTTACAAATTTTTTCTTATTAATGTAAAACTATTCATGGTGATCATATATTTTGACTGTAACACATCAAATACATTTTGTACACATCTTCTTTCTCTCTAGTTTACAAATAGTTTTGTCTTATTGCTTTGTGTGGAGTTCCTTCAAAATTAAAATTGTTTTTTGCTGGAGCCTAGAAATTTAAAAATTTTGAGTTGTGCTGTTTTGAATTTAGTGTGCGATATACATATGTACCAAATAAAACAAAGAAATTTCCAACAATTCATGTTATAACCTTTTTTTTCGTAAAATCACAAGTTTTGGCGTACCGACAAATTGGGGCGCCGCAAAGTGTATTTCAAATAAAATAAAAATATTTTATATTAAAAATATATATATTGTAAATATTAGACTGCGCTAGATTTGTATTTGAAATGCTTAACTATTTGGGATCCGGCGTGCCCCGAAATAATAGGCGATGGTTGCGAATGAAATAATTTGAGATATTAAAAGTTAAAAAATTGTCGAAACCGGCTCTGCTTAAAAATCCGTTTTATTTCGAGATTATATTTTTGAAATAAGAAATTATGCATTTAAAATTTGTGGAAGCCAAGCACAAACCATCTATTTTGATGTTAAATTTGGTGAAGAATCTGATTTTGGACTTGTAATTACCGAATAATTTAGTCCTGTGCCAGCAAACTCACTTCTAAATTTAAATTTTTCGATTATTTTCGTAATATTTTTGTTTTCATGATTACCCATTAGGTCGATGCTGAAAAATTTTCAAATACTTTTTATGCAATATGAAAGGCCGTTTTGCGTACACAGTAACTAAAATAAAAAGTTTTTGAAAAATCATCAGGGTCGACCTAAAAAATCAAAAAAAAAAAAGGAGTATGAAAATAATCGAAAAATCTCAATTGTGCAGTGAGTTTGGTGGCACCGGACTAAATTATTCGATAATTCCAAGTCCAGATTCAGATTCTTCACCAAATTTAACATTGAAATAGATGGTTTGTGTTTTTTGTTCGCAAATCTCAAATGTATAACTTCGTATTTTAAAAATATCATAAAAAAAATCCCAAAATAAAACGGATTTTCAAGCATACAAAAATTCATACAAAAGTTTATGAAAAAGTACAAGTTTTTTATATAAAATTCAATCAAATGACGTATTAACACAGCCAGTTTATAAAAAATGCATTTTTTGATACAATTTTTAATATTAAAAAGAAGACTTCGTAATGCACTCGAAACTAATTCGAGAAAATGCAAATTAACGAGTACGAGAATTTGTCTGAGTAAACTTTTTCATATCAAAATCTTGAAAAAATTATGAGTGAAAATTATTTATATAAAAAACAAACTTGAAACAATATAATAAGAGAATAAAATATATTAAACATTTTTCAACAAATATCCAAATCATCAAATATTGTCATCGAAATTATTTTATAAAAAAATTAATGAATACAAATTTTTATCAAAAAAAATTTTTGAAAAAAAAATTTCAATTAAATTACATATTGCCACAGCCACTTTTTGAAAACTCTTTTTCGTATTTTATGCTCTTCTTAATTATGCATTTACAAAAAAGTCTATCTGAAAAATTTTCGGATTCGCTAATATTAACTGGCTGTTATTAATATGCTATTTGAGCGGTTTTTTCCCATAAATTTTATACATAAACTTGTGAATTTTTGTATGAAAAAATTTTGATAAAAATTTTTAGTGCTTTGAAAATTTGATAAAATGTTTTTTTCTTCTATTATATTATTTCATGTTTGTTGTTTATATCAATGACTTTCACTCATATTTTTCACAAGATTTTCATATGAAAAAGTATATTTGAAAAATTCTTGGATTCGTTAATTTGGATTCTTGGGTATTCGTTTCGTATTCGAAATATCGAATATAATTATTTCTAAAATTTTGATTTTGCTCTGCAGTTCAACAAACAGCTGAAATGCCCCGTATAAGCAAATATCTCATATTATCGTCAATTCGAAAACGATTCGTTTTTTCAATATTTACAATAATTTTTTATATTCACGATTCGTTTTTTTAAAATAGCGATTTGTATTGTTTTTTTCATTAACGATTCATTAACGACTCGTTTTTTTTTTAATTTGCGATTAATTAACGAATTGTGAATTTCTCCCGACTGCCAATTCGACAACAAATCGTTAATGAAATTCGTTATCGAATTAAATGTGCGAGAAAGGGGGCTTCTTTCGAATTCGAAGCGAATCTGTTTGGCTTATTGGATTGTGTTAGTTTAGTTAAATTTCTTGTGGTTAGAAGTGCATCACCGTGTCCTTCCCTACATCCATACCACAACACACCACACTTCACCTCACTCACATGCGGTTAATGTGTGTGTGTGTGCATGTCGCTGCATAACGTCGTTATTGCTTGGAATGCGGTTAAACGCATTAAAATTGTACGTTCAGCTATTTATTGCCCTGACCTGATCAAAAGCACAACCATATTTTCAAGGACACCAGACGGACGTCAGACAATGGCTTAAAATATTACTGCCATGCATGAGGGGAGCGTTTAATGCAATTTTGCGGTCAATTGCATTTTGTTAAGATGAGATAAAAGAGTATTCAGGATTTTTTTTTTGTTGGTTTTTTTGCTTTTGACATGTTAAAAGAAAAAGGTTTTTGTACGCTTTTAATTAAATTTTAAACGTTTGTGGTTAAGGCAGTTAAGGTCGAAAAATTATAGGAAATGCAAAGAAGATATTATGAAATTTTAGTACATATAAGCTGCGTAGCCAGTTTATTTTTTTATTTTTTAAGAAATTTTATTTTATTAAGAAAGAGAGGTTATTTGCATAGAAAATTAGAAACTTAACCTGTGAGGAATAATGAAGCTACCACAGCCAAGGGAGAAGGTGATCGAACCAAACATCGAGTATGTAAGTGATTAGAATTGATGTGATTCATAAAATAAATGAGCCTAAACTGCAAATAAAATTTAAATAAATATTTCGGAATAATATGAGCTTACTATTTTTCCTGCAGTAAAGAAATATATAATTTAAATTTAGTTGAAAATTGAAATTCTAACAAACAAAATATATTTTTAGTATGTAATTTATATAAAATTAGTTCAATAAATAATTCGAATTTATTATATTTTAAAAAAATAAATGAAGTTTTTAATAGCATTAATACAATGCCAACCTCATAAACCAGCATAGTAGTAATATAATTTTTTGTATTATTTATTGTATTAAGCTTGCTGAAGATTAAGAAAAACAATAAAAAACTACAAAAACAGAAGAAATATATGTATGCGAATATTTCATACATACGTATTAACAGGGCTGTTAATTTCGCTCACTTGTTGAGCGCGCTCACTTTTTTCAAAAACTTGAGCGCACTCCAAATATGAGTGCGCTCATTAAGTACCAAAGTGAGCGTAAGTGAGCGTACTCAAAAAGTGAGCCGCTCAGAATGTGAGCGCGCTCAAAAAGTGAGCGAAATTAACAGCCCTGCTTATTAATAACAACAACACAAGCAGTTACGATTCTTGATTTATATAATAGTTTATATGAAGTAAAGCTGTGTTCTTAAAAAACCAAATATAAACTAATATAATGAACTACAGTGACACATATTCGTATAAACGCACTCTTAATTTTAAATTTGCTACCTTCTCTCTCTTTTATTAATGTATTACTCAAAATAAATTCCCACTCATATTGTTAACTAAACTAACGGAAATTTGTATTGAGTGCAAAAACCTGTTTTCGTTGTTGTTGTTTTATATAAATCATTTCAGTTTAAATATTTTACTAAAAACAAGTACATATTCGTTTAAACGCACCTGTTTAAGCAGGTAGAAAACATATTAGTGGTTTAAAGAAATAAGTATTTGCTTGTATTATATTGACAATTGGTAAGTTTTGTTTAATTTAAATGTAAAATTATTTTTTTAATAATATTTTTTTGAGATTTTATCAAAATGCCAAAGGGAAAATACCTCAATGACACAGAAAAAGTCCAAATCAACCTGTACCATAAAGAGGGTTATTCAAATCGGGAAATTGGGCGGAGACTAGGAAGATCAGAAGCAGTCATGCGCTCTTTTTTAAAAAACTGTGTTAATTATGGAGTAAAAAACCCCACGAAGGGCAATCGAAAACTGAGTATTCGCCAAGTTAATCAGATTAGGAAGGAAGCCACCAAAAATTGTTTGAACTGAACTCAGGTAAAAGAAAAATTAGATCTTCTAGTGACAACGAGGCATATTGCACACATTTTACGTAACTCAGATAACGTTAAATGGAAAAAACCGGTGAGCAAGCCTGTGTTGAAGCAGCATCACAAAAAGGCGCGCTTAGACTTCGTCCGAAAACACATGCAATGGTCAACTGAGTGAGATAATGTTGTGTTTTCCGACGAAACAAAATTCAACTTAGATGGCCCAGACTCTTACAGCTGTTATTGGCATGATTTGCGTAACAATGACGTACGTATGTCAAAAAGAAACTTTGGTGGTGGCAGCGTTATGGTGTGGGCGGCATTTTCATCGAGAGGTAAAGCAAATATTTGCTTTGTGCCGCCCAAAATGAATTCAAAAAAATACACGGAATTGTTAGATGATGCTCTCATTTCATTTTTGGATGATAAAATGGATGAAGACAGTATTTTTCAACAGGATAACGCTGCCATTCACGTTTCTAAAGAGTCATTAAAGTGGTTTGAAGAGCACAACATCCGACTTATCAAATGGCCTGCATGCAGTCCCGATTTGAATCCGGTAGAGAATCTTTGGGGATGCATATCACGCAAAATCTATGGTCAAAAAGCCCAAGGACACCTTTACAAAACTGTGCTAGAGCTCAAGTTGGCCATTAAGGAAGCTTGGGAAGATTTGGATCATCAGTTGCTGCAATATTTTGTGAAGTCGATGCCGAATCGTATGTTTGAAGTTATAAATAAAAATGGTGGACCAATTAATTATTGAAAATTTAATAAATATTTTTATTCTCATTCCTATTGAAAATAAAGTTTATGCGTTTAAACGAATATGTACTTGTTTTTAGTAAAATATTTAAACTGAAATGATTTATATAAAACAACAACAACGAAAACAGGTTTTTGCACTCAATACAAAATTTCCGTTAGTTTAGTTAACAATATGAGTTGGAATTTGTTTTGAGTAATGCATTAATAACAGAGAGAGAAGGTAGCAAATTTAAAATTAAGAGTGCGTTTATACAAATATGTGTCACTGTATGCACCGCTTCTTCATATTGCAACGTCTTATTTTCTCAGGCATCAGGCAAACAAAGCGACGCTACCATAACTGATTGGAGTCTGCCAGCAGACTGAAAGCTTCTTATCGGCGCAAGCATTTATATACGTATGCATTGCTTGTAAAGCTCTGAGAAATTCATAAAACGATTCTATTCAACAAACAACACGATGTTGCGTTCGGGGATTTCGGCACGAACTAAAGCAACAAGCTTATGAGCGTCAGCAGCAACTGAATCATATTCTCATACAAAAATGTGAATTTTTCTTCTTTTCTTTATTAAAGAAGTGTCAAAATCCAAAGTTAGCTATTCCATTTATGCACAAAATAACTGATATTTTGGCATAAAGTTTATCTTTGTACGATGAATATTCACGAAAAAACGTTGCATAGCCTTGAAAAAATTTTTGTGAAAATACCCCCCTACAAACCGCGCTGTAAGACGTAATTCAACCTAAAATCAGTACTGCCTTTTTGAACAACCCAATACAATGAGTGTTTGTGTAAAGTGATTTGTTCATATTTTGAAAATCGATTGAGCCAATTTTGAGATAGTTTCAAATAAATTTCTTGTAATCTCAGTACACAAGCAATTTTCTTATAATTCCATTCAAACTATTATAATCATCTAAATTTTTCTTAATTTCAATATCTCTTCAACATATCTTCATACTACTTAAAATTTCTGTACGATTTTTAACATTATCGTTACATTAAGCTTTCATCAAAAATGTCTGCAATAATTAATTGCATATATTTTAAAAACATCTAAATTAATAGCAGTCTTTGCAGTTACATGTTGCAATCACATGAATTTTATTTAAACCTGCTATTTTCATAATTTTGTCATTATGTGCTCTGCTAACTTTTTCAAAATTTATTCACTTAATTACCAATTTTTTATTTCTTGCATAAATCTTTACAAATGTTAACGCAATAGCAAATGTAGAAATAACCACAACAAGTTCTGGCAATTCATGATAACTGAGACTTAGCATTCCACCAACTGTGTTTTTGTGTTTCTGTTTCTTAATTTTCTAGTTATGTAGTTTTGTGTTGATCATGCCTGCGCACCGCAGCTGCCAACTAAGCAACAACCAATGCTTCCAATTATAATTTGGCTCTAATTAGCTGCAATTTAATAACCAACAAGCTGCACAATGTACCAACAAGTCAGCGTAAATAAATTTTTTGCTCTCAAATGCTGCTTGCTGGCTTGCTTGCATGTCTGGAAGATGTAAATAAATTTTATTTACAATTTAAGCATAGCTAATAATTTTAGGTTATGAATTAAATATTCATAAAATATTTCACATTTCCTCCATTTAAACAACAAAGAATGAGCGCGCAGCCCAATTAAAACTACGCATTACCGTGTTATGGTTATGGGCGTGGCACAGCTATGGTTAAGGCGTTGTGTAGGCGTCAGAAGCAGGTGATTTCGGAGCATTAATTTGGAAGGCATTAATTAATTATGCAAGGAATAGTAAATAAAATAAAGAGAGCATTAGAATGAAGTATGCAAAAGAATAGGAAAAAAAAAACATTTTATTGCTGCTAATTATGGGGTTTTTCCTTTTGTTATATAAAGGTTATAATATAATTCGCTGGCGAGCTAATTATTTCTATATTTTCAGAAAACATCACTTTAAAACGTAGTATTTATAATTAAAGGTCTGAAAAAGCGCACTGGTGTTAAATATATATATATATATATGAAAAGTTTCTATGGGACATTGCAAAAGTGAATTTAGCTTAGTTATTAGAATAAATGGAAAAAAATGGGAAAAATTATAAAAAATAAAAATTAGTTCAAAAATATTTTTGAAAAGATTTGTTGTCATATTATTCAGTTCTGGTTATATTAAAATATTAAAAAAAAAAAAAAAAATATTTTAATACAATAAATCGCATTATTATTAGGCTGTTGATGATTGATTGCATTTTTGTTGACAAGAATTATTTTTTTATAACATTCTTGTTAAGTCATTCACATAGTTTGTTTCTTAAGTCTTTTGTTTCGAGAATCGATCTTTTTATATTATGAATAATCACTTTGACATGTAATATAGTTCTGAACTGCCTTTGTAATGTTCCCAGTACAAGTGATTATAAAGGTGGTCCCAAAAGTATCTGACCTAACAAAGAAAACAAAATAAATTTGGGAGCAAATATTTTTATTTTTCAACAATGTCTCCTTTCAGTTCGACACACTTTTGCCAGCGATGTTCAATAGCTTCGATACCCTGTTAAAAGTGAGAATCGTCAAGCGCCTCTAAATAGCCATCAACCGTAGATTTCACTTTTTCATTGTTGGCAAATCTCTTACCACACAGCCATTTAACAAAAACAAAAAAGTAGCTCCATAGGGACCCTTTTAAAAAAAAAGGGTTTTTTTCGAAAATGCCTTTGAAATGTCTAAAGGTTGAGCCGGTTTCAAAAATAGTTTAGTTTTGGTGATACGGTCTACTGTTCCTGCGTCTCAGGTGTGAAGTGGTTTACCTATGTTTCATCCATGGTTATGAATCGACGCAAAAACTCGGCTTTAGTGCTGTGGAACATCGCCAAGCAATCGACGCTGTGAGCATGTCTGTCCCATTGTGAGCAAACGCTGCACCCATTTTGAGCACAGCTTTCTCATTTTTTCATTATTTCTCTAAATTTGCCGTCAATATGCGATGTACAGCCCTTTATTGAAATGCCTACCATGTCTGCTAGCTCGCGCACTTTCAATCGACGGTCATCCAATACCATTTTGTGGAATTTCTATACCATTTCTGGCGTGGTCACCTCATTTGGTCGGCCACTGCGATGTTCGTCTTGGCAGCTCATACGGTCTCGTTTAAACTCTGCTACCCAATAATTAACCGACTTCAAAAAGGAGGAGGAGGTTCTCAAGTTCGTCGGTTTCACTGTTTTTTTTTTTTTTTTTTGGCGTGGCAATAATAGATCTCGCAATACTAGATACTACTGTATCTCGAATAATATTGACACTAGGGTACTGCAATTTAGTGTAGGGGTAGGCACAATTATTAAAAATTACGGGCAAGAAAATGGGCGTAATTCGACAAATGGGCGTGGCAATATTAGAACAACAGTGTATCTTGAATAATTTTGAGGCTAGAGTACTGCAATTTAGTATAGGGGTAGGCATTATTATTACAAATTATCGTCAATAAAGTGGGCGTTATTCGACAAATGGGCGCGGCAGTATTATAAAAACACTGTATCTGGAATAATATGGACACTACGGTACTGAAATTTAGTGTAGGGGTAGACACAGTTAATACAAATTACGGTCAAGAAACTGGGCGTTATTTGGCAAATGGGCGTGGCAATATTAGAAAAAGAGTATATCTCGAATAATATTGATACTATAGTACTGCAATTTAGTATAAGTTTAGGCATTACTATTACAAATTATGGCCAGTAAAGTGGGCGTTATTCGACAAATGGGCGCGGCAGTATTATAAAAACACTGTATCTGGAATAATATGGACACTACGGTACTGAAATTTAGTGTAGTGGTAGGCACAATTATCACAAATTGCCGTCAACAAAATGGCCGTTATTTGATAAATGGGCGTGGCAATATTAGAAAAAGAGTATATCTCGAATAATATTGATACTATGGTACTGCAATTTGGTATAGGGATAGGCATTATTAGTTAAAATTACGGTGAAGAAAGTGGGCGGATTTCGACTACTGGGCGTGGTAATATTGGAAAAACAGTGTATCTCAAATAATATTGACACTAGGGCACTGAAATTTATTGTAGTACAGGGGTAGGCAGAATTATTAAAAATTATGGTCAATAAAGTAGGCGTTATTCGATAAATGGGCGTGGCAATACTATATAAACACTATCGCAGTTAATATTGACGCTGGGGTACTGAAATAAAGTACAGGGGTAGGCACAATTATTGGAAATAACGCTCCAGAAAGTGGGCGCTTATATAACAAAGGGGCGTGTCAATATTTGAAAAACACTATATCTCGAATAATATTGACACTAGGGTAATAAAACTCGTTACAAGAATGGGTATAATAATTTCAAAACATGTGACATCTAATTTAAATTTAAGAGGCAGATATTTGAAATAACCACCAAACTTTCAGATTTTAATAGAACAAATTTTTTCGGAACAATTTTATTTATGTTGTTTATTTACTTTTTTCGAAAATTTATCATATTCTCTAAAAAGGAAGAACTAAAAATTTTTAAAGAAAAAAACAACCGACTACAAAATCACTACAAAGTAAAAAATAATTTTAAAAATAAATTTCCTTTTAATTTTTTGGTCATATTTGATAATTTATTTAAACATATTATTATATATGATATCTTATTATCTTAATTTTTGTTCTTATTTGTTTTATTATCATAAATATATTAATTTCTTGATGAATACAAATGCTTTTAAGGTCGGCGCTAATATAATCAGACTGTTAATCAGAAGCGCCAACTTCAAAGCATTTGTATTCATCAAGAAATTAATATATTTATGATAATAAAACAAATAAGAACAAAAATTAAGATTATAAGATATCATATATAATAATATGTGTAAATAAATTATCAAATATGACCGAGAAATTAAAAGGAAAAGAATTTTTAAAATTATTTTTTACTTTGTAGTGATTTTGTAGTCGGTTGTTTTTTTTTTACTATTGTAAACGAAAGAGCAGACTTCCCAGAGTATAATCTAGCTGGACTTTGATAATGGTTGGACTTAGACCTTTCAAATAAAAGTATTGCATCACATAACGATGACAAATTTTTCCATCATTACAAATTCACTTAGAGCGTTCACCTATGATGGCTAAACAACGTAGCGTCTTAAAACTTGAAACTTACGCTTTATTAAAATTAATTACGCATTAAACAACAGATATTCTTTCAAGCAGTGAAGTTTATTTACAATATAAAGAATGGTTTTTTTTGCCGGATTATTTAAAAACTAATATTAAATTTAACTACGAGGTACACGGAATACATTCTAGAAACAGAAATAATTTTAAATTACCTCTCTACAGGACAGAGTCTGAAAAAGTAGTCTTTTTTATAAGGGGTTGAAATGCTACCACGAACTACTTGAAAACATAAAAAACTGTGATATTAATGTGTTTAAAACTATTGTATGATTACACCAAATCGTTACAAATAAGATAGATGTTGCTTGTTCTGTGATACATATTTCAATATTTTACTTTATTCAATACTTTAGCATATTGACGTAGTCATAAGTTTGTAATTTGTTACGATTTTTAAATGTAAAATTTTTGAATTTGTAATGATTTAGGTTCATGGATGCTGTAATATTAAATAAATAAATAATAAATAAATTATAGCGTTAGTACTTTCTACCGTAGTAATTTTTTAAAACAACAGCTATCTATACGTCAGGTCGGGTACTTTTGGGACCACTCTCGTATCTTCCTAAAATATGACTTCATCTTTAGTATGAGCACTCATCTCACAAAAATCAGGAAAATGGTATCTAAGATGTTAAGGAAGTCCTCTTTCTTGCTATTGCAGTTCAATAGATATATCTTGTCGACAACTTTTGTTCCTCAATATATATTTTTTGTGACGCTCTGTTATTGTTTTGTAGTTATTATAATCTAACAGTAAATTCATCAACCAAAATCGCAGTAATTTTTTTAAGTAATAATTTAAGTTGATTTTTCTGAATTAGCTTTATATTAAAACCAGATACATTTTTTTTTTCTTCGTTATCCACATAACTCTAACGCATAACCAATCAGATTTCATTGCTTAAAAATCAACTGAATACTTTTCTGATTTATTTTGAATTTCACATTTTAAACACCTTTCACCTAAAAATAGTCACTACAAAAATAAAAATCGAAAAAATACCTTCCAAATAAAATAAATTGAGTCTGAAGAGCAAGTTGAATGAATTCAATTTTTAAATCCACATTAAAAAGGAGCGTGCATAAAAACGCTAAACAAGCAACAGCAAGCGACGCGGGCAACCCCCGTTGGTGTGTCTTACGTAAAGAAGCATATCCCTAAAGAGGCGTTAACCACCTCCTATTTAGCTGTCATACAATACATCCTGTTTCATTTACAGGGTTGAAAGAGGGCACAAAAAGAAAAAAAGAAGAAAAAAACTGAATTAGGCAGCAACTGAATGATAAAATCTCGCTATGCGAAACTACCCCGGATATAACGATATTTTTTTTTTTACAATAATGATAATACTGATACACACATATTTTTTTCTGTTTCTTATAATTGTTTTTTGTTTTGTGATTGCAAGAGTGTGTGTAAATTGCGTGTTTTTCTGGATTAATAAATTATATTCATATTTTTATTGCATGTGTCAGACAGCATTCGAATGATGAAGGCAGCCGTATTTGTTCCCAGCTTCCTAATAGTTATCTATGTGAAAAGCGCATCCCTAATTCACACCAAAAGTGAATTAAAAAAACACCCTAAAGGTGTTACTTCGAAACATGTGTTAATTTTTTGTGGTATTTTAGTTTGAAACATAAAAATACATCCGTTTCAAACAGCTTTAATTTTGGTTAGAAATGTAGAGATTTAATGATTAAAATGTATAAAGCAGTAATAAGCTCGTTAAATAAATGTTTAAAAAAGTCAAAAACACTGCGATTTTCTATAAATGGAAAAAACAATAGAACATTTCATTTAGCTATAATCTGCATGAAGACGAGATTTAATCAAAATATTGAATCAAGTTCGTGTCTTAAGTCTTTCGTTTTGGGTATTTCATTTCTAAACATATTGGTTTGCAAATGTCATGTTGTCAAAGGGAAAATTATTTCTTATATTTTATATGACTGTAGTGTGATTTGCTTTTTTTTTTAGCAAAGAAAATTATAGTAAAATCTACACTCTTTGCGCCCTTAGAGCACCAACACGTGCTTGCAGCTGAGTCGTTAATTAAACTTTCACCTTTACTTTATTGGATGCCATTATTTGCACTGAAATATAAGTCGCGCATTTCCTGTTTGCTTTTTTTCTTTTTTTACATGATGGCCGCCAGCAGCGCAAACTTTTTTCGTTTATTTTTTCTTGTTACTTATTTGGTGACAGTTGGGTGCTGCGACACCCTTGACTTGGCTTAATGCACAAAAGTGAAAAAATATATAATAAATACTTCTACTTAAAATGTAGCTAAACATTTTTACCCCTGTAAAAAAAGCATGGATCAGCAGCGCACTTAATAATCATGATTAGCGTCCCATGGCGATAATCACATAATTTGCAGCTCGTGCGCTCTTCTTAAAAACAGAATCTAGTGTTGATGATATATAATTATTTATTTGCGCATGCGCTGGTGACACATGCTAAGCGCACTTTGACAGCCGTTAATAAAAATTGCTTTAAGATTTGCAAAAATCCTTCATTTACCAATGGAAACTGTCAAATCAGCCGTTATAACAATTTTTTTGGGGAATCATAATTAATGCATTATATCGTTGTTACAAATGTGAAGTTGCAAATGTGAAAATCGATACTTTTCAGGAGAGCAAACAACAAATTTGTTTACTCAACAGCAATTCGGCGCACCCATCATTATTGTTGTTGCTAATATAATTACGCAGTTTTATTTTACCTTCTGCGAATTGTTTATGGTTTTAACATGTAAGTCAACATTCCTTGCTGATAAATCATATTCGTTACTTTGAAACTGAGGAATTTTTGTATTTAATTTTTTTTATAAGCTTATATTTAACTTGCTTCGTTCGTATGTATGTATGTCCGCAAATCTTGCAAACAATTTTTCGACAGCTTGTGGGTCTCCGATTAAGCTGAAATTTAGCATACATGTGTAAGCCCGGTGACAATGCAATATTATGAAAAAACACCCCCTTTTACCGCCCACAAATCAATAAAAATGCTGTATCTCTAAAACTACCGGCCTGTTTCAGCTAAAATTTTGGCACTAAATGTCCTTCAAGTATTGCATGGGTTAGAAAAAAAAATGTTGCCACATCCCTTTTTATCGCCCACAAATGAATAAAAATGCTATATCTCGAAAACTACTAGGCCGATTCAGATGAAATTTTGGTAGTAAATTTCCTTCAAGTAGAAAATAAGGTTTAAGAAAAATATTTCACCACACCCCCTTTTGCCGCCCACAAATTCATATATCTCCAGAACTACCGGGCTGTTTCAGCTAAAATTTTGGCAGTAAATATCCTTCAAGTATTGCATGGGTTAGAAAATAATGTTGCCGCACCCTCTTTTACCGCCCAGAAATCAATAAAAATGATATATCTCCAAAAATACTAGGCCGATTCAGCTGAAAATTTTTACCTCATGTAGAAGATAGGGCTTTAAATTTGGCCACACTTCCTATTCCCGCCCACAAATCAATAAAAATGCTATATCATAATAAAGTATATAATGCATTAAATAATGTAAATGGTATAAATCACGTTAATATGTACAGTTAAGGTTAATGGTCTAAAAACTTAAAATGCTATGTGTAAGGCTTTCAAAATAAAAGATGTTCATAATAAAACTGTAAGACTAAAAAGTAAAAAATAAAAACAATATAAAAAAAAATTTTTAAAAAACAATCTTTTATTTAAAACCAATACGTGAACTAAAAAGAAAAAAATAAATTTCAGTGACATTTGTCATATATGTATATAGTAGGTATATTCTAGATTCAGGAGAACCTCTCTCTTGCTTACCCATCATCATAATAAAAGCGTACGTAAATAGGTAAGTTCTACATTTAAATTTTAAAAGCTTAAGGCACTGATATTTTGCAGTAAACCTGTATAATGAATTGCGGCTTATATACAGATAAGCCTACTAAAAGATTCAATTCCACTGATATTGTGTAGTAAACTTGTATAGTTTACTTACTTACTTACTTACTTAGATGGCCGTAACAACCAGTATCCGGGTTTCGGCCGACCTCATCAGCAATCGCCAGGTGCCTCTGCTTTGCGCGCGCCTTCTCCAATCGGCTACACCAAGTGCGGTTAGGGCTTCCTCAGCCTGGTCCATCCATCGGAGGCATGGTCTCCCTCGTCGTCGTTGACCAGCGACCCTCGCCTCGAGCACCTTTTTCGCTGGAGCTTCGTCGTCCATACGATGGACATGACCCATCCAGCGTAGTCGCTGCACAGTTATACGCCGAACTACGTCAATGTCTCCGTAGAGCTCATACAGCTCGTGGTTCATTCGGAAGCGATAGTCATCGCCGACTCGAACAAGACCGAAGATTTTGCGAAGAACTTTTCTCTCGAGCACCCCCAGAGCGGCTGCGTCAGTTTGCGAAACTACCCATGCCTCAGCGCCATAAAGCAGCACAGGTAGAACGAACGTCTTGTAGAGTGTTCGTTTTGTCGATCGAGAGAGGGCTCTGGAACTTAGTTGCTTACTGAGCCCATAGTAGCACCTATTAGCAATTATTGTTCTTCGCTTTATCTCCAGGCTTATTTCGTTGTTAGTATTAATGGCGGTGCCAAGGTATGCAAACTCCTTGACTACTTCAAAGTTATAGCTGCCGGATGAAACGTGTGAGTCTAAACGCCGAGCTCCTTTGTTTGTAGACAGCATATACTTTGTTTTACCCTCATTTATCGTCAAATCCACTTTGGCTGATTCCTTTTCGATAGCGGCGAAAGCAGCGACAACATCTCTCTTGGTTCTGCCGACAATATCAATATCATCAGCGTACGCAAGGAGCTGGACGCCTTTGTAGAAAATGGTGCCATTACGATGCACACCGGCCTTTCGTACGATCCCCTCCATAATGATGTTGAAGAGATCGCAAGACAGTGGATCGCCTTGCCTGAAACCTCTTTCGGTATTGAAGGTTTCGGAGAGGTCATTTCCTACCTTGACGGAGCTGCGTGTGTTGCTCAACGCCATTCTGCAAAGTCTAATCAAACTTGCAGGTATACCGAACTCAGACATTGTTACGTATAGGCAATCCCTTCTCGGGCTATCGAACGCAGCTTTAAAATCGACAAAGAGATGGTGTGTGTCAATTTGATTTTCGTGGGTTTTCTCCAGGGTTTGTCGTAGCGTGAATATCTGGTCTATGGTGGACTTACCAGGTCGAAAGCCGCACTGATAAGGTCCAATCAGTGTTTTTGTAATCGGCTTTAATCTTTCACACAGTACGCTTGAGAGAATCTTATATGCGATGGAAATAAGACTGATACCTCTATAACTGGCGCAGATTGTTGGGTCTCCTTTCTTAAGTATAGGGCACAATTGAGTTTAAGATTAACAAGTGCGCCTGCCGTTAGGCTTAAGCAACTTGGGTTATCTAAAACCGAGGGTAATAGTTCATGAAACAGACAACCATGAACTTTGTGTTGAACCACAACACGGACCCGTTTACGTTTTAACAAGTAAAACATACGGGGCATCCGGTGTGGCAACACGAACATGGAAGCTGTTTCACAAACACAAAGCATCACCCAGTGCCCTGCTGATTAGGATCATTATGAATAATTACATACTGCCCGTAATAGCAGTACCAGTTTAGACTTCCGTAGCGACGTACTTCCATCCATCTACTGGTGAAGACGAGACCTACCCAATCTCTTGCATATTAAGACAGATATGCCAGCCCGGTCGTACCATTGCGCGACACCGCCGGTCAATCTAGACCTGTGTATCATTCACACAACCACAACCAGTACGAGACTCCCCGAAGGGCCAGCCCACGACAGTCATCTGGGCAACTCGATCCCGACAGATGAGGATCCACAACATGCCCGCAAAAAGACCAAGAATACACAAATGCAATTATGAAAATGTGCATTCTTATGCATGACTGTGCTCAATGAGCACTTAAAGGCTAGTCTAACAACTTGCAGCTGCCGACTCAACTGGAAAATTATTGCGCATGACCGGTACCCACTTTGGAGGACCTTTGCAATTGCCACTCTTACTCTGGCCGTTCGGATTACACCATCCAGACATAGAGTATTGGCCATTGTTCTCAGGGACTGCCGTGCTCAGTATGAAAACAAGTATAGTTAAAACAACCAACGTCAACACTTCAATCAGTGACTGCCGTGCCAGTTTGAGGGTGCGAGTCAAACTCTTGACAAGCAACACTTCGGAAAGCCAAAGAGTTGACACTTTGACGCACGCATGCCAACAGTTCACATCCAGTATTTCCAGCCGAATTCAGGTCTCCACGCGGTGGATAGATAGGGTCTACCCCATCTGACGGGTAAAGACTGTCCCCGTACTAACAAGTTTTAAGGTCAATTGGTATACCTTCGCAGGCTTGTTTCATATCGATATACCGAATATGACCTGCTACCAAGATGGGCGCCACTCCGAGCTCTTGGTTGGCCCTATCAGTTTTTATGTTTGCAGGACGTATCCTACAAACAACCCTCCTCCGTTATCCTGGCTTGGGACAGGCAGGCGCAACCCTGGCGGAGTTGTATAGGGCACAGTACGCTGAGGTTCCAATCGTCGGGCATGCTTTCTGCTAGCCATATTTTGCTGATGAGCTGATGCATGCGCCTTATCAATTCATCGACGCCGGTTTTAAACAATTCAGCTGACAGGCCGTCAGCACTCGCTGCTTTATTGTTTTTGAGTCGTTGGATAGCAACTCGAACCTCATCATGGCTAGGTGGTGATACTTCCACTCCGTCATCGTCGATTGGTGGCAATGAACAGCGCTCTCCATGGGCGGCATCGGTGGAATCGTCTACATTTATATACGTCCCTAGAACTTACCTATTTACGTACGCTTTTATTATGATGATGGGTAACCAAGAGAGAGGTTCTTCTGAATCTAGAATATACCTACAATATACATATATGACAAATGTCACTGAAATTTATTTTTTTCTTTTTATTTCACGTTTTGGTTTTAAATAAAAGCGTATTTTTTAAAAATTTTTTTATATATATTTTTTATTATATATAAGGATTTTTTTTGCATTGCCTAGGAGCCCCTACATTTTTAATCCGGCCCTGTTTGAGCACACTCGGCTAATAAGCTGTCAAGTTTTAAAATCGCATTCGACGAATTGCTCTTAGATGAAAATAAATAACTAGAAATCGTTTTTAATATTAAACTAAATGATTTCATTCAATATCTATACAAAACATTTTGGCAGTTGCTTTGCAGGATTTGTTGCTCTACTGAAAAGTAATCAATTTTGAAAGAAGTTGTTTTGTCAAATGTCCACAGATATATGTAGATATAAAATCCTGTTTTTGAAAACACGCTATATTTTACTATTAATCTGTGAAAAGTTTTTTTAGTATATTGATGTTTGAGAAAAATGTGTTAAAAAGACTAATTTAATAGGCAAAAAAATTAAAAAGAAAAAGGTAGGATCATAGAAGTTCGAAAATGCTTAAAAGGGCTAAGTCCGGAATCGGTATGTTCACTGAGAAGAGATAAGTGCCGACGTTTTATTAAAAATTGTATGCAAGATATAAAATAATAGATAATTTCTACCTTATTTATATCCAAAGCTTTTGCAATTAAGATTATTTTTATACAACAATATTAATAAGTTTTTGAAAATTATATATTTTTCTCAATTATGCATCGTATGAAAAGCAGAAGTAGCCATACTTAATACAATTAATCAAAATATTTCCAACAATAAATTTTGCCTAAGTTTTTTGTTTATTAGTGACAAAATTATAGCCTTTTTATAGCTATTTAGCTATTTTATAGCCTTAAGCTATATAGCAAAATTATACCTAAAATTTGGCCTGAGACTATATAAAGTGTCAGTTGTTGACTTAATTTCAGTCATATTCTTAACCCAGTTATAGTTTGCAATATCAGCAGCCTTTTGCAATTAAAACAGAAACTATGTTGTAATAATAAATAATTCTAACCAGCAATCATCGTTAACACTAAATAACAAAATGGCCAATAAGTGAATGTAGCCAATTATGAACTTAATCTAAAGCTGAAGAAGAAAAAATAAACTTAATGAATGTTATAAGGAAAAATTCCCAATCAAAAAAGCAATTTGAAGAAAATGCTAAGCCAACAATTGTTGGGCATTAAAAGAAATGGACGAAATTTATTGCAGCGGTCAGCTATAATTTAAGCAATTATGTGTAATTCGCAGGCTATATTTAAATCAAACTTGTTACCAACACTAGAAATCAAAGCAAAAAAAATAACATAATAAAAAAAATATAACCGACAGCACAGCTAACAGTGCAGCCAACAGGACGAACAATTAGCTTGTAACAGAGCAAAAGAAATAAAATGAACAGATTACAAAATTTTCATAAAAAATGCATTATACGATATCCGATTTTTTTTTTGCACAATTATTTCCCGTTTGTAGGCTACAATTGTGGCTTGAACGTGCTGTAGTTGACCAAAAAATTATAAAAAAAAAAAAAAAAACAGGCAACAACCTGTCGAAGTCAAGTCGAAGTTAAAGGAACCAACAATCAAAGAAATCAACGAACGAACGAAAGCCCGGCGTCCTCTTTGGCCAATTATAATTTGTAGTATTTACAACAACAACGACTTATGTTGTTGTTGTTGTTACTGTTCTTGCAAATAGTTAAACAAAAACAAAGGAGAAAAAAAAATTAATAGCCAGCGCATTCATTAAATCCATTTAGAGCCCAAGTCAAATGATTGCGCTAAAAACAGCCATAATTGCAGTGAATAAAACGAATGAACGCCGAAACGGATGCCAAGTATCCACCATTAAAATGGCCTGCAAAATAAGAAGACGACAACGTTGAAGAAGAAAAGCAGAAAAAGCAGAAGTTGTATAAAAAACCGGTAGCCGCTTAAATGAGAGCAAACTGCAGCAACAACATTAACAACAAAAATAAAAACAAGAACAAAATATCGCTGCTTCATTTTAATTTTTTGCTGTTACATTTTTGCTTGCATTTTTGTTTTTGTTCTTTTTTCTTACCAATTATAAGCTTCTAAGAAATCGCGCTGGTAAAACACGTTAACAGCGCCATTTTGTTGCATGGCTCAGGCGTTGCGCGGTCAAAACAAACACACATTTACACACACACTGACGCTCATATTCCTCACTGGCATGCACACATTCACGCCGTCTCTTTCTAATTAGTCATAATTCTCATGCAACACAAATTGGCCCAAACAAAGCAAAAAAAGCCGGCAACAAAAGCAGCTACAACTAAACAGTCGGAGTCACTGCATTGCCGCCAATAAAAGAATTGAAATTTTATTTCTTTTAACTTATGAATGCATGCATAAAAATATGCGTCAAGAATAACATACTAAAGTGCAGAGAAAAAATAAGCCCATCGGCTGCCTATGTTTGCATGTGCGTATGACTGTGTGTTAGATCCATACAAATTGGCGTTTTGCATGTGTTTTTGTTTTTTTTTTTTTTTTTTTGCACAAGAAATATTTATAGTGAACAGTGAACAGTGGCGCAAAGCAGACTTTTTTAAATATTCTTACAAGAGTAGGTAAGATTTTTTTTATAGTTTTTTTTAAAAAAAAAAAAAATGTAATGTTAGCGCAAATACTATTTATATAATAGTTTACAATATTTTAATATTTAAAAAGGGTTTTTTACTTTGAAAAGAATTTCCAAATTTGATGGGCATAACAGATCTGCTATAAAATGTTAAGTTTTTTATCAAATAATTGGTTTTTTATATGTGGAATATTTTTAAAAAAATGCCTACGAATACAAGATGTTTCAAATAGTATTTATGTCAAGAAAACATTTTTCAAAAATATTAATGTTGCTCCAAAAATGTTCTTTTCTAACCCTGGATCAAAGCCCTGTTAGTCAAAACGACTAACATTGCTCCCTTTTTTTAATCTACAACTTATAAAAAGCTTATAATAATATGTCAAAGAAAAATAAAAATCGAACACCAATATTTATGCTTATACACCAATGCTTACTGCGTTCAAGCTATCGCGATGAAATTAAAAATATGAGCTTCTTTCTAAAAAATTAAGATAAAGTTCGAGAATGAGCCAAATCGGATGAAAATCACGCCTACCTGACTTTGTGACTTAAGTGACTTTATATAAAATCCAGAACAAATTAAAAAATGCCGTTAAATTCTGCACATATTTAATATAAAACATCATTATGATATTTGACAAAATCGGGCAAAAAACACGCCTAACTCCCATACGCAGTAAGTTTATTTTAACGGTAAAATTTTTTAAGAATCTGCAAAAATTAAAGAGATATCTTGAAATGTTTCACATAAGCTTTGATATTTAGTATAAGCTATTACTTTGATATTTGGCTAAATCGGATGAAAGACCACGCCTACCTCCCATACAAAATGATTTTATATTATAAGTAAGATCTCTTAAAAATCCACAAAAATTAAAGAAATGACTTGAAATTTTACACATAAGCTTTGACATATAATAGGAATTCTCGCTATTAGCCCTCCAATACCTGACAAGTTTCTAGTACGTTGTTGCCTGACAAGGTCCCCAGGGACCTTCTTTATGGTATGCTGCTTTTAATTATTCAATTTTTTTGACCATTTTTTGTTATCGTATATTTGGTGTAGTATTGTAGAATGTGTGTGTTTACATCAGTGGCGTAGATATGGGAAAAAACCTCGGGTCTGTAACCACCCAAAGCCATGCAAACATTACCAAATCAAGTTAGTGCCAATTGAATCTATTAAGTCCAAATGCATATGAAGTGATATGAAATTTGATTTAGTTCAGTGTTTAGTTTTTCTAAATTGGTCAACAATAACTGAGATATAGTGACATGTAAAGTGGATAAATGAAATTTTTTACTAAAATTTAAAAGTGCTTATGAACCATGCACGCGGTTGAAATTATGATAGACGATTCTAGGAATATAGGTAAAAGAATGAAGAATCATAAAATTTCAGTTTAATGTCTCAAAAACTGAGACAGCTCTGAGACAGCTTATTTGATGTGATTTCTTTTTTTTTTTTTTTAGTTTCACCTTTGATTATTTAAAGGATATTAAAACTTTTATATTTAAATTAGCTTGGTTAACCATATCCTTGTAACAAAAAAATTCCCCCTACCATCCAACAACATAATGACAATAGAAGTTATTAAATAATACAATAAAAAACAGTTTATGAATTATACAGGTTATGAATTTTTACCAATAATTACAATTTTTTACTGATTCAAATGGATTTTTTTTATCCAAAACTTTTTCGATTGTAAATTTTGTTTTTAAAATTATATACATAAAATTTACTAAACACTTATCTATTTCCGTTTTACTATATCATCAATTTTGTGACTTTGCATAGCTTTGGAAACTGAAGAGTTAAGTTTTCGCAAATTCTAATGATAGCTGTAAATTTTACATATAAAATGGTTGACCAAGTTGATTTAAAACTAATTTTAATATCACTGTTTTGTTGAATGTTTTCATAAATAGGTACTCAGCATTTGATCCGATACCGCATGTATTGGCATTATAGTCGATAACAGCTTCTGGTTTTTTATTTGGGTCACGAACTCTGGTAGTACAGTGTACAGTTGATAATAACAAAAACAGCCTTGATCTTTTTGGAACGTAGGAGCATAGTAAAACATCTCCCTGGTATAATGCAAACAATGTGCTGTTTATTTTCGTGATCTGTGTTTTAGAAAAAAGGGGTGGCGAGAATGTTTTGTTGCTACATACGGTACCAAAAAAATGCAAACTTTTTGACATTAAAATTAATGTTAAGTCGTCGCAAAAACGTTGTCCGCATAAAGTGTACGTCTACTTCCCATATGGTGTTGTACCAAATTTAGGACCTTGATTCACTTCATGCTCCTTATAAGGGACTGATTCACCGCTATTAATCACACTCTTCAATCGAAAATATTATTTCGAGTCGCAGATCCACTTCACTTTTATCCCATATCTATAGAAAACGGCTGCAAAAAAACACAAATCATGAGCATACTGTATGAAAACCCATACCTGGTCCCTGTGGACCTTGTGAAGCAAAACCGCCATAAATGACTTCAACTCGATCAATATAAAGAAAATTTTTACGTAATTGTATCGTATCTAATTTCATTATATTCAAAACATCCTTTTTAAAGAAGTTAGGAAGGCTGCGGCTTTTCGGACGAATCGTATTGAAATGCTTCATCGTTAAAATCTTCATAGGTCCCAGGGGACCTTCTCAGGCATCGGAGAGTTAACTTTGGCAAAATCTAATGGAAACTCCCTCTACCTTCCGTACGAAGTGACGTCAGCAAAATAGGAAAACCTTCGTAAATATATAAAACTGAATGTCATCGTGTCTGTATCTCCCAAATTCCACCCACATCGTTTGCTTCACCTATACCAATCTCCTTTTCCATTATATACACATTATATTCTATATACAAATATATTCTTCGGTATAATGTAGAGTCTTTAGAATAGAAAAGTGGGTGTGGCATTTTACTTTTAATCGAAGACTGTGTACCTGACTTCAACCAAATTTTGCACACGTAATCCTTGGTAATTTGAGGAGTTTTAAGTTTATCAAATGGGACGGTACTAGACAGGGCGCGTGGCACTTAAACTATGTAGCTCCATCTAAACCGTCCATCCGCTTTTAACCAAATTTTGCCTATATATTTTTCAGTATAATGAGTAGTTTTAAGCTTAAAAAAAATGGGTGAGATTGGACAAGGGGCGTGTCAATTTAAGTCTAAACGAACTTCCTCTACACCGTTTGTTCGACTTACACCAAATTGTGCACACATATTATTTGGCATATGGAACAGTTTATAGTTTATAAAAGTGGGTGGTACTAGACAGGGAGCGTGGCACTTTATTTTTATTATATTTCCTTCTACACCGTTTCTCCTATTTCAACCAAATTTCATATATATTACATATATTCTTTAGTATAATGATAAGACTTAAGCGTACAAAAGTGGGTGGAATTTAACAAGGGGTTGATACACCCCCTTAATTCACCCCTTTAATTCTAATTGAACTCCTTTTGCACCGTTTTTCTGACTTCAATCAAATTTAGCAAATATATTCTTTGGGATAATGAGCAATGATAAGTCTAAAAAATTGGGCGGAATTAGACAGTGGCGTGCCACTTCAATTTAAATCGAACTCTTACTTTAGCGTTTCATATTCTTTGGAATAATGACAGTCAATAGTATAGAAAATTGGGTGAAATTGGGTGAAATTGGGTGAAATTGGGTGAAATTGAACGGGGGCCGTGGCACTTTAATTTTAAACAAAATTATTTTACACCATTGGCATGAATTTGCACATACCAATCGTTTTTTGCACATATATTCATTAGCATTGTCAGTAAATTTTTGACCATCTAAATGGCGCCACTGCCGTGGATCTGCTTCGCGTTCCCTAAGAATACGCGTTCCCTATGAATTTTATTTAAGAGTATTAATGCAAGAATTAATTTCAAAAAATAAATTTATCTCTTTTACATTATTCAAAATATTTCTCCCACTGTATAGTTTTATAACCTACAACAAACATAAAA
This sequence comes from Coremacera marginata, assembly GCA_914767935.1. Lineage (NCBI taxonomy): Eukaryota > Metazoa > Arthropoda > Insecta > Diptera > Sciomyzidae > Coremacera > Coremacera marginata. The sequence goes on along the minus strand of OU612046.1, from coordinate 20,719,913 downwards.
TGAAAAAGCAACTTCAGCTGTAACTTCCACCTAAATTAAAAAAAAAAATATTAAGTATTCAAACTATCGAAAAGAATTATTCTCGCGGGCAATATTAAACATTTCGGATGCCATTCTAAAAGCAGCAATAACAACAACAACAACAAGAACAATCGCAATAAGAGCAACCACTCCAAAAAAACTACTGCTTGGCAGTAAATTGCTGCATTTAAAATGGCAACCGCTGGACTCACAATACGACAAATACAAAAAAAAAAAAAAAAAAGAAACAAGACTAACAACAAATTATTTGGCATAACATAAGCAACAACAACAACGGCAGCAACAGCCAGCATATACATATATTAAATGTTTCAACTAAAAAACGCTACATCAACGACTTGCGATTGGAAGAAGTCGACGCCAAAGCTGGGTCCAAGCAACCGACCGGCCGACCAAGAACGCCTTCAAAGTTTTTGATTACCATGTAGCACGCCATCGCATTGAGTGCACCAGCAGCAGCAGCAACAACAACAACAACAACATTGCTGCCACTGGCAGCGGCCATTGGAACAAAAAAGTTAAATCAAGCTAAGCCAAGTCAAGTCAAGCAGGAGCGAGATGCGTGCAGCCTGCGCCCCTTGAGCCATGCGAACTTGTGTTAAGTTTCTACTTGTTTTGTGGAGTCTTCTTCACTCGGTATTTTGTATTTTTATTGTTTTTTGTACTCTACCAAATAAGCTGAAACTTGCAGCAAACTGCAAACGCAATCATAAACGCAGATACATTTTGTATCTCTTGAATGGGTGTAGATACTAGGGATATTGTGTTGTACGATGAACGAAATCTCGTCCAACGACTTCTGTTGTTACCCACTCGCTTGATGTGATCCACTCGCTCACTTACTGGTTTATTTACAATTTTCCTCATTATTTGTTATTGCAATTGTTGGTGTTGTTGTATTGTTGGTTGTTTATTGGTGCTGAAGCATTATTATTAAAGCCATCTTATCTGCCGGAAGCGATCATCGCACTTGACGCTGGCTCTAGCGGCTTTTCACGGCCATTCCATGGCTGCTTATTAAATTAATTCATTCTATAATTAAAATTGTAAAAAAAGTTTGCAGATTTTGCTTAGCTTTTTGTGAAAATTATATATTTTTACATCTGCACGATCGACAATCTTGATGTCAAGATTGGCATTGGAAATGAGCCTGCTTTATCGTAAGTGTGAATAAATTAATTTGTCAGAGTATTCATAGTGGTCGATTTTTATTTTAGGTGCAAGCTCGATTTTAGAATTTACTTAGATGACTCTCAAATGAATTCATCTTTTTTTCTTTTGCTTTGCTTTAAACCAAAAATTTCGGATGTTACACCTATTCATAAAGAATGGAAAATCAAGTAAACTTGCAGTAAAGCAACCAAAGGGGGTATTTTGGGGTTTTAACACCACTCCAAATACGCCGTGTAGGAAACTCACACGAAAAGTTATCACAAGTTTTTATCGAAGAAACAAGGTGGTAGCGTGTTTTCTCATTCTATTTTGTAGCGTATCTCTCTCACCAAAAATGTCCCTTAATCTGTCAAAAACAGGTGATTTTCAGCAAAACCCATTAGAAAAACGAAGTTTGTGAAATTTGTGTTTTTTGTTAATTTTTAACAATACACGTGTATTTAATAAAAAAGTGCATAAACTGTGAAAAACAACACTGCAGTGGAGCCACACATTGAATGACCAACTAGGGTGGAAGGGAGTTAAAGTTCCCTAGATAGAGTTAGGGTAATAGAGAATTACCACAGATTCATTCTGTTACTTCACAATATAATATTGTATATAATAAAAAAGCCAACAAAATAAAAATTGATTTGACACTAACCAAGGGTTGGCTTTCTCTCTGTCAAAATTGTTGGACAAGCGTTTGAACAATTGAATTTTATTAAGATGATTTGGAAGGAGATTTTGATGATTTAAAAATGAGTCACTTTGTGTGAAAAGTAACGAACATATTCAGTACTTCGCCGACTCAAAACTTATTTAAGAAGAATGATGTTGCAAGATAGATTGAACGGTCTCACATTGCTTAATCTGTACAGCGATCTGACGCCACCAGTGGATTTTATTTTCGATAAGCTCGCTGTACTTTCAGCGTAAGCATAATTTGAAAATATAGTTTTGGCTTATTTTATTAATCTTAATCACAATAATCCTGTAACTAACGTTTTATTTTTCTGTAAAAAGCAAACAGTTGATCACAATTTTATTTATTTATTTATTTATTTATTGGCCAAACAAGGCAAGGCAATTTACTTATTCTAACATTATTTTTTTTTTTTTTTTTTTTTTTTTTTTCTCTCTCCTTTCCTTGTTTTTGTGTTCGAAGATATGCAATTCGATGTGGGCTTAATCCGCCCACCTGAATGACATGATTTCAAAAACACGCCAAAAAGGTAGGAAGAAGGGAAAAGGAACTTATATACGAACATATTTTAAAGAATACTTAAAATACGCTAATATATCTTAAGTACTACTTTTAGGGGATGACGGAGGGGGACTAGACCAAGAAGCATAACTCTGTAGGGAGCAGTGCTTGAAAGGACAAATTATTCAGAGTCAAAGAGAGACTTTGAGAGGGTTCGCTTAAATGTGGATTTTGGTATGGATGGTGAATAGTGCTCGCTAATATTATTAAAAATTCTACAGCACCTACTAATAGGTTCATTATTTGCGTAAATAGTGTGGTGAATATATTCATTTAGGAGCCGCGTATGCCTAGTACGTCTCATTGGGTCATTTAGTGTAATTTTGCTGGAGATATATTCGCTATCAATAGCTCCGTTAATAACATCAAATGTGAAACATGAACTCAGTAAAGTTCTTCTTGATGATAGAGGCATCAGAGAGAGGAGCCTGAGTCTTTGTTCATACGGTGGCAAGTTGTTATAGTCACGGGGGTCAAAGATATCTCTTAACGCAAAAAGCAGGAATTGTTTTTGAATGGATTCAATTTTGTCGCTATTTGATTCAAAGGCTGGATTCCAAATGATGCAAGCATATTCAAGAAGTGGTCGCACTAAGGTACAGTATAACGTTTTGGTTACCCACACATTTTGGAATTCTTTAGCACGTCTTTTTATAAATCCCAGCTGTTTATTTGCCCTCGATAAGACTTTATCAAAGTGTAGATTAAATCTCAGCTTATTATCTAGGACAACTCCAAGGTCTACAATATGGTTGGTTCTGCTCAGAACAATATTATTAAGGAGTTAACTGCATTCTGGTATCAAGTTCTTACGGGAAAAACTTATCATGCAACATTTCTTAACATTCAAGTGAAGTTTGTTTTGATTACACCATTGCTCAAGGGACAGCAGTTTCGATTGTAGGAAAGTTACATCAACTTCTGATTTAATGATCTTATATATTTTAAGGTCATCTGCGTACATAAGATGGGGAATGTCACAAAGAGTAATAGATAAATCTGAAATGAAAATGTTGAAAAGTATTGGGCCAAGATGACTACCTTGTGGTACACCAGAGGTGACCGGTATTTCATTTGAAAAAATGCCTTGAAATTTAACAAACTGGGATCGTTCGCAGAGATAGGATTTGATCCAATTGAGTAATAAACCGGAAATGCCAAATTTTTCTAACTTCAAAATTAAGATATTATGGTCGACACGGTCAAATGCTTTACTGAAGTCTGTGTAAACTGCATCTACTTGGCGTCCTTTTTCCATTTGATTTAACACATCGGAGACCATGATCATTAGGTTAGTGGTGGTTGATCGGCCCTTCCGAAACCCATGTTGCTGCTCGTTTAAACGGGGATTAACGAGACTCGTCAGCTTATCACATATTATCTTTTCAAATAATTTGGTATGGCTGACAAGATGGCAATGCCTCTGTAATTTTCAACAGACCTTTTATCGCCACTTTTATAAATAGGTGTCAAATGGGAGATTTTCCAGTAGGATGGAAAAACACCTAAGGATAAGGATTTGTTGAAAAGTATAAATAAGGGAATGGCAAGATTGTTTATACACTGAACTAACAATCTTGGTAGCATTTATGATAGCATTAACAATTTCATCCAGCGTCAGACTGATATTGTTTATAATGTCTGTCGCATTAGGAGAGGGGGAGGAATAGAGAGTCTGGGTTGTGGGAGCACAGAAAACTTCTCTAAAGTGATTTGCAAAAATATTACAGATCTCTTGGAGGTTGGAAGAAATTGTATTGCCTTTAAACATAGATGAGGGGTATCCAGCTGATTTACGTTTGACATTAACGAAATCAAAAAATTTTTTAGGATCTCTAAGAATTTTTTCTCCAACAAGGTTGGTATAAGTTCTATAAGCATCATTTGATTTTATAGAGAACTCATTGTAGAGCTCTTCGTATCTCATTTTGATTTCATCGCCTACATTTACGTCTTCCTTAATGAATTTGTATAGCTTGTTTCTTTGGTTTCTTATATGTCTCAGACTTTGGTCAAGCCATGGTTCTGAAAGTTTATTTTTTTTCTTTATCTTAGGCACAAATTTTTCAATACTTGTGAAAAGGCGTTGGTAGAAAAGTGGAATAGCACTATCTATTTCCAAATTTAATAGATCGTTCCAGTTATAGGCATTCAAATCAATTTTTATACTGTCATAATCGGCATTAAGAAAGTCGAACACAATTGTGTTATTAAATGAGGTGGTAAAAGACATGTTGTTACTAGAATATTTTATTATATTATGTATATTAGTATATATATTTTATTATATTATATATATTTTAAAACACTTTTTATATAAACCTATTTTTAGTTATCATAAGTTGCATTCCCGTGGTCGTTGATCTGGAGTGTGGCTCTATTTTATTCACAATGCAAAAACAAAAATTAGAACTAGCTCTTTACCTGGCGCTATTTCTGATTTTAAAATGCCTGCAAGTTGAAAGCATTTCTTTCGAAACGAATATTGTTGGCAAATCGGAAGCACTCTTCGACGAGTTTTTTTCTTACTGCTGGCACTCGTATTTTGACACTTCATGGCGAGTGGTGCCAAATTGTTATAAAGTTGAACTAAAACTGTTCCACTGAAATTTGATCTGATCCAGTACCACGAGAATGCAGCTATTATGTAGGTTGTCATTGTGATGGAATTATTTGTTTGTCTGTTAAATTTACCATACTTTCATATGCAATTACTACTACCAAAAGTTACAATTTACTACTACAAGGTAAAGAAGTTGAATGGTAAGATGTTGCTTGCCCTGGCTGAGTTTTTTACCAATAGTTACTATTAGAGCAAAAATTGCACTCACTAACCACTACACAATAGCCGCCCAGTTACTTTTTTTTATATGTAAATCCGACATATTATAAAATATCACCCAAAACAAAATTCTGGTTGCGCCCCTGGAAACATGTGCCAGCTCTTATAAATGGTATAAATCCCTAAGAGGACTCTAAGCTGATTCATTCCATGCCAAACCGACGATTACTGTGATCGTAATTAAAAAATTTTTTACTACAATTACATTAATCGTTATTATAAAAAAAACAATTACAATTACTGTAGTCGTAATCAAAATATTTTTTCATTACGATTACAAAAACTGTATTAAAAGCTTGTATGCGTCCTAAACTTATTAATTTTTGAGACGCCATCATTTATGCCGTAAGAAATTAAATTAAAAAAAAAATTATTACGATAACATAATCCTTACTGTAATTTTTAATCGATAACAATTACTGAGATTGTAATCAATAGATTTTTCTATTACAATTACAGTAATCGTAATTGTAATTTGTGTGTGTACCGATTACAGAATTGTAACAATACTTTTTTTTCATTACAATTACATTAACCGTAACCGTTAATTTTTATAGAGTATAATTATTGTAATTGTAATCGGAAAGTAATTGTAATTTCAAAATAACCAGCTATGATTTAAAGGTCCCTGGGAGCTGCATAAAATCACAATTATTTTTTGGATAAGTTCGTGTTGTTGTTGTTGTAGTAACGTAAACAAGTGTGAAAATTCACATTTTTTCTGCTTTATGGTGAGTTTTAAAAATGCATACCTCAGGATCCAAACAAGATATCTTTTTTTTATTATTGTGTAGTGTAAAGATTATGCTTCCAAAAAAGTATTTTTTGAAAATTTTGTAATAAAAACAAATTTGATTTTTTGAGCTTTTATGGACAATTTGCCATTTCTGATCTGTTCTCCCATCTTTTAGGTTTCACCTTTCAGAATCAATAAAAAATTGGGAGATCAAAGTATTAATAGTAGAGATATTGCACTTTTTGTACTACACCTACTGCGTTTAACAATAGCTGCTGATATAATTTTCAAAATAATTTTTTCTTGAAAACATAATCTTTATTCTACACATTAAAAAAAATTATGAAAATATCTTCTTCGGATGCTGAGGTATGCATATTTGAAAATCAGCATAAAGCAGAAAAAGCGTGATTTTTCGTACTTCATTTCTGTTTGGAATACGAATTTTTACAAAAAAAATATTGGATTCCTAGGCTAATAAGTAAGTACTTCATCAAAACGCCTTAGTTTGGTGATAAATTAACCAAGTATTTGGTAATTTATACATTATTTAAAAAACAGTTGAATTTCAAATATATAACTTTTTTCCGAGTTTTTGGTTTTTTTTTTCCTTTTTTTTTGAAGCCGCCTCCGCTGAAATCGGCATTTTTGAAACCGCTTGACTGAAATCAGTAACTACATTAATATTTTTCTTTTATTAATACCGTTTTTCTTAGAAATTCATGGCTTCTCGGCTTCTCTTCGCTGCTTTCGTATATTATAACGATACCATTTAATTAAGTTAAATTTCATATTCAAAAATTTTACCTTCGCCTACCGTGGCGATTTGACACCCACACCCACCGACACTACCGATTAAGAAGTCACTACACTACGCATCGAGCCAAACTCCTTCGTTACGCAGAGTGATTTATTCAATATTAATTACAACTGAAGCTATGCTGCAGCATAACACAATAATCTATTAATAGATTATTTGTTGTATGGCTATCAACAGAATGCTGTGACATACTGCATCTGTTAATACAGCATCTGTTAACATAGCTGCAGTTACGTCAGCAACCAGTAGCAAGGCTTTTTGGATCCAAGTTCAATTCCGCACGGCGGGAACAGAAATGTTTTCCTTTTTTTCTTATCTCTTTGTTGATGAAATGTAATAAAATTTACTGGTGTGAATATAAACGTGTGTTTTTTAATTTACTTTATGTTATTTTTGAATATAAAACTTATTTTATTACAAAAAAAAACATTAAATTATCAAATCTATCCTTCTCTCGTGTGTCTAACGACGCACCTGTGTTTTTTTTTTTTTTTTTTGCAGAAAATTGCTCAAAATTATGCTTAAACCATCTATGCTAGTTTTTTTTTAATTTGTACTTTTGGATTTTGGGCTTAGGTAAATCAAATATTTTTTTTGGCAGGGTATCGAAGTATGTGCTTTCAAAGCAATGTATTAAACAATAGATTTCTTAGGTGAATAAGCATAAGTTTATAATTCCCATACAATTCTCTTTACCCAAGCCGACTTAGGTGATTTAACTATTGCTTTTTTTCTCAGTGCACAATAAGCAAGACCCATGGACACGTGAGGAAGTTGCAAGCCTGAAAGTAATATCATCTATTTTTAAAGTTTTTCGAAATTGTGTATTCATATCGCTACCTTAATATAGAAAGGCCCTAACTCATTTTTTTTTACATTATAAAAGAAGAAAAAATCTTGATAAAAAACAAAGTTCTTCAAATTCAGCAGTAAAAAAAAATGGTAACGTCATTATATCACTTCTAGTATTTAATAAAAAATTCGTTTACTAAAAATTCGAAACTACGGAACTTTATTTTTAAAGCTTTTTCCTTTTTATGTTGAGTTAGGGCCTTTTGAGATAGGGCTTTTAGTAAAAGTTTTTGCAACACATTAAAAACAAATTGGATTTAAAGGATTTAAAGGATCTTAAAGTCATAAAAAGACTGCATTTTTTCATATTTACTTTTGAAGTGTTTATACTTTTTCTATTTTCCTTCCTGCCATACTTTTTAGTTTCTCTTATGAGAAACCAGTTGTAGTCTCCTATCATTGCTGCATTCCAGAATCCTTGACTTTTTTTCTCAATATTCTTGGAATCTTTCACAATATCCATCACTTAAATGTCCAAGGTTTGGTGAAAAGAAGTCCAAATGAGAGTGCAGAAAATGCATTTTTAAGGACATGTTGACTCCTGCAAGGAAAAATGAAAATTATTGTTTTATAAAAACAAACTATGCTCAAAATCGTAAAAGCAAGTATATAAATACCCATATTCGAAGCGCCCATCTGGAAACACTGTAACTTTCCGCAGTGATGCCAAATCGACTAATGACATACTGCGTTTGAAGCGTCATTCCAAGCAAATATTTACAATGGAACAGTACACGTCACGCGAACGCTCTAAAATTGTTGAAATTTACATTCAACAAAACAAGTCAATAGTGAAAACTCAACGTGCTTTCAAAAAAATAAATAAAATGAAAAGTGCGCCTTCCAAGAAAACAATTTATCGTTTGTATGAAAGATTTTCAACTGGTAATACTCTTGGTAACCCAAAGAGGCCAAATAAAAAGCGACCAAGGCGATCGGATGAGAATATTGCAGCCGTACGAGCCAGTATTGAGCAGTCACCAACAACATCCCAAAATCGCCGTTCTCAGCAGCTCGGCATTCCCCGATCCACTTTACAACGCATTTTACGTGTTGATTTGAATTTGTTTCCGTACAAAATTCAATTGGTAAACAAATTGTTGCCTACCGATAAGCCACGTCGATTGGAATGGGCCCAAAGAGTCATCGAAATGGCTGAAGAAGACGAGCAATTTTGGCATAAAATTATCATGAGCGATGAAGGTCATTTTCAGTTGAACGGAACGGTAAACAAACAAAATTGCCGTATTTATGCCACTGAAAATCCACAAGAGATTCAAGAGGTACCTCTTCACGATGCAAAAGTCACTGTTTGGTGCGGCGTTTGTGCTAAAATGCTCATTGGGCCGTTCTTTTTCGAAGATGATAATGGCCACAGAGTTACTGTCAATCAGGAGCGCTATCGCAATATGATAAACAATTTTTTCATGTCAATCGTTCGTCGAAAGCGTATCAGGCACTACTGGTTTCAACAAGACGGCGCGCCACCACACACAAGCAGCACTACAATCGATTTTTTGAAGCAATTGTTCCCTGGCCGTTTGATGTCAAAAAATGGTAATTTCGATTGGCCGCTAAGATCACCAGATGTAACGCCTCCAGACTTCTTTTTGTGGGGTTATTTGAAATCAAAGGTTTACGTCAACAAGCCAAAGACCCTAGAAGAGCTGAAAACCCACATCCGTCAAGAAATAACCGCCATTCCCATCGAAATGTTGAAGAAACCCATGGAAAATGCTGCAAAACGGGCACAATATGTCGTAGAGGCCAATGGCGACCATTTACGAGATATCATATTCAAGAAATAATGTAAGCAAATCTACTTGAACCCAATTAAATGATATTCATGACGAACAGACAAAAAATTGTGGTTTCTTTGATTTATTTAAAAATAAAATGGGCGCTTCGAATATGGGCAACCCTGTAGTTTTTGAATAGCTTTTAAGTAAATTATCGACGATTTTCACATAATTTTCACTTTCTTGTTATCAAGAAAGCCATCGATTACAAGTTTTAGGAAATTGAAGGCTGCTTCTTTATCTACAGTGGCGGCCGTGGCGCAGTGGGTAGAGAGTGTGGCCCATACGCCAGAGAACACTGGTTCGAATCCGACCCGACACAGTACGTTGTTTCAATTGAATTAATTTTTCTGTTCGGCCGTCACATCTTTGCAGACAATGGCAAGCCTCAGAGAGTAAAAACTGCCATTAAAAGCTTCTTGAGAACATAAGCCGTCCGGAGTCGGCATAAAACTTGTAAGTCCAGTTTGTGTTCAAACATTTCGCAACACGCACAACACAATTGATCATAAGAAGCTCGATTAAAGACCTGTTAAGGGCGGAAATGGCCATTTCGTTTTTTTTTTTTTCTTCATCTGCAGTTAATTTCAATTTCAACCGCATTTCAATTTCATCCATAACTAATTTTTTAACTTTATTAAATTTATAATTTTTTAATAAAACCTATCCACCTATCCAATTTTTGGTTTTTTTTACGTCAAGGTGCCTTAATACATACGAATTTTATAAAAAAACTCTTGGTCATAGTTTTTTTTTGGAATTTTGTAACCTAGTGTTATTGTTAAAAATTTTTAGAAAATCTACTGAACTAGTATATTTCTTAGTACCTAAGCTACTGAAACTTCTTTATTGTTAAATGTCTAATTTCAGTTATTGTTTTCTTTTGTATTCACTTTAGTTAAACGACTATTTTCTCATTCTGAGCTCAAACAATCAGACTTAGGAAAACTGTGTATCTTCGTAAATATATATTTTCTATATTTAAGATCTGCATCTGAATTTGACTAATCTGATACCTCTGAATTAAAGATAACCCTGTCAACAAAATGAGGGTATGTGAATTAAATCCTTTTTGAGTACAATTAAAATTCGTTTAACATGGTACTTACAATAATTACAACAAATCAAAAGCCGAATTAGCTGCCGCCTCCACTGTAGCCAATATAAACCACAAAACAACTACACATGGACACGCGTGCAACATACTCGTAATCCCGCTTCCAACAGTTTCCGGCTTGACATGTGACAAATTATGTCCTTGGAAATTGGTTTTTATTTGTTTCGTCCTACGAATCCAGGAAGTTTCACAATTGTTTTGTCGTGCGCTCAATGAACAATCGAACGAATGAACGAACGACTGTGATTTCAGATATTTTTTTAAAATTTTATAAAGCTACAAAGGGCGGTGCACTGTACACGCCCCACACATGAAGACTTCTTACCCACCTTAAGGCTGGGCATTGCACCTTTTTTGATTTTTAATAGAATTCGAAATTCAAATAAATTTCCTCCTTGCCAGAATTTGTGCAGCATCATTATTGTTGCTGTCTCGGTTTGTGTGTCATAAATGGGATGAACGCAGGACACACTCACGCACTCACACTAAAACACACATACAGACACGTATAAAAATATGAGCTACTAGGCGTGCCATTGTAGCTCGACCTGAAGCGCGAGCGCGTACCTTCTGCTTCCTGCCTACCGGCCAGCCTACTTTATAACCAGCCAGTTGTGTTCTAATAACTGCGACGCATTTGCGATTGTTTTTGTTGGTGTTTATTAATGGCTGCGTCTGTCTATCAGTGAGTCTGCTTCTACTGTGTGCGAAATATGCGCACACATGTCAGATTTGTCTTGCTGAGTTTTTTGGTACGTGCGCTGGTTTTTGGGTCCTAAATCTTTTGTGCCAACTGTAATATAAGAACAATGCATATGAATTTCTTGAATTAACGCGTATCCTTTTATCGTATGCATGCATTTACGCCTGCGTGTAAAGTGTTGACAATTCAACGCTTGTAATCCGTTGACGCCTGTAAAATTTCTACCTTCCACCTTAATTGTGTAGGCGAGTAGAACATAATTTGTTTAAATTTTTGTTTGAACATGACATATATAATCCTGCATTTAAAGAATTTTTCGAAACTTAACTGAGTATACGCTGTTAAGAAAGGATATTTTAAGTCATATAGAAAATCGGGCGTATCTTTAATTTGTCAGAGATCTTTTGTAATTGTTAAGTGGAAAAAATGTGTTTTAGTGAGTTAATTTTTAGAATATAATTAATTAATAGAAGAGGATTTGAAATGTTATATGTAAGGAACATTTTTCTCAATTTTTATTTTACAAATAATATGGATCCAAAAACATTTCACGATTTTCATCATCCTAGCACAGGAACCATGCTAATTTTCTCTGTATCGTTCCAATTTTAGTATACAGTCAGAGTCATAAATTAGTATACAGACCTATATCTACTAGAATTCATAAATTTGACGCAAATAAAAAATGTAGTATATCAAATTTTTTATGAATAACAGAACTATTGTATATTCTCGTGTACATGGTAATAGAAAAATTATCGAAAATTCAAAACATCCATAAAAAGTTGTATATTACATGAAAAACCACCTGATAATTGAAGTAGAAAAGTTAGCATACACAAGAGTTGAGCAAATCTACTAAATACCTCATTTAAAAAAATTTAAAAAAAAATCAATACTTTGCAGGCCCGCCATTCGCTTTGACCACAGCTTCCAATCGCCTTTTCATGGAGTTAACTAGAATTGTTGTAACATCGGCGGAGATATTAGCCCACTTCTCGATAAAAGCCCTACGCAAATCGTCTTTGGATGAAATAGTGCGTTTTCCTACATTTCTGTCCAAAACTTCCCATAGATGCTCTATTGGGTTAAGGTCTGGAGACTGAGGAGGCGAATTCAATTGCTTCGGTACATTGTACAGCAGCCACTTCTTGACAGTATTAGCTGTATGCTACGTTTCGTTGTCTTGTTGAAAGACCCATGGTGCTGACATGTCTAAATTCTCGGCACTAGATTTTAAATTGTCTTTTAAAATTTTAAGATAGTCTCTGCTGTTCATTGTTGATTCAATAAATGAGAGATTTCCTGTACCCGAAGCTGACATGCAGCCCCAAACCATCACTCAGCCACCGCCGTGTTTGACGGTGGAACGGAGGTTCTGGGGTAGTTCTCCAGACCTTATCACTTCTTTTTGCTCCAAATATCTCAAATTTACTTTCATCACTGAAAATAACATTATTCCAAAATGTTTGTGAATATTTTAAGTGTATTTTTGCGAAGTCTTTACGCTTAGCACGGTTGAGTGCTGAAATGCAAGGCTTTTTTTTTGCAATTCGGTCATGTAAATCATTCTTACTCAGAATTCTGCAAATAGTTGATGCACTGACTGTCTTTGAGCGTTCATTGGAAAGGTTCTCGGCGATTTGAACTGCACTTGACTTTGGCGTTTTCTTCACTTCTGTCACTATTTTTAATTCTTCGAGCGATGTTACAATTCGAGGGCGACAAGAGTGTTCCGTAGTTTTAACATTACCTCGTATAATATTCCTTTCGACAACTTTTTATATTGTTGCTCTACTTTTTTTAATAATATTTGCTATATTTTTGCTATTTACTTCTAAAGAGAGCTCTTTTTTACGCGGCATTATATACACAAAACCGATATAATTATTTATGTTTACTTACCAAAATGAGACCATCAACTAAGATTAATATTAAATAGAGCATTTACTAAAACAATTATAGCGGCTTTGATAACGGTATCTTTTGATCAGTCAAATTTGCTTAGTAAACTAAGCGCTGTACACAAATTTTTGACTGCATTTTTCTGGGGGTTTTTAAATTTTACAAAAATAACCCTGTTAAGCCTGTATGATACTTAATTAAATTGATCATTGAAAATTATAATTAGAGCAGTTCAAGTAGCACGAATGCATGGATTCAATTGGTGTGAGTGAAATGTATGCTGAATTAGAAGTTATGTGTGTAGCTAATATTAATTCATTAAATGCAGCTGCTCTTAAAAACACCAGATATAAAAAAGTAACAAAAAATATGTCTGTCCTGCCCACGCGCCACTTCTTTTCAGATTTTAAAATTGGACAAAAAAAAATTAAGTATCATACGGGCATTATTGTTGATTTTGTTATTGAATATCACAGCGGATAATAAAACAACAAACTACAGAGTACAGTACTAGGCGAAAATATTTTTACCTAGAAGCATATTATAAAAGCTCAACAAATTTCAATCTCTTATTTTGAACTGTATACTAATTTTTGACTCCCACTGTATATTCTGCAAAAGCATGATATTTAAATATCTAATCCTTTAATAAAAAAAAAAACAAATATAAGCGACATAATGGAATTATTTGCACCGGAAGTTCTTTCATATTTGAAAGCAGCACCCATTTGTTCAACTAAACTCAAAGGGTGCTTCTGCGCCAGTAAAATTCGATTCTTTTTGTCCAAACAGGATCTCATGCAGCGTGCAATTCTTGTCTGATTTTTCGCTGCTGCTGTAATCAGGAAGCTGCCATAGTTTAGCTGCTGATGGATTGTGCAAGTTATAGAAAGGATTTTTATATTCTGCGTCATTTTGTGCCTGCCCTACAATTAAAATAATTATAATTTTTTTTTAATACAACAATAAAAAGTATCAATTTACAACACAAGAACTACTCCGTTTCCTGTAATAGAAGGATGCAGCTACTGGCGCGCGACATATTGATTGTTTTTGATATAAGGCTTACATGGCATTTGAACAAAATTATGAAGGTGGTCCCAAAATGTTATGTAGTAGAATTTCTTTTATTTTCAACTTGAAAAAAAGAAAATCGCAAGAATATAACGCATTAAATTTCTTTGCAATTATTTATAATTATGCTAGACATTAGTTTACTTCTATTTTAAGTATTGCCTGCATCATTTAATGCGTTCTTAATTCTATTTAATTGAAAACAAGTTGTAATTTTTATTATTAAACAAAAAAACACACATACAATTCACTTAATTATTTTAATTGAATTTCATAGAAATAATTGCAAGTTGGCAAAAGTTAATAACGCAAATCGAGATACAGTACAAAACGCAAAAAGCTGGCATCTACGAGATACATGCTGCACAACGATGAATGCAGGGTGACCAACGTAAGTCATTTGCATGACGAACAATGCAAACTTGAGTAACACGCACGTTTTACAGAAACAAATCGACCCCAGATACTGACAACTGTCATTGACAGCGATAACAAAGAGAACATCACTTAAATGATGTCAGTCAATGTAAAAATATGTGACTTTTTTATAAAATGTCTATGCATTCATCGGCCCAACAACCTGGTTGCAAGGCAACAAAGTTGAAAAAAATAGATAACTTTTTTTTTTAAACCTAAGATACTGCGTTACATCCATGCGAATGCATACAGAACAAAACAAACCGCAAAAAAAAAAATACACACTAACGTTAAAATGCCGTGACAAATATTGTAGAAATTGTTATGAAAATAAAAAATTAAAAAACAACAACAAAATGTATCTGAATATTTAAAAAAAAAGATACTTTGTTTTGCGTGAACGATATTATGTGAATCTATGAAGCATATCATTAAATAATGAAATGCATTCGCATAGCTAGATAAAACCTACATATTTGTTATTTATTATTTTAAGAGAGAATACGCTGCGAGGGGCGTTCATAAAAAAATATACAATTACAGGAAAGTTCAAAGTGGAAAAAACCAAACAATAGCGAGATAATAACATATGTTTTTGTTATTGCAACAAAAATAAAAATTAATTTAATGTTTTTCTCTTTCTTGTTGTTTGGCGACATTTTGTTACTGCATGTTGTTGCTGTAAAAATGTGCGTGTGCTTTGGTTTTTGTTGTAGCAGAAGAAGTTAACTAAACGACGCAACTACCAACCGTTTAAGTCTACCATCGTTCCATTCAACAATTAACCGTTGAGTCAACCAACCAAGCATTCCACCAGCTAGCCTACCACCCATAACCCATAAACCAACCAACTCATCCAACTGCAGATCGTCGTTTTAATGTTTCTATCGTATTATTAACCTAACCACATAATTAAAATATTATTCAGATGACATGTTTTCCAACTGCTGAGTATTTTAGTCATATATATATATATTTAATTTTTTTTTCATAAATTTGCTCAGGCTCAATTGTTGCTACGCCATTTTTATTCCGCTGTTAACTGCTTTTTATCAGCTATTCATTGTATTGTTGTATTTGTATAAACATTAGTGAACAATAATATTTTTATTATATGTTATGCTGTACCTATAATCATCTTTATTGCTGTTGTTGTTGTTGTTGCTTTTGTTGTTTGTGCTTAAGTGCATGCCAATTTAAATGTAATCATTAAAAATTTTGTTAATGTAAAATTGTATCCAACCCACTGTTAATCGTTTTGCTTATCTACGCCTTAACTATATTTAATTAACTTTTTTAGCTTTTTGTGAATTTCATATGTCAGTTTTGCATACCATATAAATAGCATACATGGGCACACTGCAGTATATATAAAATGCATTAAAAATAACATTAATCAGTAAATATTTACTGATAATTAAATTTAAATTGCATTACCAGTAAATTTCTACTGATTACTGATTGAAATTCAGTAAAAAAAAAATTGTACTGATTACTGAATAAAATTTCAGTAAAAATAAATTTTTACTGATTACTGAAAGAAATTGCAGTAAAAAAAACTCCTACTGAAATTTATTTTGCATTACCAGTCTAATTTGACTGATTACTAAAAACTCCTAATAGAACTGAAAATTCAACGCACTCTAACCAGAGAAAATAAATGGCGTAAGTTTATACAACTCAGCGTGTGTAACAACTCAGCTTCTCTAGGTCAACCAATTTGATATTTGCCATATTGAGTCATAGTTTTTCACGTGTTATCGTTATAACTAATATTCCAAGTGTCAATAAATAAGAAATATAATAGGTCTGTTTCCGTACTCACTTCAAGTAAACTTCGAGTAAAGTTCGAGTAATAGAGAGTAGCTTGATTATCTGTCAAAATGAGAAAATTTGTTCAAAAGTACGGAAACGACTTCGAATAAGTTTCAGCACAACAGCTGATAGTTGAAATTAAATAAAAATTGAATTCGGTATTTGATATATTTATAAAATGCAAAATTAAAATACTTTCAGATGAGCTGGAAACATCTGATAGCAGTATATTTAAGAGATCAGCACTTCTATTGCCGTCATATTCATTTTGCATATTTTAACGTAGTTTTTATTAATTTGCTAACCATGCATTAATTTTTTCACAACACAGCACAACAATTAATTTTTTTTACTTTAACAATCAGCTGTTTGAAGCTTGAGATTCGTGCTTTTCAAGTAAAGTTCTTATTCTCTATCGTGCTGGAAAAATGTGTAAAGAAACGCGTTCGAGTAACTTCAAGTTACTTGAAGTAAGTACGGAAACAGACCTAATATGAGTTAAACACATTTCGATAGTGACGATTCTATTAATGATCCCGGTTTTGTTTGCGAAAAAAATCTTCCAAGGTGTTCAACCGGTCGGGGTTTACAAATAAGTGGTAAGTTAAGAGCGTATAGCAAGTATATAAAACATGATTAAAAAAACTTAATCGCATTTTTTTAAATGACTTATTTTATTTATTTGGTTAATATCAGCAAGAATTTTTTACAGCAGTTGTTTTCGAAAATCAGTAAAAATTTATTTTTACTGAAATTTTTCCAGTAATCAGTAAAATTTTATTTTTACTGCAATTTGTTTTCAGTAATCAGTAAAAATTTATTTTGACTGCAATTTTTTTCAGTAATCAGTAAAAATTTGCTGGTAATGCAAACTGAATTGCATTATCAGTAAAATTTTATTGGTAATGCAAATAAAATTTCATTATTAGTAAAAATTTATTTTACTGCAATTTTACTGGTACTGCAAAGTGCCCAACTATGATAAATTGTTAGTATTTTTTTTTTTTTTTAATATTCTCAAAAACTTGTAACTGACTCACTTTCAGAAAACTGTTTAAAATTTAATTTAAAAGCAAACAAAAATCAATGCCTGTCAAAAATTTGAATGATATTTCTGTGGCAACGTGTTAATATAGCTTAAGTCGAAAAATGTATTTTTGAGATCATAACATTTTTAAAATTTGACATGAACAATGAATGAATCATATAATATGTATACGACACACTTAAACATCTAAAATGATAAATAATAATACGTCAAAATTCACCTTTTTACTTACCTTGACTTAAGCTACTTCAATTTAATTCCATAGATAGAAACACAGCCCGAATAAAATATCAAAATTTTATTTCCTATCCATTTAACTCTGGTATGTAACAAACCAAAATCTTTAAAATAATTATTTTGTATCGAAATAAGCTAAGCTTAAAAGAAATTTGAGTTGAATTGTAAAAGAATAATAAAATAAAAAATATACTTACATTAGGAATATTGACTTCTTTGCATTATTTATTATTCCAATTGTATTAATGCCAATGGTCATCCGCAGGATTTTTCCTATTGGAGGGGCAAAGGACTTCGTGGAAAATTCATGCATTTGCGATTTATTTTGGAATGCTCATTAAAAAAGATGACCTATAGAATTCCATTTTCTGAGATGTTTGATGAGTATTTTGTGAACATACACCGAGAAAAAAGCAATATGTAAATCACCTAAGTCGGCTTGGGTAAAGAGAATTGTATGGGAATTATAAATATATGCTTATTTACCTAAGAAATGTATTGTTTAATACACATTTGAATACACACTTTGAAAGCACATACTTCGATACCTTGCCAAAAAAAAAAACATTTGATTCATCTAAGCCCAAAATCCAAAAATACAAAATTAAAAAAGCATGGATGGCTTAAGCATAGTTTTGAGCAATTTTCTGCAAAAAAAAAAAAACACAGCTGTAATAAAATATTTAATAATAATATATATTATTATATTATTTAATAATAAAATAACTTTTAAATTTAAAAATAACATAAAGTAAATTTAAAAACACACGTTAATATTCACACCAGTAAATTTTATTACATTTTATCAACAAAAAGATAAGAAAAAAAGAAAAAAAAATGTCTGTTCCCGCCGTGCGAAATTGAACTTGGAATTTTTGGTGTCAGCTCTACCCACTGATCCAAACAGCCTTCCTACTGGTTGCTGACATAACTGCGGCTATGTTAACAGATGTTGTATTTACAGATGCAGTATGTCACAGCATTCTGTTGATAGCCATACAACAAATATCTATTAATAGATTATTGTGTTATGCTGCAGCATAGCTTCAGTTGTAATTGATACTGAATCAATGACTCTGCGTAACGAAGGAGTTTGGCTCAATGCGTAGTGTAGTGTAGTGACTTCCGCATCGGTGTTATCGGTGAGTGTGGGTTCAAATCTCCACGGCAGGCAAAGGTAAAATTTTTATATTTAATTAAATATAATGGTATTGTTATAATAAACGGAAGCAGCGAAGAGAAGCCGATAGGCCATGAATTTCTAAGAAAAACGGTGTTGATAAAAGAAAAATTTGTGTAATTGTAGATTTCAGTTTAGCCAATCAAATCACAGAACGAGAGGGGCTTCAAAAAAATAAAAATCAAAGCCTGGAAAAAATGTATATATAAATGTATTTGAAACTCAATTTTTTTAAATTATGTATAAATTACCAAATACTTGGTTAATTTATCACCTAAATAAAAATAGACAAGTTAACATGTAAAACTTATGCATTTCGATGAAGTACTTGGGAGGCTGAAAACTGCTAAAGCCATCTTATAAATTATACTAGGTTTTTTCAATTTAAAAAAAGTTTTTTCTCGGTTTAGTTATGGTCAAGTAGTTAAGGCCAACGAAGAACTCGTTATGGTTGTTGTATATATTTCACCAAATCAAAAAATTTCGGATATCATAAAATTTCAACATCGACGCTTAATAGTTTATACTCCAACTGGTTCAATGATACTACAAGAAAATCTCCATATTCTCCCGTTAATTTTAGCATAGGATTTCAATACAAATTTTGCCGTCGCGGAATCATTACCACTTATTACTTTACTTCAAACCGAATTTTAGTTGATTATGAACAACCATGCGCAGGACTCAACAACGAGGTATGGAAGGATCATAGATGCAGTGTTTTCGCGATATCTGGAACACATTGAATCTTAAACATTCATCACATATTTTAGCTATCATAGCCCCAATGTAACGTTCATAAAATCGAATGCTACTGTAACAGAAATAGCTGATGAGACATTAAATTAAAAGCTTTTAATAACCTTTTAAAGTTTTTTTGTTGTTGTTTCTAAAATCCATTACATCCCATACCGTATTTTTTCAATATAATATAACGTTGATGTTTCACATCTACCCTGCGTAGCGGCCACACAAATACTTTTTTTTCTGTACATAAACTTTAAGAAAAGGTTTAAAGCTATAAAATAGTTTTTCTATGAATGTCACTTAAATTTTAAATCTGTTATTTGGTTGTAATATTATTATATTGAAAATAATAAAATAAGATTAATGATTTCCACAGAGAAATTAGTTTTTGGCAATATTCTTGCTCATTTTTATTTTGGTTTGACTGAATTAATTCTTAATTCTAAAATTCTTTATAATTATGAAACATATATAATAAAATAATATATCACCTTGTTCAAAAAGAAAGGTTCATTCACACTGTGAATCGGGCTTAACTGTCCGATTCGAAAATTTTTTTCGTGTCTTCGATTTTTACGATGGAAGAAAAAAATTGAGCAACGAGTTTGTGAAATGTGACAGTGACTCTGCTCTATCGTATCAGAAGGCAAACGAGTGGTTTAACCGATTTGCGGCCATCGTGTTCAACTACCAGAAAAAACGTTGAAAAAATCAAAGAAATGTGAGTCAAAAATCGCATATTGAAGGTTAGAAAGATAGCAAAGGATGTCGACATTTCAATTGGATCCGTTGAGAACATTTTGAAGAATGAATTGGGCTTGAGACGTGTCGCTGCGAAGTTGGTACCGAAAGAACTCAATTTCATTCAAAAAAGAGACCAAGTTGCTATCGCGAAAGACATGCTGGACACGCAATCCAGGCATTAGGCGAGTGAATCAGGCTCAATTTTTTCTTCCATCGTAAAAATCGAAGACACGAAAAAGATTGTTGTAAACAAAACACTGTCACTTTACCAAAAGTCAACGAGAGACGCTGATATTTGGCAGCCTTGTCATAGACACATGTGGCAACCTACAAAAAAAATTTTCGAATCGTACAGTTAAGTCTGTTTCACAGTGTAAATGAACCTTTCTTTTTGAACAAGGTGGTATATTTTTTTTTTTTTTGTTCTGAGTTCTAAGTTGGTGCCACTTCGCTTCCTGATTTCCCCTGTATGTATGTACGCCCTCACCACAAGGCAGTTTTCTTAAAAGCCTTGCAGTATGGTAAGAACAACATTCAGCTTACGCCACTCTAAAACTTTTCGATTATATTACTTTTCGTTAAAAACTTTTTTTTTCAAAAATGTATTTACTTCTATATGGGGCGACACACATCAAGTGTGTCCACTTGAACACGCGATAGCTCTGATTTTGATAACACTTGTTGAAATTGTTGTATTACTGACTTAATTTAGTCTTTAAAAGGGGTAAAGAAAATATAAGCGGGTTGCTTAGACTCTTAAAGTTTTGCCATTTTTCGACACGAATATTTTTATTGCATAATAAGTCTGATCATTTTTGGTTTCTAAATGACATACATCAGATGTTCCATAGTATTTTTTTTCTTCCTTTTTAGAAAAAAAATAATGGTTATCTATATAAAAATATTATTTCAACTAAAAGAAGTTGATTGAAATACTTACTGATTTATCCGGCATTTCTACATTATTAATATTTTCCATTTTTGATTTTCTCTATAAGAAAAGTTACTTTTTTCTCTTTAAACTTGTATTTATAGATCGAAAACAATCGATCTGTGATTTTTCATATTTGAAAACTGGAGGCGAGTCGAAAAAAATAGAAAATCGGCAAAATGGTAAGCTTGACTCGCATTCAGTTTTCAAGTTCAAATATGCTAAGTTGTTTAGTCTCGTGTTGTCCCTGAGTCCAACCCATATTTTAGTGGGTAAATTATTCCCATATTAGCTTATTTGGGGTGATTGGTATCCATAACATTGATATTTTCCAATGGTTTTTGGGTTTTGACTTCAAATTAATTAATGCTGAGAAAGTGCGAAAAAGCTTTAAAATAACTTAAATAAGTAAAATTACTTAAAACAAAATAAGCTTTAAGTAGTTAGTATACGTGGTGTACTATCTAATCTTATTGAAGATAAGACACAATTTTCAAAATTGACGGCTTTTTAGAAACACATAAATATTAAAACAGACATATGTTACTTTAGGTAACTTAACCTTCGAATAAGCCAAATGAAATGCATAATTTTTTTTATATAAATTTAGACACACACAATTTTATATAAATTTCACACTTTTAAAACGATATTTAATTTATTTCATCGTTTTATTAACTGAAGCTATAGATTTATTTTTAATATAAAATTAGATAATTGCAAACAAGATTCTTACAAGTTTAAAGACAGACCGGAATGAGCATAAAAAATGAATGAATAAATTACAAAATTGATCATACAGAAATTTAGTAGTTTCAACCGATTGATTTCATTTTCACACGAGCACAGCTCGGTAATGGTTAAGTCGGTGGGGTTTGTTGATATACCGTAAGAAAGGTTATTTTATTGCCTTTGCAATGAGCTCTCAAAATAAGTTTTTTGTAAGTTAGTTTTTCTGCTAAAAACAATAACGTAAATCAAAACTGTGAAATATTAATTAAACCTGTAGCTCCTAATAATGTGAAAATAGACCCACCTCCCATACGATTTCTTTTTCAACTTGACATCACCGTTCACCTTCGTAAAAAGTGGCACGCAATTGCGGGATACCCTGCATTTAAAAATTATTTTTAATGATTTGTTCATATCGAATTAGACTCATTTAGAACAATCTTAAAATCTTTTTTAATATAATTAAATAGATATAATTTGTAAAAATTTTCTGTAATTAAATTAACTGGAATGTATTTCTCTTTGCCTATCATTTCGTAAGCCACACACATTTTGAACTTCAGTCAATTTAAAATAATTTACTAATTGATTTAAAAATAAACGTTCCACAAAACAAAAGTGTTTAAAAAATTTTGCCTAACTTGCATTGAAATGCAGTCAAGTGTAGCTAAAGACTGACGACGCGTTGCATTCAAAGTCAATCAGGCGAGTAATCAATGCAAAATCAAGCAGCGACGGCAACCCTTGCGCGGCAATTAAAAAGTTGTGCAAACAATTAAGCAGAGGTGAAAACAGCGAAATTAATGCAGAAACACATAAGGTGCGATTTATATTAATTCTAAAACAAAAGCAATGGAAACAAACAAACGAACAAACAAACAAATAAACGGAAGTAAATCGATTGGTGCTAAAGATTGAACAGAAGCTGCCGCAGCAGCCATTGAAACCACCATTGTTAGTTTCCGTTCTCGGGACGGACGTAGATGTGGACGTTGACTAAGCGTGGACAGTAAACAGCAGTTGTGCAGCGCATGCTGTGACATTATTTTCGCATTGGCATACGCAAGGATAACAACAACAACAACAACAACAACAACAACAACAAATGACTTTGACATTTCTTCTGTGACAATGAGTTTGTAAATAAATTACATGAATTTAAAAACTAAACCGAGATCAACAGAAAATTTTAAAACTGACAGTTTTATTGAATAGCGACGAGCTCAATTTAATTGTTTGCTTTTGCTACTCAGCCGTTGCTTTTCAATTCCAATAAATTGTACAATCAACATAATATTTCCAAAACCCTCGATAGTCGTCGGCACACCGCAAAACAATCAAGCATAGATGTTCTCACAAAATTCAATAAATAGATTTTACAAATCCTGCGAGCACTAAAAAAAAAAATGCCCGAAATTGACTTTTATTACGGTCATTTGCAATGCTCAATTGTCACCCCTCAACGATGGGTTGGTTGGATGGTAACGACAATGACGAGTGATGAGCAAACTCGAGCTGGAACAATTTGTCATTGCGTTTAGATGTCAATTTGAAGTTATTGTGGTAACCGATAAGGACACTGTTAGTGCGGGTAATAATACGATTAGCTAGATATTTGGTTACTTTAGTGGAAAACTTAAGGCAATCTTTGGAGTAAAATAACCTTTGTGAAGAAATCCGATCTATATAATATAAATGTATATTAAGATACCACGTGAAGGTTAATTTATAAAATAATTTTAGTTTTATAATTGGTGCTTAGTGTGTATTATGTTTTTACTTTCATATTAAAAACATTTGCCATATTCGAAGTAAAACAAAAAAAAAACGAAATGGCCATTTCAGCCCTTGAAAGGACTTTGACCGAGCTTCTTGTGATCAATTGTGTTGTGCGTGTTGTGAAATTTTTGAACACAAATGATTGAGAACTGGACCTACAAGTTTTATGCAGAGTCCGAACGGCTTATGTTCTCAAGTAGCTTTTCATGGCAGTTTTTTTACTCTCTGAGTCTTTGCCATTGTCTTCACAGAGGGGACGGCCGAACAGAAAAATTCTCTGATAACGTATATGTTTAACGAAAATTAGTTGGTTATCCTACGCCCATATTTAAAGGTAAAATGATTTCTTCCAATTTCAAGAGATCTGTAGCCTCTTTGCATATTTTTTGAAGATGTATTTTGAGTTTCTAAAACTCATAAACTAGCTCCGTCTTTGTGTCCAAATAAATCATCTACAGTTTATGACATCAGTCTTACTTAGGAGGCTTTGTATATACCATTGACCTATTGAAATTATGACCAAAACAAGGCTCTAGGTGAAGAACTAATACTTTCCAGCTTACTGGTTCAATGTGTAAACAAACTTATCATATCACTAAATCTTAAATTTAATAAATCTTCGAACTTAGGTACTTTTCCATCGTATTGGATATGTTCCCATCTTACACCTTTATATAAAAAAGGAGAGTAGAGGTCAGTGCAAAATTATAGAGGTATATATTGCCAAATTATAGCTTTTTTCTTAACAATAGAGTTCCACTACTACAACTTTTTCGTACTTTCTCAGCACTAACAGCATTTAAAACCATGACCCAGAATAATATTAATGTTATGGATACTAGTGACCCCAAAGAAGTTAATGTGGAAAAAATTTACACACCAATGAATGAGATGGGCTCAACGACAACACACAACTAATCGACTATAACAACTAAAAAGTGGCGGCTTTTACGAGTGTTTCTTTAGCAAAAAACCTAATGCTTGCAACTCCTGTGACTTTCGTCCAATAAGTCTTTTGTCCTCTATGTCTAAAATATGTGTAGCACTTATGGTAAACAGATATTCTATCATTTCAATCTTTTTAACTTCATGTCGCATCTCCAGTCAGGTTTTCGGCCTGGGCACAGCTGTTTACTGCTACATAAGGCTGCCTTTTAATAATGCGGATTTGACATTGATCTGCTTGCTGGATTTTTCCAAAGCGTTCGACACCGTTAGCCAATCTATATTATATAAAAAACTAGCTCTAAATTTTCAATTTTCAATATCTGCGGTCCGTTTTCTTAAAATACTACTTATTAGATAGGTCTCAAAGAGTTCGTGTGGGCCAAAATATTTCTATGCTTAAAAGCAGTACTAGTGGAGTACCTCAGTTTATTTAATTGACTTTTTCTTGCTCTCAAAGAACGTATTCTTTAAATAAGTGCATGATTTCATTGATTTCAATTTATTTTTATTTGTTTAATAAATCTGTTCTTTGAAAGTAATACCTGTTTCCTTGATTTAAATAATCGAATATTTGGCTGTAAGAACAAGTTCATAAAATAAAAGAACATAGCTTCATTGCAACGATGAACTCGCATATACGAGCTATTCATTAAAACAAAGAACTGTTTTTTTGATTTTATGTACGTTTTTGTTTCAGTCTGGTATGCAAATGGACTGATGCATCATTTGTTTTGCCTAGATCTAGAAATTCATACTAACACGAAGATTTACTTCCAGTTCTTCTTAATAACGTTAAAATTAAATTTGCCAGTAAAGTCATTAATCTTGGTTTTCAAATAAACTCATTTCCTGCATGTCATGCATAGAAAAGTGCAATAAATTCTTTCATAATCTCCGACTGACATCACGTTTTGTGTTCATCGAAAAAATGAAGAAAATTAGTTTTACTGCTGATCATAATATACTCTGAAGTCGTGTACTGTTGACTCGTGTTGACTCTCAAAGTTGGTTCTAACATAAGCTGCTGGTAGCTCTTAATCGCAGCAGCTCGCTATGTATACTTGTATTTTATCAAGACTTCAATTTTTTAGAATTTATTTTGGGTATTCGAACCGTTTTTATCGATAATCTTTTGCAATTTTTGGGCTAAAGCCATTATTCCATCTGGGTAGAACTTCTGGGCTTCTGAGCGAAAAAATTGATAAAAGCGTGTTTTGCAGGCCTCCACAAAATTTAAATTTACACCATTAAAAGAGTTCTGCAGAGATCGAAACAAAAAAAAAATCTGAAGGTGCAAGGTCCGGACTAAATGGTGGATGCAGCAAAACTTTCCAGCCAACCTCTCTCAGTTTCTGCCGGGTCATCAAAGATGTGTGTGATCTGGCGTTGTCATGCTGTAAAACCTTTTCTGTTCATCAATTTTTGCCGTTTTAATTGGATTACTTGCTTCAATCTCGTTAATTGTTGACAGTAGAGAATAGAACGATTCGTTTGACAAAGTTGTAGAAGCTCATAATGAACAATTCCCTTCCAATCCCACCAGACGCACAGTATTACCTTTCTTGTTATCGTCCATGATCGTCCATTATTGTTAATGCTTCTTCCATGATCTTTTTTGCACACTATTGTGCAAAATGGTCAGAGCCAAAATGGTCAGAAATGGTTCGATTTCGTTCTGTTTTAGCAGTGATTCGCAAGTGTATATTTGGTCAATTAAATTTAAAATTAAATAAAATCAAATTATACTAAATTCATGTGGCATTCACACATCGAGCTTCTTTGTGTATCTAGCTTTCTGCAAATGGTTGATAACTATTTTTAGTTTTAGTTTAGTTTTATTTCACATACTCCATTATTGATAACATTACAATTCAAATATTTAATATTTCGAATATAAGATTATATAATGAAAATTAACAATCAATATTTAACATTTAAAATTTATGAAAATGGAGGATGATAGTGATATAAATAGTATGTGTTAATACTGTGTTAAATGTCACATGAGATTTTGTGATGAATGCCTAGTTCCCTAGCAGTGTCCACGCTGCTTATGCGCAGGCCTCGCTCAATTTTTTTCCATGATTTCATCGACTTATTCAGTGATTGGTCGATCATAGCGCGGTGCATATTTTACATGAAAATTATCAGATCAAAATCGAGCGAACCACTTCGCTGCTGTTTTTCTAGTTACACCATCGTCTCCGTAAACTTCGCAAATATTTTCAGCCGCCTGCAACTTTTGCAAAATATGACGAAAATGTTCTGAGTTTTCACTAATTTTCGAACTTAAGGGGGTCTTCTCATTGAGGAACTTTTTTTTTCAACTTTTTTTTGCATTTATTTATAGCTTGGGTAGTTGTGAATATGCCCCTAAAAGGATTTTTAGAAATTCGAAATACTTTAGAAGATACAGTCTTTTTTGTGAAGCAAGGTCTGATGGGCAAGAAGGTGATGGAGGTAATAAAACCAGCTTACGAAGCGCTGTCGGCAGATAATTTGCTTGAAAGATGCCTTGGATCTGAAACTCAGAATTCCAATGAGTCCTACAATTCTGTTCTTTGGTCACTTTCGCCCAAACACATCAACTCAGGCGCACGCACCATCGAAGTGGCCAATTTCATTGCAACGTGCCTCTTCAACGACGGTTTTATACCCATACTTAAAATTATGGGTTTGATGGGTATTGCGATTGGCAAAAACGCATACGAATACGCACTATCTCGCAATGAAGACAGATTGAACCGATCAGAGACTCGAGCTGCGGCATCATCAAAAGCTGGCAGAACGGCTCGCAGAGCAGAGAGGGCAGCAGAAAGCAGTTTCTACGAAAAAGAGGAAGGTGGCCTGTATGGAGCTGGCATCGCCGACTAATATTTGTAAGTAAAAATTGTCAGTTCTTTAAAACTGCATTTAAACATTTTTGATTTTTTTTTTTTTTTTCCCCAAAAAAATTACTTCAAACTTTAAACGCGTTTATCTCGAACCCACGTTTTTCGAACTGGCGGCCATGATATCTCCAGTTCAACTGAACCGATTTTCATGAAACAAAATGGAATCGACGCAGAATTGTCACCATTCTCGGGTGAACCTCGACCATAATTTTAAAAAATTTTTTACTATTTTTTTTTTACACTAAGCTACAAAAAAAAACCCGAAATTGAAATTTTTTTTTTGAATGGCCTCCATTTTGTCAAAAAAAAATCACAAAATTAAGCTTGAGGTTCACCCGAGAATTACATCTATACTAATTATAACCCCGTTTTTTTTTTTCATTTCAGACGCTCCGGAGACCTGGAATCGTGGCCGCCGTGACGACACCTTTTTTTTCACCACCAACTTTGAAGTCTCATTACTTTTTGAACAGCCCACGTATCGAGGCAAAAAAAATTTTTTTATTTACTTTGAACCTTTTGTAATACAATAAATAAAAAAAGTTTTCAATTATTCTTTGCGTTTTCAAATAAGAATTTTTTTAAAAAGGGTCCAAAAAACGGGTTTTGAATGAGAAGACCGCCTTAATAGATAACATTTCACAGAACAATGCGATTTTAATAGTCTTTTGACAAAATTAAGCTTGAAATGTCACTTTTCAAAAGAAATTTTTTTCTTCTGATAAGAAAAAGATTATTATTCTATTGCTTTTTTATTGATTACGTTGTTCCATGGGTTTGAAAGATTATTCTTTAATATAAGTTTGCTGTATTGAACGACACTTCCATGAGCGAAACCTTTTTCAAAATGTTAATGTTAAAAATGGATTTACACATCAGAAAACCGATTACTTTCAAAACCTACGTTTATATACTTCACATCACAAATTGATAGAGTGTACCAACTTTGTCGCATGCTGTGTTCCTGTGTCGCTTTTCTTTTATTTATTCATTCAGAGAAAAAAAAAAGAAAAAAATAAAGGTGACCACATCACAACGAACATTATCAAGTATGCGACATAAATTCTAAGCGCGCTGCTTGAAACTCTGTTTGCATTGTGTTGTTACTGTTGATTGTATCAATTGCTGAAAAAAACAATAATTGTAATCTTTTTTTTTTGTGCTTTTGTTGGTTTTGCCCGCAGTCAAAAGTTGAATTTTTTTTTTCTTTACTTTTACTACTTCCTCTGCTGTTATTGTGCCATTTTATTGAATAATAATCTGTCATTTGTAGATTGATGCCCAATGATGCAGGAGTCTGTTTAAGCATTATTTGCAGTATAATTCTTATTTTTTTTTTTCGTAATGCTTTTGTTGCATTTAAATAAATTTTTTTATAGAATTTTTTTGGAATTTTTGGTGTTTGCTGAATTTCTAGGAAGCATTTTTATTTCCCGAAAACCTTTGAGCGAATAAACGTTTTTTTTTTAAGCGATGATATTGTTTAGCATTTTGATTTTCTTAATGAAATTGAGATGTTAAGGTTAAAAAAGGAAGAAAAATTTTTTGAAAACAGGCCAATTTTAAAAATTGTTCTATTTTTGCACTGTCAATTGATATAAAAGTTATCGAAACAAAGTTTATTACAAGCAAAAGAATACACTTGGAAATTAAAGTTTTAGTAAAAGCTTTTTAAGCCCAAAGTATAACCTAGCCAAAGAAGTACATGTTCTAAAAATGTATTCGCAGTGGAAAATGTGACGTATTTCGGAACATTTACGTGTGCCATTTAAGAACTTCAATAGGGAAGGAAAAAAAAATGGGAGCCCTTAAAGCTAAAACTATATACAAGTGTATAATTCTGAGCTAGGAACTCACCACATGTCAGCACTCCTAACTTATGTCACCGCAAAACTGTTCACAATTTTTTCTTTCTTAATTTTAGGCTTTTTCCCAACATCAAGTCTATAATTTACAACTATAAAAAATTCTAATTATAATAACAGACCAAAAACTTCTAACAAATATGAAATTACTACAGGAAAAGAAAACAATTTTTTGGAAAATTATGTAGTAGAAATAAGTATAAAAAAAAAGTAGAGCAGTATAATTAGTATTTTCCCTAACAAAGGTATCAGCATAAAAATTGTTTTCACAAGTTTTTCTAAATGTAACAATACCTTTCTGGCACACAGCGCAGAAAGAAGCTTGTTGAAAAGAGGACATGCAAAGGACATCGATTATTTATATGTATAAAAAAAAAAATAAATGTAAAAATGGAAAAAAATCCATCAATACGTTAACAAGGTGCTTCAACCAGGCAAATAACTTGGTTGTCGTTAAGTTGTAGTTTCTTTAAAATTCATTGAAATTGGTTGGCTGTCAATAAGAGTTCAATATGGCGTTTGCGGTTTGACAGCTGAGAACTGCTTTAGTCATTGACAGTTGTTTGACAGCGCTGCAGTTGTGGCTTTTTTCCTTTATTTTTTTAATGCCATAATTTTTTTAACAATGTGATGGAAAAAATATTGCGTGTTTCTGACATGTTTTTTTTTTTGTTGTAGTTTTTCCAAAGTCGCTGATTTTTTGTAGTCAATAATTTTGTATGGTCAACCGTAGAGTTGGACACACCTTCGGCATTTGTTTTCAATTAAATATTTCATGCTTTAATTTTTAGTTTCCAACTACTAAGCAATTTTTTTGCCCGCTCTTGTTAGTCGTTCTCATGTGCGTCAAATAAGCCACAAAGTTCGCAGGAACCAAGCTTAGAAGCAAATAAAACGCCCTCAGCTACATTTAACTGCATAACGGCATAAATGACAACACCAACATCATCCCCAACAACAAAATTTTCAAATTCAATCGCACAAAATTTCACATCGCAACGCTTCGCACAGCACAACACATTCTAGCAAAGCATTCTCATAAAGGATGTGTTGCGCGAAATGCGTGTGATGAGGCTCATTTGAACTTCAGTGTGTTCAATGCTGCTGACTCCAGTCCAAGATGATGAGTGTCATTTGTCAAAATCCATTCAATTGGAATAATTTCAACACGCTTGACAAGCAGTCAGTCGACAGTTAGGCAGTCAGGGACAACAAAGAAGCCAGCAGCATCCAGTCTCCTGGTTTCGTCGTTGCTTGTTGTGTCCTTGTCCTCGAACATGAGGATGACGTTGACATTTTTATGCGTTGAGAGTTGAGGCTCTATATTATTGTGATATATGTTCACATACATATACTGTTCTCTATGTTGTTCTAACACTGTTGTTGTTGTTGCTGTCAAAATTGTTGACGTTGCAGAAGCTAATTTAAAAATTTAAACACGCTTTTAAACGCTGCTGTGATTTATTTGATTTGACAATCGTTGTGCGTACTGCTTCTATGATTTAGAATAATTACTGAAATTGTTTAAAATTTAATTTATTTAGAGGGAGGTGAATGGTGGAATTAACAAAAATTGATGAATTATCAAAAAAGCAACAAACAATTTTGAGGGAAATATGTTGCGTAAAATTTGTTCCCTCGCATTAACATACGAATGAACAGAATGATATTCTTACTTCAATGCAGAATACAAAACTACAAATTATAATAAAAATTATAAATTTTATATATTAATATAAAACAATCTTTATTTTGTTTTAATTATTTAATTTTTATTTCATCCAATACTTCGAACTCCGCCACAGTTCATCATCAGGGACAATATTAAACAGAAAGCTTAAAATTAGATTAGATGTATTAAGATGTGTTAAGCTTTCTAGTTAATGTTTAATTTTATCAATGATGATGAACTCCGGCGGAGTTCAAAACATTCAATATTAAAGCGGAATAGAAGACTTAAAATGTGGCAAACTTTTTCTAGAAAACGGTTGACTCTATGAATTTGAAGACTGATAACCAATTTTAGAATAAAGCAAGAGTAATATTTCTGCTGAATACTCTGAGTGTGTATTTCTTCTAATACTTTAATGGCTTTCTTGACAATTTCAGATAGGTTGATCTTATTAAACGCATGTTTTTTACTGAATAAGTTGGAAACATATCAAAGAGGCTTTCAAGGAAATGCTCATCGTAAAAAATATATCGGAACCAAAACAACTTAATACATCACAGATTTGGGTCTCGAATTATGACTCAATAGTTATCATATACTTATAATCAGTATAACTATATCAGTTCAGATCAGTTATCATTAGTATAAATTTTTTCTATCGTAAATTACTCATTGAACATATTGGTAATGGCCACTTATTTAACCCTGGATGGTTATGCTTATTTTACATAAGTTAAAATAAACCCACAAATCTCCTATTTATAAATATTTTTATTGCGACAACGATGCGTTTTAATTAACAGCTTGACAACAACTTACATTGTAAGAAAAAATGGAAACGTACGACGATTAGATACAACATCAACACAATAAATATAATACTAGTGATTCGTCGATTCGACGAAGTATAACCATCCAGGGTTAAACGAGACCAATTTGGGAAGCCAGTGACTTATTGAATAAAAGATATTTTTTTCGGCAAAAAAGTATTTTATTTCTTAACATAGTCTTATTTCGGATCGATATATTTAGTCCAGTGTTTTTCCAATTTTTTTAATTCCTTTAAAATAATAGAACTATCAAGGCCCTCAAAATAGGCTTTTGTTTCAGTGATGATCTCTTCACTCGGCCCAAATCTCTGAACCGCCAAGTCATTTCTTTTGGTTTGGAAATAGGGAATAGTCGCAGAAGTCTCAATCCGGAAAATATGGTTGGTGGGGTAGCAAGGTAGCAATTCGTAGGATAATTTGTGGATTTTTGCCATGGCGACTTTAGGTGTGTGCGCCGGAGCGTTGTCATGGTGGGAAAGAACTTTTTTCTTCACCGCCTTTGCGGTCGTTTTTGCTTCAAATCAATGTCAAACCTGTCCAATAGCTCTGAATAATATTCCGTTTGTATATAAGAATATAATATTCCGGTGATCGTTTTTTACTTTTTTCAAGGTAATCGATATGAATGACCTCGCATGCATCCCAAAAAACTGTCGCCATGACCTTGTTGCCATGACAGACCCATCTTGTCGTTCTTTGGTGTACGTTTACCCGGGGAAATCCACTGCTTTCACTATTCCTTGGAATCTGGTGTGTTGTGATCTATCCATATTTCATCCTTTGTTACAAAATGACTCAAAAACTCCTTTGGATTGCGGTTGAACATTGTCAAACACTCCTTTGGTACGCCTATTGAGTGTGTCGAGTGGTCAAGTGTGAGCAATCGAGGCACCAATCGCGCGGATAGGATTTTCATGTTCAAATATTCATGTAAAATGTAATGTACCCGGTCAGTTGAGATACCTACAGCCTCAGCCACATTACGCATTTTCATTTTCCGCTTGCCCAATATCATTCAATGGATTTCAGCGACCTCTTTTTTGGTGCAGCATTCAGCAAACCACTTCTCAACCATTAAAATTGATGTTGCAGAGTCCCCATAGTATTTATCAAGCTTATTCTTGGTTTCGGTGATAGTTTTTATACGCAAAAAATAATGCTTGAAGAGCACTTGAAGTTTACTTTTTACATGACGCAACTAACTAAATGATGCAGCTTGCCTCAAAAATCTGACAGTAGCATATTAAGAGCTGGCAGTTAACTACGTGGAAAATTCATTGACTTCCCAAATTGCCCTCGTATTTTTATATAAGGGCATTTGTTTATATTTTTGTAATCTGCATGCTTACCAAAGAAAAGTTCCCCTACCAACTAATTATCTGACTGGTCTGGGCAAAGAGCAATGGAGCCTCATAAACTCAATAGAGGGCTAAAACTTCGGTAGACAATTCCAAACAATCTGTTGATGATACGAATTCGAAGACTGAGAACCAATATCAGGCCAATCTAAGAACAATATTTTTGCTCAATGTAGCAAACATGTATTTCTTCTAATAATAGGCTTTTTTGGCAGTTTATGTTAGCTGTTAAAAATTGAAATGTTTTTTAATGAAGGAATCGAAACCTATCAAACATATCAAAGAGGCTTTGAAATAAATCTTCCACATCAAAAAATATAATAATTATACTGAGTCATAACTTGAGAACCTATTCTTTGTTGGTTTGAAGTTGTAAGGGCACATATATTATTTTTTGATGATATGACATGACATTTCTTGCAAAGTATCTTTGACAGGTTTCCGAATTCTTTATTCAGCTTTATAGCAAGATCTATATAATTTAAGCTGCAAAAAATATTATTTATTAGAGGAGATACAAGGTCGTTGAATTTAGAGACAATATTTTTCATAATTTCTTCTGAACTTGGTTCTCAGTTTTAATTTTCTAGGGTCAACAGTTTTTTTTTAATAAGCTGCCGAATTTTAAGTTATCTATTGAGTCTTTCAGGCCCCATAACTTTTAACCCAGATCAGTTAGGTTAAAAATTGGTAGGGCAATACTGCTTTGAAAAAGGTATTGATAACGAAAATATAATAAAATCTCCTTAACGAATTTCTTAATGTACTCTGTAATTAACAGCCAAATTCGTAAAACTAAAAACTGCTCAAAAAATTGTGAAAAATTCACTCATATTCTTCAAGTACTTCTAAGGCCCATATTACATGATGCACGCTTGCTTGGCAAGCAATGAATTCTTTTTACTCTCTTTCGCATTTTGCTTGTTAGGTGGTTACACGACAACTACTTTTTCTACTCCACTTTATTTCGTACTATACAAATGATTGCACTTAATTCAACATGATTGCTTATTTTACATTTCGCTTAAATGTGTGCATTGTTTAAATTGTTGATTAATTCAGGAGAGAATAAGAAGTTGAGGAAAAATAAATCTTAAAATGAGTATGGAAATTGATTGAGATTCATACAGCCGTATTTATAAAAAGTTACAAACCTCTTGTAAGCCCTTTATAGGACATATGCCTAAAACGTTATTCATAAACGTTCAATAACGAAAAAAACCTCATATAACAGCTTCACAAATGAGAAAATTTTAAAATGGGAACAAACCTTCTGTAAACCTCCAACAAAGCAATTTTAAATTTTAATGTTCTCAATTGAGAACAATCTTCACATTTTGTGTCAAACAAAAATCAAAACAAATAAATAAATAAAAATAATTGTGTTTGTTTGGCAGTTGCTATGGGTAGTTTTATTTTTTAAAAGTAAACAAAATTTTAAGGCCCAGTTTCAATTTTTTTTAGAAAAATTTTCGATTTTTTTTTATTTTATTATTTTGATAAGCATCTTAAGAATGTGTAAACATTTCAGAATAAATTTCGAAGCCATATTAAGAGATATTTAAGTTTTTATTTTTAAACAAAAACTTTAAATGTGGTTTTCTCGAAATAACATTTTTTGAAACGGCTTGCACTCTAATTCAAAAAATATTCGCCCGATTAACTCAAATCTTGTTTAAGTATTTTTAAAAATTAAGTACGCTTTGAGTGACCGACAAAATCAAATAAAACATTTTTTTTCCTTAGTATTTAATATATAAGGTTTCGATTTCGTACACGAAAAATTGCACGAAATTTTTTTTTAATTTATGTGGCATTTTTTTATTTTTATTTTTTTTAATTTTAAACATTTAGTCGGTTCACTCAGAAGGCAAAACTGTTCTAAAAACAGCTTTTTTTTATTTTTTTATTTTTTTTTTTTTTTTTTGCTCTCTGGAGAGGAAATATTATAATAATAATAAAATAAGAGACCTTTCGTTTGCGACCTCAACTTTTACACGATGCATAACCATAACTATCGATGCTAAAAACCAAAAAAAAAATTGTTAATTTAAGACTTAACTAAAAACAAAAAATTATTTTGATGTTTAATAAAATAAAAAAAAATAGAGTCATTCAAAAAAGTCCGCGTATTTACTGAAAAAATTGAAACTGGGCCTTAAACAAATGCCTGCCAGTATATCAAGTTCACAAACCTAAATTTTTTTTTTTTTAATTTTTAAGCAAATGAAATTATATTTATCAGAGTCACAAACGAAAATTACAACTGTTCCTATTTTAAAACATCAATATTCTCATTTTAGTTAAAAGACTCTTAAGGGGGGACATGACATTGGCAGTTTTTTGTAATCGACTTTTTTTTAATAATTTTGCATTTTTGTAAATATTCTTAAGATTCTAAAAAAAAAATTTCATGGAAAAATTCGTACGGGTTCAAAAGTTACAGCCAGATTAGTGAGATCGCATTTTTAATTTTTGCGCTACCTACGTACGGCAGCTGGTATATACTTGTTTTGCATGCTACCTGACTTTTGGTGGTTGTTATTTCGTACCTACTTGAAGGGTGGAAATGATGCAAATCGTTTGAAATGCGCCAGAGTGAAGGCATATGAAGCTTCAAAAGAAGCCCGAATTGCTAAACGATTGCAAAAAACTGCAAGGCATACAGTACGAAGCAGGCATGGCAGATTGAAGGTAACTTTTTTTTTCTTTGTTCACAAACTTTGAACGCGTTTATCTCGAAATCATGTTTTTTGTACTGGTTGCGGCACTAGCGGGTTCATTTTTTGACGAAATTTTTTTTTTTATTTATTTTAAACTTGATTCGCTATCGTATGGCACGACCTTTTTTTTAATTTTTTTTTCGATTTCTTATGAATTTTTAAAGTCAATATTTTTTTCGAAAAAACACACTCTCAAATTTGGAACATCACCAAAAAGTGAAAAAAAAATTTAAAAAAAAAAGCTCGTGTCATACGATAACCAATTTTGTTAAGATTTAAAAAAGTCATTTATTATTCAGATCGGACAATTTTTGCAACTCCCAGCGCTGCAACCACGAGGGCCCGTTTTTTTCTCTGCCGCCAGTTTGGAGCTCTATAAAACCATGTTGGAGTGAAAAATATATTTTTTTTGAATTTTTTTCCTTGTAATTTGTTCAATTCTCTACAATAATAAAAATTTTGGAAAAATGGTTGTTTTTGACTGAGTTATGAATTTTTAAAAAGAAGTCTGTTTTCTCTGCCGCGAATGTCGTGTCCCTCCTTAAAACTCGTTTATGAATACAACGCTTTTAAAGAGTATTTTATCTTTAAAAAGCGTTTTAACTAACGAACGCTTGAAAGCTGTTTTAAAAAATTTTTATGAATATTGCTGATAGTGTCTGCAAGAAATTGTAGAAATTCAATATTGTAGATAGCAATAAGATCGATAAAATTTTGTTTTATTCGTTACCATTTGAATTGAAAATTTAAATATGTGTCCACATTTCTCATCAATATGAAATGCTGTCAAATTAAATCATTAAAATAATTGAATAAATTTTAAACTCTTACTCAAACGATGACATTATAACTGAACCCTTTATTATAGCAAGTAGCACGTAAATGTATTGAATTGACATACATACAATAGTACATTCATATGTTTAAGGAATGCTTCACTTCAAAGCATGAACTATTAAGTTCAAATAACAGACGTTGGCGCAGTCAGAGCCAAACCGAACAAATGACTGATTGTCGAATGTATACTTAACTCATTTTCTGCTGAATTCCAATTGAATATAATTAAATGGTTCTTTTCAATTATTAAAAAGTGGTGCTTGGACATGACATGACAGGACATCAAATGGAGCTAGAAATAGTAAATGTCAACGCATGTGCGTTTTACATACAAAGTCCTGTAAATTCAAATTGAGTTTGTTATTTAAATTACTTTGACGGAGACAAAGAATGAAGAGGTTGTGCAGAGGGTACAGGCATGAAAAATATTTTGGAACACTAGTGGATGCAGAAGGATGAGCAGCAGCTGGCACTGACGCACTTTTGACACACACATGAGCTATGCCGTTTATCAAACTGGCTGCATAGGCGAAGACTGTGTGACTCATACTCTAAAATATCTACTTTCCAATCAAAGAATTTAGAGCTGAAACTAATATTTAAGTAAGATAATAGTAATATTTTCAAATTTTTATGTTCTTAAAAATGTCTCCTTTATTTAATTTTTCTGCAAGTTAAATATGACTGCAAGTAAAATGTTTTCAAAGGAAATAAATAAATTTTACACGTTTCGAACAATCTTACAGCTTATTTTTTTAAATTATCAATTAAAAACAATTGAGTATAATTAATATTGAAAATATTTGTATTCATTAGCTCAAGAAACTACAGGCTGATCGCTTATAAAAAAAGTTCAAAACGCTGTTTTATCTGTAAAGCGGTTTTATGCCCAGCATGTTGGTGCCATTTCACAAGATTTATGGAAATTCTTCTGGTTTCTTTTTTATCATCATGTGGCAATTGCTAGGCAAACAACAACAAATATAACGATCGACACTAACAAAGGATCAATAACGGCCACAATGGGGGCCCATTATAGCAAATAAACGCAAACATTTGACTTTATATCGTCTTATTATTTGCAGATTCACACCACAGCAGCTTGTTTGTTCTTAGCTGTGGGGTGAGGGTTGGCTTGCATTCTTGCTACCTAAGGGTAGTTTTACACCCTATTGTTAAATTTGTACGCAAATTTATTTACCTTTATTGTCAGTCTCTGATTATCTGTACTCGTATGTTGTACGTTGAATTTTTCTTTTCATTTTCGAATCATTTAGTTTTTGATTAATGCCTAATGGATTATGTCAAATTTAGTGTTTGTTAAATGGTATTCATTGTTGTATTTGTTATTTTTGTTATTGCTCTGTGGCAAATTGCCTTAAGAGTGCAAAGCAAATCATCCAAGGGTATTTTTAAGGGTCGCATCATTCGATTTGTTCGGCTACGTTACATTAAGTTATTTGTTAGGTGCTTAACAGTTAGGTGCTTAATAAATTCGGATTTCTTGAAAAAGTTGTATATTATTTATAACAATAATATGTGTCGACACAACTTAAATTTATAAAATTTTTCAACTTATGTTTACGAACGAAATTAACGGAAGAACGATAGCAGCAATTTTAAAAATTTTCTTTTTGACTTCTTCAACAGCGGAATTGTTTTCGAAAATGGTCGTATTTTGCTTAAGTCGATTTGTCAAAGCATGTTTATTCATAAATTGACTTTGCACAGAACCAGTAGATTATTAAATACAAAATTTAGAAACTTTCAGAAATGAATCATATCCAAAAAGAAACCAAACGAAAGGATTTATTTTCTTTTTCCTTTTTTGGTTCACGTGAAATGCCCCATATTCAGAAAAAAGAAACCGAAACGAAAGGATTTATTTTCTTTTTCTTTATTTGATTCACGTGAAATGCCCCATATTCAGAACATTATTTTCAGATCACCGAGAAAAAAAATAATAGGTAAATCACCTAAGTCGGCTTGGGTAAAGAGAATTGTATGGGAATTATAAGCTTATGCTTATTCACCAAAGCAATTTATTGTTAAATACATTGATTTGAAAGCACATACTTCGATACCTTGTCAAAAAAAAAATATATTTAATTCACCAAAGCCCAAAATCAAAAAATACAAAATTAGAAAACAACTAGCATGGATGGCTTAAGCATAGTTTTGATCTATTTTCTGCAAAAAAAAAAAAAAAGCACAGCTGCGTTATTAGACACACGAGAGAAGAATGGATTTGATAATTTAATGGTTGTTTTTTTAATAAAGCCAATTTTACATTCAAAAATAACATAAAGTAAATTTAAAAACACTTGTTAATATTCACACTAGTAAATTTTATTACATTTCATCAACGAAAAGAAAAGAAAAAAAGGAATTATTTGCCCGCCGTGCGGAATCGAACCCTGGAACTTTTGGTATCAGTCCATCACTCTAGCAACTGATCCAAGCGGCCTTGCTGCTGTTTGCTGACATAACTGCAGCTACGTTAATTCACCTAAGCAATTTATTGTTTAATACATTGCTTTGAAAGCACATACTTCGATACCCTGCAAAAAAAAATATTTGATTTACAGATGTTAACAGATGCTGTATTAACAGATGTTGATAGCTGCAGCATAGCTTTAGTTGTAATTAATATTGAATAAATCACTTAGCGTAACGAAGGAGTTTGGCTCGAAGCTAGTGTAGTGAATTCATACACAGTGGTAATGGTGGGTGTGGGTTCGAGTCTCAACGGCATGCGAAGGTAAAACTTTTGTATTTGATTTTTAATTTTATTTAATTTAATGTCCTTGTTATAATATATGTCAAGCAGCAAGAAAAACAGAGAATTTTAATTTCTAAGAAAATACGGTGTTGATAAAAGAAAAATTTGTGTTGTTGCCGATTTCAGTCAAGCAAATCATAGAACGAGAGGCGGAAGCTTAAAAAAAAAACGAAAATACAAAAAACCAAAACCCGAAAAAAATGATATATTTTTGAAATTCAGTACTTGGGTAAAGTAAATAAGTAAATAAGTAAAGTAAAAATAAAGTACTTGGGTGGCTAAAAACTGCCAAGGCCATCTTATAAATTATACTAGGTTTTTTTTCAATTTAACATAAGCTTTTTTCTCGGTGTAACCAATTTAATAGATTACTTTAAAACCATTGAATAAAAATTATCGAAATTATTAAAATTATTTCTGATTTCTGTTTCTACAAGCAGAATTATGAAAAAGTTGGTATTTGCCCACCCGACAAAAAATCCAAGTTTGATATCGGAAATTGAAATTGATTTACGAATAATTCGAGATGATAACGTTTGGTGGTTAGCTTATGTTTCGAAAAATAATTCGTTTACGATTCAAGAAAGATTAACACTTCGAAGCATACGCGCAGAGAATTATATTTTTTACTTTTTTATTGTAAGGTGGATACTTTCGGACACATTTTTTGGCACTTTTAGTATTACTTTTATTATAACTAAAGTGGTAACACTGGTATGAAATTACTTTCGATTTATAATCGCCATTTATAAAAATCTACGATATTTTTCTTCGCTGTAAACGAGATCTGTATATGCAGGGTGGGTGTAATCAAAGATTAGATTTCTTTGTATGGATAATATACGAGCTCACAGTACCAAAATTGTTAACTTTATGCTAAGTCGACTTAAGAAATTGTAAAAATACTAATGTTATTCCATGAAAAAAGATAAAGCAATCTCGGTTTGTGTGTACTAAATAACATTAATAAAAGAACCGATTTCCATATAAAAGTTATTTTTATTTTCTATTTTCTTATTTCGCCCTTGATAATTTATTTGGTAATTTTAATTGATAATTTGATAATTTTAGCATCTGAATAATGCTGGCATAACCTCACAAAGAGACATCCGCAGGGGTAAAATCTAAAGATCTGGGTGGCCAATCAAAGTCGCTATTTTTTGCCATCACACGTCGAAGGAATTTTCGTTGCACCAAATACTTGGTTAATTTATCACCCAAATAAAAATTGGTAAGTCAACATTTAAAACTTAGGCGTTTTGATGAAGTACTTGGGAGGCTGAAATTTGCCAAAGCCATCTTATAAATTATGCTAGGTTTTTTTTGCAATTTAACATAAGCTTTTTTCTCGGAGTATACAAAAATATTACTCAAGATTCATGAAGACATGAAGATTGATGACGATTGTTTTTGAATTCTGCATAAATTTTAAGAAAAATTCGAGTTAAGTGTAATCTTTAAGTTTAAGTTTTAACTGAGAGTATTTTGTTTATCTATCAAAATAAAAGAATTTGTCGACTTCAACGACTTTTAAGCACAACAGCTATTTATGTAATTTTGCAATGGATAACAATGGATATTTGAGATACAGGCACCTTAGGCGGCGGAAACTTATCTCAACTAGGGGACGGAACATTTTTTTACATTAAAAAAATTTGTTTATATTAAAACATCTGCACAGCATGCCTATTTGCTTGTTTTACATAATAAAAAAAAAATATATATATAAAAATAAAATTTAAACGATATTATAAACTTTTTTACACACGATTTCCATTTTTTAATTACAATTAGCACAACATTTTTGAAACAATATTATTTAATAATAATATTATTAAAACAATATTATAAACCTTTTTTATACATACAATTTCCTTTCTCTTATAACAATAATAATAAAGATTTTTTATCTATGTTTATCACGCAAAAAATTCGACCCCCTACCTGATTGCAAAAATCTATCTATGCCACTGCATCTCAAATGATACTCTAAAATACTAAATACTAAATGTATATAAAATACTAAAATATTAACAATGGGATCCAGTAAAAAAAAAAAGAACAAATTCGGTACTTTTTATACTAATTCTCACACTTCCTGTCGCAAGAGCAACTCAGTTAAAGAATCTCCCATTTCATCAATGAAACTATTTTTGCGCATATCGTGGGAGCAGATTTCGCCGACATGTTAACAGGTACACGCAGCAGCACCCAAAAGTTTCGAAATACTAGCAAGCGGTATTGAACATTTTCTTCTTTTTGTTGTTTTTTTTTTCCAACTTGGCAACGACATACGATACCACTTCAAAAAAGGATAATAACGAGGCTAATAGACGGTATCGAATTTAACTCCTGTAGCAGAGATAAGCATCTCAAAAATAGCAGCTACTCATTTTTCATTACAGGAGCCGACGAACAAAGCAACAATATGAAAAAGAAAAAACTAGCCAAAAGAAAGAGTAAAGCTGAAATCGAGGTAATTGTCTGATGATGTCCTCTTGCAAAAGGACCCTGCTGCATTAACATGTACATGTGTATGATGGAATAAGTATTGACAGCGACAGACATAGAAGTCGGTTTGATGTTTCATTCATAGACAGGCTGACGGAAGAGACAAACAGATATACAGACCGACACATAGGCAGACATACAAACATAAAGACAATCAGTAAAGAGGTGCTGCTTGCCTTTGTAGTTGAGGTTAAAGAACCTGCGATTTTGGCTTCTATTGTTTGGTGCAGGTTCTTTAACTCTTCTGCTGCTTTTTTTTGCATCTGCGTTCGACTCATAATGGGCGCAATCTACTGCTTATGTTACGCTTAGGTCCTTTGCGTGTTACGTGAGTGGAATTTTTTTTTATCTATTTCAGCTGACTGACACCGGGCACCGGAAATAAGTATCTAACCCTTGATGGGTGTGTGAAGAAAGGATTGCATCTCAATGGCACGCAAACATTACGCCAAGCACTGAAGCATATCTTCAAGATGTCCTGCAAGATGTGTGATATATCGATCTAAAAAAAAACTACAAATATGCAAGTCTATAAACCAACTCATAATGATTAGTGAAGAAATTATTAAAAATGGTGGCTCAAAATAAAACGCATTTAGAAATTGTTTGAATTAAAATAAGTGTTCGCTACAATAAAATTAATTGATTGCATTCATTTTTTAGTCCTTAATTAACCAATTAAAGACCAGCTAGCCTCTAATAGATCCAGTTCAGTTCTAGTTTTAAGCTTTAGCTTCTAATTAAATACTACATCAATTATTCTGTGTTCAATTATTTCGAATTCAATTAAATACGTCCAGTGTTGCCGGAAGAGTGGGTAAAGAAGGGCAATTCCCCCTCCCCCCTTAATAATTTCAATTAATACATTATATTTTGAATTATCAAATTTTTTATGTGTGATGAATTTTTTTTAAAAAAAAATATTTTGAAATGTTTAAAAAAAAACTGTTTTTTTTTATTTTAATAACTTTAGTTTGTATGAGGCTGAAGTGCGTGGCCCGTATGCCAAAGAACCGCTGTAAGGCTGGGCTAAAATTTCATGAGATTTGACACAGAAAATTATTTTAATAGAATTTTAATAGATAATTTTTCAGACAATGACAAAACTCAAAGAATAAAAATATCATGTAAGACTTCCTCGAAATATGAGCAGTTCGCAGCCGGTATAAAGATTATAGGTTCAATTCACTATAATATTTTTTTTTTTTATTTTTGCCTAAATCAGCTTCAGTACAAATTTTTGTATGAAGCCTTAAAAACTTATATAATTCAACAAAACACTAATTCAATATGCACATGGCTGGGTATAATATAGCTTAGGTAGTTATAAGCTAAGTTCTTCTGAAGCAAAATTTGAGGCAATATATGCCTAACAAACCTAAGCACATTTTTATTCTTATGAACCATTTTAAAAAAAATTATAAATTTACCTAAGAAAAACAACATGGTTCCATATATGTTGTTTTATGATAAGTTGACAAAGAATCTTCGTAAGAAAAAAATTGCACGTTTTTGTATATAATTGTATATACATGATTGCTTATGTAATTTTACATAAGTTTTAATCTATGCCTATTGACACTGTAGAATCACTGGAAAATAAAGTTCTCGAAGCTTACAAGAGAAAAGTGCCTTCTGAAGATAGTTTAAAAACAAAACTTATGTTGATATGGATATATGTAGAAATTTGCTGAAGCAAGGTAGAGACCTTTGAGTTCCGTGACACTATTGATCAACAGAGTCGCGTCTGCAACTTCTTTTGAGCGATCTTTAAGAGCTCTTCGACATATTAAAACATACCTTCGATATTACATAACACAGGAACATTCATATTCATAGCAAAAAAAAAACGTATGAATTGAATTTGTGGATGTATTGAGAGAATTCGTTTCTCAAAAATATAGAAAAAAAAAATTTTTTTGTAACTGTGTAAATGCGAAATACTTAGCGGTGAGTATATTAAGTAAAAAGAATTGATGCTTTTTCACCTGATTACACAGCATTTAAAAAAAGTGATGTCAGCAAAGAATGCAATGGCGACGAGGTATAGTACTTTACCAAATAACCCGCCTATGCCCATATTTACTCTTACATAAATACTCTTAATCTGACATAAATATATTATGAGTTTTTTTTATTGATAACTTGTGTAAGAAAACTGGTAGGCCTCACTTTAATATACTGTACTGCCCCCAGATGAAAATAACTTACTGCGCGCCTGAATACGTTGCATTATTGATATGCTTTGCATGCTTTTAAGCATTTGTATAAACTTGTTTTTGGTTTCTTTCAACATTACATTAGAGATAAACATGTGTGCCGGTGTTTCTTTTTGAATAACCCTTTC
This sequence comes from Coremacera marginata, assembly GCA_914767935.1. NCBI lineage: Eukaryota > Metazoa > Arthropoda > Insecta > Diptera > Sciomyzidae > Coremacera > Coremacera marginata. Next base: position 20,675,207 of record OU612046.1, on the reverse strand, counting down.
GAGTTTGATTTCATATTCCCATATAAATCCATAAAATATAATGATTTAATATTAAACTACATCTTTCTGATATGGCAAGAAAATAATAGCCTTTAATTGAAATCGATTCACAATTTACAGAAATTGTGAACGACCTCATTAAAAGTTTTTATTAAATGTGAACATTTTTTGTTCTGACATGTGTTAGTAACACGAGTTTTTATAATATAGAGGTGTTAGTTATAAATAAATAAGTTTTAATATAGCAATTAGCTGCTTAATCATCGATGTAACGATTTAGTATTACAGTGTTTTTAAAATAATTCTTTAATAAATATTGCTGAAGGCAAAGTTCTGCAGCTGTAATTATTTCACTATGAAAACACCTGATAATTGTGAAAATTTTTAATAAATTTTATTTTTGAAGAGATATGAAAATACGAAACTTTAGACATGGTCACATATATGAAACAACTCCAAAAAGTGCAGAGAATGGCATTTATATGCATCAGCGGTGCTCTGAGAACAAAACCGACTGCAGCCTTAGAGACCATACTTCATCTTCCAACACTGGACCTGGTTGCCAAACAGGCAGGATATATCGGCGATAAGGCTTAGAGAACTTGGTGTATGGAAAAGTCTGACAACGGGTCACTCACCCATACCTAGCAACTTCAACTTCATTCAATCAAGGACTGATTACTCCAAGCCCTCACTTTCCTTTAAGGAAGATATGGTACGCTAATTCCGCCTAGAACATAATGCGTGAATGATAATGCGCCATTGAAACGAGGGTGTTTATATTTCTATACAGATGAATCAAAATTGAACGATAAGGTCGGGTACGGGGTCTACTCAAAAGAGCTTGGGGTATCCCTGACTCGTAGGCTTTCTGACCACTGTAGTGTGTCTCAGTCCAAAATGATGACAATAGGGGAGGTTGCATCATGGCTTGCAAACAACGTTGTCTCGGAACGGGAAATTTATATCTTTTCAGATAGCCAGGCTGCGATCAAATCGTTGAAACAAGTAGCCACAAACTCTAAAGTAGCCAAAGAATGTCGTGCTTCATAAGTTGAAATGTCGAAATAAATATTTCAGCATCAATCTAATATGGGCACCTGGGCATAAAAGGTAATGAAAAGGCAGACAAGCTTGCTAGAAATAGGACACGAGCGGCATCAGTGGTTCTGAACCCACCAGGGTCCCGTTCCCGTTAGCGACTCTCAAGCTGCTAATCAGTAACAATATTATATCGAAAGCCAACACTAGGTGGGCTGAATTCTCGACATGCAGAGCATCAAGGCTTATCTGGCCGACACTAGATCCCGGGAGATCGAGAACCATTCTCTCGCTGGCAAGACAGGTATTAACCACAATAGTGGCCGTCATCACAGGGCATTGCTTGATAGGCAGATATGCCAACAGGTTAGGAGTTATCTCAAATGACTTCTGAAGAAGCTGCAGGGCCGAGAAAGACGAAGAAACCATCGCCCGTCTTCTGTGTTCCTGCCCTGTGCTAACCACAAGAGACACAAATATTTAGGCACCTTCTTCTTTCATGAGCTTGACGACCTGTCAACGACTAAGTGTCAGGCGTCTAATAGGGCTCATCAAGAGCTCAAGGTGGCTCCATTTTGAATGAAGGCCTGTATGCAGCGTTATCACAATGGACCCATCTGCTCTAAGTGAGCTGATATATGATACTGTACATACACCGGCTACCGCCTCTACCTAACCTAACCTAAATGTGTATAAATATTGTTCATTACTAAATATGGAGATATGAGAAACCTTCAAAAGCATTTATCTCCAAACTTGTTTTGTGTGGGTTAGCACCTTATTGCCCCAAACCCTTGAAATATAACATAAAACAAAATACTTTATCAATTTTTGATTTCTTATTTAAACTATTTTGCAACTGATTTTCGGATCTTCTAGAAGAAAAAACGCGGATCTTTAGAACTGATCTATCACCTTATCGGATCTTCTGAACATTTCCTATTTCCCTCTTTGCTAGACTACTTAATGTTGTTTGTAGCATGTGCCTCACATTTTTCGTTTCGTAAAGCTGGGGTTAGGAATATATTAGGATACAATCGTTTTTATCATAAATATCGTCTAAAGACAAATTTGATTTTTAGTGAAATCCACTCACTTCTCTGAAAAGTGAGATGAAAAGATTTCACTTTATTAAGACATATCCGCGTTTATCCTTTTTTATAATTTCTTCCCCCAAAAACTATAAAACCGTTAGTGTAAATTACGCTGAAGAAGGAGCATAAGAATTCGTTTAAAAAATAATGTATAAAAAAACCACAAAACAACAAAGTACAAACCACGACGACAGTTAATGAGATTAAAACACACCACAGGGAGTCGAACAATAAAAACAACAACAACAACAACGAGTGTTAAAATAGCGCCACGGGATAAGCAAGGATGTGGCGTTAACGATTGTTTGTTGTTAGCGTAGCGATATTATATAAAATATGATTTTATGGTTTGTGTTGATATTATTATTGCTGCCGTAAGTTTTAAGTTTTTGTGAGGTGATGATAGTATGACATTAAATAAAAATTGTTAAACCAAAAAGAACACAGAGAAAGAATTTTGGGAAAAATATATAATAATATAATTAAATCACATATCAAAAATTAATGCAATGGTCAAATTTTTATAAATAGAACAAAATAATTTTAGGCCAAGTGTACGGTAAAAGTTTTTTTTACAAAAAATTATTGCTCTTGTAATAAAGATGTATTGTTCTTGTAATTAGTAGAGAGATAAAACGAAGGATAATTCTTGCCAACAGGTGTTACTTTGGACTCAGTAGGTGATTGAGAAGCAGATCCTTCTCTCGACGAACAAAAGTCACGCTCCATAAGTCACTAATCATGCCCGTCCTGTTATATTCAGCACAAGCCTGGGCGTTGAACAGCTCTGATGAAAAGACTTTGAGAGCTTTCGAGAGAAAGATCCTTCGTAAAATTTACGAACCAATCTGCGTCAATGGCGAGTACCGAATACGATGGAACGATGAGCTGTATGAGCTATACGCCGACATCGACACAGTAAAGCGCAAAAAAAATCGAAAAGTTTCGCTGGCTAGGTCATGGAAGACGACGCTTCAGCAAAGAAAATATTCGATTCGATACCCAGAGGCGGTCAACGCAGATGAGGACGACCGCATCGCCGTTGGAAGGGCCATGTAGAGGATAACCTAACGAAACTTGGAGCTTCCATCTGGCGCCAGCAAGCGTTAAACAGAAATGGCTGACGCATTTTCTTACACCAGGCGAAAACCAACTTTCGGTTGTAAGCACCACTTAAATAAGTAAGTAAGTAATAAAGAAGTATTGACTCGAACACCCACCCATTTTAACAAAAGGAGATATGAAAATCTTTAATTAAATATTCTTAAATCTATATCAGTTGTAGTATCTTCCTTACAGCATACCATGATATTCACAAATCGAAATTCCCAACACATTTTTTCCTCTTTCTTAAATTTTTCTGTTACTGTCTGTTTATCATATTAATAAATCACAGCCATAAATTAATAACTTCTAATTACGTTTATTACCTCGATAATAGCTCATTTAACGCGCGATAAGCATAAATAATGTTGTCAAATGCCAACAGATGGCAGCAGCAGCAGTAACAACGCCAACAACAACTGAAGTACAAATAAACAAAAAATATTTGTAGCTAGATGCACTCCAAACACATATTTTAATGAAAACAATGTGTGAACAAATTCCAGCATACCACAAGAACAACAGAAACACAACAACAACATCAATAATAACAATAAAAAATGTGTGAACAGCAGCAATATGAAGAGCCATTAACAGATTTTTCAAATATCTTATTCGAAACACCAAAAACCAAAAATAAAACAACAACAAAATAAGTCATTATGCCATAAAAGTGTTGAAGCAGAACGCGCCAGCGCCAGCCAGTTAAGCGATACAACAAACGACATCTGTATATGTATCTGTATCTTTAGCTGAGCATCTACACAACATCTAGCGCTGGCTGTGTGCATCCATACCATAACCCAAAATAAGGCTCTCAATCATTTTCAGGAAACGCTCATACATAATCTGTTGTTGACACTTTTTTGTTAATTATTTAATTTAGAGACTCGGCGACTATGACAGATGCTGGCGCCTCAGACACTATAAAAGCGTGTGGAACAAGTTGTTTTATCAGAATTGCTTACTCTCCTTTTCTATAGCCTTACTTAAAATATTAAACAAATTTATAGAAATTTTCAAACACCATCTCCATATCATATTTTTTTTTTTTTTTTTGTCTTTGAACTCGGTAAACAAACACCAAACATTCAGTCATTAATCAACACATTGTCCTTTGCATATCCTTAGTGCTCTGTCGCATGCGTTTCCTTGATGCTGCAAACTGATGCCAAACGCATGCCGCGTTTTTGTTCGTTCATCCTTTTGAGCTGTTTTATTAACAACTTGTTCGGAACGCATTGACATCGTTATCCTTGTGCTGAACTTTATCGTTCTTCTGACTAGTTAGTTGCCGTTGTCGTTGTTGTGCTCCTTTGAAATTCGACTATTTTTGTGAAACATTAAAATTTGTTGCTAAAGCATCCTTTTTTTGCTCAGCTGGAGCTCAAATGACTAACACGCTGCCAATGATGAGTTTTGCATTAAGTTTCCGTTGGTGTTGCTTTAATTAATTGCTCCGAGCCATCCAATGTTTCTGTTTTTGTGCTGCTGCTGCAATAATTTTTTATTTTTTTTTTTGTTATTATCTTGACAATTAGTATATAGAATAGATTATAAAATTTCTTTGCTTACATTTTGAGTATAAGCATAGTTTAGAAGCTTAACTGTTTTCGTTCTATATAATGATTGCTATAGAAGCAGAATACGAGTATTGACGATTTGGCGTATTTGAGATATATTTTTTAAAAATATTCAACATCCAGTGTAAACTATCAATATGCTTATCCGTAGTAAATAACTTCACGTATTCACGTGTACACGAGTAGACGGGTTCACTCATTAACTTTAAAGTATTCACGTTTTCACGACTTAGACGCGATTCATCCGTAGTTAAAAGCTTCACGTGTTAACGTGTATACTAGTGCACGGGTTCACGCATTCACTTTTAAAGTTTTCACAATTTATTTCATTAGACATTTGGATCTTTGTCGTTGGCCAAAAGACAATATTACAATAGGTGTAGCCAGCTTCATTGGTTCTTGTTGGCGCTTCATAGACTTTAATGGCTGGCTAAAAGTTGAATTTTTCCTCGTTACAAAGCTAGAAATATGGTATTTTGTAGCGTCAATGGAAAATTTTATATTTTATTCATTAATAGATGATATTATGGCCAATCGGATGTGGAAATGGAACTCTTGAACAAGAAATAGGTACTTTTATAGTCTTAGTCCTTGTAATTGTTATAGTGCCGAGATATTTGCAGTGGTTATGATTGTCTATCGAACGAAATATTTTTGACGAAGGCGTCCACGAAACCCATAAAAGAAACCAAATGACATGCTATAATTCCAATGCATCTCTTTGGTCATTGAAGCATTCAATAATTTCACATCATTCAATGGATCATTCAATGGTGATTGAAGCATTCCATTCAATTGATTTTATGGTTGGAACTGGTCTTGGATCCTATTAGATCCTTTAGATTGAATAACTCAAAATGATTTGGACAGCTCTAGATCGCCTGATTGGTAAACCGTCAGCCCTTTTTGATGGAAAAAAATACAGCGGAAACCAAACAATGGCTTGATAAACATTATCCGGACTCTGCTCCATCGAGACAAATGGTAGAAAAGTGGATTGCTGAATTTAAACGTGGTCGTACCAGCACAAATGATGCAGAGCGCAGTGGACGCCCAAATCGGACTGTTATTCCACAAAACATCAAAAAAACCCACAAATTGGTTATGAACGATCGCAAATTGAAGGTGCACTAGCTAGCTGACATTGTAAAGATATCAGATGGTAGTGTTTTTACCAATTTACACGAACATTTGGGTATGCGAAAGCTCTGTGCAAAGTGGGTGCCGCTTGAGCTCACAGTCGACCAAAAACAACAACGAATTGATGCTTCAGTGGAGTGTTTGGCGCTGTTAAACCACAATAAAATTGAATTCTATCGTCGATATGTGACAGTGGATGAAACATGGCATCACTATTACACACCAGAATCCAAAAAACAGTCAGCTGAGTGGACAGCAGTCGACGAACCGAATCCAAAGCGAGCAAAGACCCAACAGTCGGCTTGTAAGGTGATGGCGTCTGTATTTTGGGATGTGAAAGTAATAAAATTCATCCACTTTCTCCAAAAAGCAACCACTATCAACAGCGACTATTACTGTGCACTTTTGAATCGATTGAAGGCTGAAATCGCTAAGAAACGGCCACATTTGCAGAAGAAAAAAGTGTTGTTTCACCAAGACAATGCACCTTGTCACAAATCGATGAAAACGATGGCAAAATTGAATGAATTGGCCTTCGAATTGCTAACCCAACCACTGTATTCTGCAGATTTAGCCCCCATCGACTTTTTTATGTTTTCAGATCTTAAGAGAATGCTTGCTGGAAAGAAATTCATATCCAATGATGAAGTAATCGCTGAAACTGAGGCCTATTTTAACGAGATAGAGAAATCGTCCAATAAAAGTGGTATCGAAAAGCTGAAAAATCGCTATACTCGTTGTATCGCTCTCGAAGGCAACTATGTTGAATTATATAATCAAGTTATATCAAAATTTTGTTTTTTCTACTTATCCTATGGACTTATTGAATGACCTGTTAAGTGGATGACTATATTCATGCAATGGAATTATCACAAGTCTAAGGTAGGCATGGTGTTAATTATGGATCCAATGGGTCCTCTGGACTGAATGGATGATTCTGTGGAAAATTGGATGTACTCAGCTTATCTTTGGTCACATATGATTCTCATGTCACATTACAACTCTCATGGATTTCATAGACACTTTGGTTAGAAATGGATTGTTCTATGTCTAACGAATTCACTGAAACTTTTCTGGCACTGTGACTATCAAGAATATTAATATTTAGCTTAGTCTTAAGACTTAGACTAAGACTAAAGCTATGGCTAAGGCAAAAGCTATGACGAAGGCTGTTATAAGAAAATTATTACTATCTTCTTGTCGGTCATAGGTTCTCTACGATGCTTACTCGCCATCGTGTACAGTTTATGGAAAGGTACCTCAGCTCTGCCCAACTTCCTTCCAACTATTGTTCCAACTCTCGACTGTTCTGTCCCATGTTCTCCTCGAACGACTAGGTAATCTGCTATCCTGAGTTTAAGAGCTCCATTGAATAGCATGAAACTGTCACCTTTTTGGGAATGTGTGACCGATACACTGCCACATCCTTCGTTGGATGGTTGTGCCTAATTGTTGTAGACCTGTTTATTAGAGATATGGTCTGGAAAAAAAAATTCTAAAATTTTCATTTAGTTGCACAAAAATTACTCCGATATAAAAAAAAATCACGAGATCTTGTTAACGTTCACAAAGCCTGTTCAAGTCCCAATGGCATTCAAGTGACTTGAGACAATCATCCATTTATGCCAAAAAGAGGCCACTAAGCCCTTAAAAAATCCAATGAACCTGCTTGAAGCAGATATAAATAACTGAATCTAATTAGTCATAGAATTATATAATATTATTAATTTGAAATCAAGGATCTCAAGCCCAAAAGAAGTCTCAATGAAGTAATCTGGATCTAGCCACACCTATCGAGTTTTAACGTATAAAAGTTTCTTTATGTATATATATATATATATATACCTCAAAAACAGTTCCAATGGCAATAAAAATCTATTGGAGTTATCTTAGTTGCATAAAGGTTCTAAAAACGTGAATACTTACAAACTTGAACTCTTGAATCCGTGTACACGGTACACATGAGCACGTTAACACATGAACACGTACTTTCGCAACTACACGTGTAGTTCGTGTTTAAGGGAGTATTCATGGTTGGCAACAATTTTTGTTCGATTTTTTTTTTGTATATTTTTATAGTTTGGATATTTGAAAATATCGTCCAAAGAGGGTTTTTTGAAATTCAAAATACTTTAAGAAATATGGCCTTTTTTGTCCAGCACTGTTTTCCAGAAAACTTGCAGTTCGAGAATGTGATTTTTTTAATATTCTTAAAATCACGTGTATTCGAACTACACGTGTTCACGTGAATATGGGAGCTCTACATACTGCACCATGATTTCTTTATTTAAAAATTCTAATTTTTTCATCGTACCAAGAGATTTATCAACGGTATTACTTAACTCACAAGATACATTTTTAAATAAATTTCTGCGCTTGCTTCTGTACTTTGCTCAATTAGCATTTTTATAATCAAAAACTTAGTTTGCATAAACAGAGATATTGCATGAAAGCTCAAAAGCAACTGGAATAGGGTCAGAGCAAAATTTGCTCAAAGTTATAGGTTGTGTTATGTATGCGGACAAGTTAGAGAGCACCAAGTCTACACCGAGAAAAAAATCAATAGGTAAATCACCTAAGTTAGCTTGGATAAAGAGAATTGTATGCGAATTATAAGCTTATGCTTATTCACCTAAGTAATTTATTGTTTAATACATTGCTTTGAAAGCACATACTTCGATACCTTGCCAAAAAAAATTGATTTAAATTTATTAAATGTTCTTGTTATAATAGAAGTCAAGCAGCAAGAAAGGCCGAGAAGTCATTAATTTCTAAGAAAAAAAAGGTGTTGTTGATAAAAGAAAAACTTGTGCTGTTGCTGATTTCAGTCAAGCAAATCACAGAACGAGAGGGCGGCAGCTTAAAAAAAAGGTTATTTAAAAAAACCAAAGCCCGAAAAGAAGTTATATATTTTTTGGTTATTAAAAGTTAATTAAAAATGTAACTTTTTTTAAAAAAGTAGTGTATAAAAAATTACCAAATGGTTAATTTACCACCCAAATAAAAATTGGCAAGTCAACATGTAAAACTTAGGCGTTTGATGAAGTACTTGGGAGGCTGCAAATTGCCAAAGCCATCTTATAAATTATACTAGGTTTGTTTTCAATTTAACATAAGCTTTTTTGTCGGTGTAGTGTAGAAGAGTTACCTCTAGTTGATGTTGGAATATGGGTAGGATTGCTAGGATAAAATATCGTAGCAGAAAGGTTCTAACTAATTTACAAAAAGAAATTTATTTAGTTGGTAGCACCAACATGGCACCAGGACCAAGAAAACCCCTAAAGTAAAGGTAATGAAAATATAATAAATCTTCCTCTAATATCGTAATTTTAGCAAAGTTTATTGATTTCTCAGAAACGTTTTTTACCCCATATGTATTATGCACTGTTTTAATCAGACAAATCGGCTTGATACATTTATTAACTACCTCAATTTTTGCAAAACAAGGATGTTTACATCAGTCAGTTTATTCGTGCAAATAGCACCGTGGATATTTGAAGATTAAATTAAAAACCTCAAGAGTGTCTATAAAATTGTAACTAAAAAATTGCAGTTTTTTTTATGGCTTACCCTCTTAATTTCTTTGAATGATGTTTAGAGAAACGTTAATAAAATTTGTTGTACCTAGGACCACGGGAACCCGTGCCGACTTGTATCGACACATAACTCCGCCAGGTTAGCAACTTAGTTGCTCCTGCCTGTCCAAAGCCAGGATAAAGGAGGATGGTTGTTTGTAGGATACGTCCTGCAAACGTAAATAGTGATAGGGCCAACCAAGAGCTCGGGGTAGCGCCCATCTTGGTAGCAGATCATATTCGGTATATCGATATGAAACAAGCCTGCGAAGGTATAGCAGTTGGCCTTAAAACTTGTTAGTACGGAGACAGTCTTTCCCGTCAAATGGGGTAGACCCTATCTATCCACCGCACTGAGACTTGAAAATAACCGATAACGATTTGGATGTTGAGTGTTTTGGCATGAGTGCTCTACATGTCGACGCTCGGGCTTTCCTTAGGAGTTTGCTCATCGACGTTTGACTTGGACCCTCAAACTGGCACGGCAGTCACTGAGGTAAGTGTAGAAATGATTGTTTAAACTTGGGCTCTCATACTGAGCATGGCAGTCCCTGAGAACAAGGCCGATACTCTGTCTGGATGTTGAGATCTTTAGATCATCCGGACTGCCAGAGTAAGAGTGGCAACAAAAGGTCCTCCTCTGTAGGTACCTACCAGACATGCGCAATAGTTTGCAACTGAGCCAGCAGCTGTGAGCTGTTAAAATTACCCTTTCAGTGCTCATTAAGCACGGTCACGCATAAGAATGCGAATATCCGTATTTGCATTAGAGCATTTTTGGTCTCTTTGCGGGGATGTTGTGGATCCTCATTGACGGAATCGAGTTGCCCAGATGACTGTCGTTGGCTGACCCTTCGGGGAGTCTCGCACTGGTTGTGGTTGTGTGAATGCTACGCAGGTCTAGATTGACCGGTAGGGTCGCGCAGGGGTACGACCGGGCTGGCATATCTGTCTTAATATGCAAGAGATTGAGTAGATCTCACCTTCACCAGTAGATGGATTGTAAGTTTGTCACTACTGAAATCTAAACTGGTACTGCTATTACGGGCAGTATGTAATTTATTGCATAATGCTCCTAATCAGCAGGGCACTGGGTGATGCTTTATGTTTGTGAAACGGCTTCCATGTTTGTGTTGCTACACCGGATCCGTGTTGTAGTACAACACATAAGTTCTGGTTGTCTGTTTCATGAACTATTACCCTAGGTCTGGAGACCCAAGTACTTAAGCCTTGAGGCAGGTGTACTTGTCAAACCAGATTATGTCTGTATCGACACATGTCAGTACTTGGTGGTATGGGCAAAAGTGCTAATTTTTTCAAAAAACTCTATGAAATGTACTAAGTGTACCTTTTAAAAAAAATTGGTTCACAGATCGTTTCATACTTAACATTCCTGTAATTTTTTTTGATTTTCGACTTCGTAGACCTTAAAAAGATTTGATGTCAATCCCTATATTTTATTAGTTTTTGTAATTCAGGCAAGATAACTTTTCGATTTTTTTTACATCAATACATCAATACATCAATACATCAATACATCAAGAACAAACAGGACTTTTTTCGAAAAGTAAAAAAATCATAACTCTAGTAGTTTTTGTCCAATTTTCATGTTTGTTAGCTTATGGCTTATTGCTTTTTTGACTTTACCAACTTCCAATTCGAAATTTGAAGTTATTAATCAACATTTTTTTTTCTAATAAAAACAAATTAATTAATATAGAAACATTCCACCTCAAGATGTCCTTTCACCAGACGAAGTGCGCATTGTTTTTTTAAATCAAATAATTATAATTGCTCACTTTTTAATGGTGTCTTCTTTGCATGTTGCCCCTCAAAACGTTCAATTAAAATCTGTTCTGTTCTTTTTGTGCAGTTCTGGCTGGCAAAAATTCCACAACTTCTGTTGATTTCCCTGAATTCCAACTCAATGATGCTTAAATAGTCCTCCTGAATGTGCCCTTTATTCGTGTACCACCCAAAAGGCTGCACCTTCTATTAAAGTAGAACCACCCATTTCAGATCCACCCACTTGTTTCAGGTACTAGCTGGCCGACTAGTACCAGACCTACTTCACTTCAAGAGTAAGCAAAATATTAAAACGAGGGGGCAAAAATATTTACAAGCGGGTGCGAATGACGAATGTATGCTAAACAACAGCAAAACCAGACTACTAAAAACAACAAGGATGTTTTAGTAAGGATGCGCAACATTAGAGCTCAGATTTCCCCACAATCACTGCCGTTTGTAATTTCATTCACTTTATAACCATAACCATAACCATAAAATATGTTGCAGCTCTCAAGGCGCATTAAGCACTTAATCGTCAATTGAAACGAGGGTGAATTTCCAATGAGGAAGTTGTTGAGCTTGCTGCTTACCGGAAGTACGGGTGGCGGGGTGGTGTGGATGCTGAGTGAGCTCAGTGCAAATCCTCTGTGCCGCAGTTCATTTAACGTTTTAACCCATGGTGACACATCAGCGTGACTTTTATGTTAAACAATTTATGTGCGTGTGTGTGCGGCAACAACAAAGTTTAGATGATTGAAATTTTATTAGACTGAAGATATGATGGTGCTGTTGTTGCTGTTGTTGTTGTTGTTTTGATCTGTGCAACGGGGGAACAAGATGAACAAATAAATAGATTTGCAACATTTTGCTGCTGATTGCTTCGCAAATACATACATAAATAAATTATTTTTCAAGGGTGCAGCATTTTTTGTCTGGGGGTGCACATTTAGCGGATTTGCTGTCGCTTACTTGAGGTATATCGCAAACATATTGCGGAGATTTAACTTCATTATGCTGTTTTTGTGTTTTTTTTTTTATTTTTTTTTTTTGCAGGGGTTGAAAATAAACTGAAAATTCGTGGGGCCTGTCATTGATTTGACTTTCGATAATTGATTGCAATGGTTTTTTGATGATGATTTATCAGACGTTTTGACAAATTTTAATTATTTTAAAGATAAGTAAACGGGGAAATAACCGTATTATAAAATAAATTTTTGAATTAACTAAATTTTTTTAAAGTATTTAAAAAAAAAATTACTAGCCTGCTTTGATAGCAGAGATTTTATTATAGCTAGTTTTTAAGGGTTTTAAGAGCTTATGTGGAGAAATCTTAACAGTTTTTATGTTCAATGGAAACAGCATGTAGTTTGAGTCTAAAAAAGATGAAGTATATTAAATTTTCGTATCAAGGTGTTTTTTGTACAAATTGGTATATATTCAGACGTTATTTCTCAACTATACTCATAAACTCGCAGTTTTTTACAACTTATCATAACTTGCACTAAAGAAATCTATGAAATAATATAATGTGATCATCACAATAATTCTTAGTGAATATATTGTCATATATGCTGTTATATAAGTTCGTTTCTATATTATTTATGATTAATTACAAAATATCATGATATTAGGAACACTCTCATTTCGACATATTGAATGACAAATCGATAACTACAGACTGAAGTTTTTATCAATTAAATTACAAATATTTCCTAACCATGCTTTTTTGATTTGTGCTTTTATTTTTTGTCTATCCTAACGCACTTAAAATTCCGATTATAGAAGGATGTATGACAATTAAGATAGAATAATGTGCAGGATATTTTGGGAAACATTCGCATCAATTGCGAAATTCGTGCTCTATTTACTGCTCGATTTTCCACTTTTGGCTCAAAACCCAGAAAAGCATTCTGAAATTTTAAAACATTTTGTTTTTTAATTGTTGTATCAACTTAAAAAAAGGGAGCTAGTTAATTAAAATTCAATCGAAAACCATGCTTGGAGCTCAAATTTTAATGCCATTCGGCATTAAGTAACTTTAACCTATTTACTACCGCTGCACAGTGCGTCGACCCCATGCAAGCAAGTGACAAAAACAGAAGGAGTGCTTTTATGATAAAGAAATGTTGTATATTTCTTCAGTTTAAGCTAATTAAAAAAAATTTCAAAAATTCTTAAAATTGGTCAGTCCCTTGGGGTACCTCCCTTGGACCTATATTAATTTTTTAAATGATTTTGTATGGGAGGTACATATAAAAATTGACCGATCTTAACGAAACTCGGCCAAAATACCAAAAAAAAATAGTTATAGAAGCGCACTAAAAACAGTTGAAATCAGTAAGACTCTAAGGGCACTTCCCCTGGGCCTATATTCATTTTTTACATGATTTTGTACGGGAGGTATATACAAAAGTTGACCGATCTAAACGAAACTCGGCCAAAATACTAAAAAAATAAAACTACAGATTTGTACAAAAAAATTATATGATAACAAAATGCTGAAAATTCACTGATACAAAAATTATTGCTTAATTTTAGGCCTAATTTAATTCTGATGCGGAGAACAAATTGCCTGATAGAGCAGTTTTAGAAGGTCAATATATTAAAAAAGCGGAATAAAGTGGAGTATATTGTACATTTTTCAAAGAGTTAAAAGTATATATTTAAAGGCCTTGTATTTACTTTTATGGCGATTTTCGGCGATTTCTTTTTTTATTGACCATTAAAAGTGGTCAAATTTTATATATTAAGCAGAAAAAATCTTCTCTGTTTATCGATATATAACATTTCTGTTGTTTCTTTTTTTCCAATCAAATGAAAAATATATTTTTTTCTGTCTTTTACCTTTAAAAAAATAGTTCTCTTTTAATAATACAGCTAAAAATGTATTTTTGGAAATTTTTTTAGTAACTATACTTACGGCCGCAAACTGTGCATATGATCATTTGAGCAAGAACATTTTTCGATGTTTTCTCTTATATGAATTATTTCCTTTAAAATGATATGAAATCTGATGGCTTTCTTTTTTTATGAACTTTTTGATTTTTGTTCAAAGAACGGAGCACTGTGCGCTGGTCGTTTGTCCAACGAGTAAAATGGCACATTATACTTACGCTTTCTGGAATTTGAATGGAATTTGATTATTTTTTTTTTTTTTAATAAAGTTCGAACGTCGTACTTTCGAAAGGGTCAACTGAAAAACTGTTCAAAATTTTTCAACTAAGTCGTTCGGGGCTGGGAAAAAATCATGATTTTTTGGAATTTTTTAGAATAATATATTATACAAATCTGACGATGACAAAATAATAAAAAAAAATTAACATTTTTCGATACAATAATTGATTTAGTGCTTATTGCAAATTTTGTGCATATTTCATACGGAAAAAATGATCAAAATTATGAATTTTCCAAAAATCATACAAAGTATCGAAATTAATTCAGTCCAGCGTTTATTCACATAGATATGCAATAAAAAATAAATAAAAGGTGTGATTTAACAAATTAAATGCAATTATTGAAAGCAAATATTAAATAGTTCTCGTTTTTTCGTTGGCTGGTGCACTTCCGTGGTGATTTTACCTATTTTTCCAATAACTCCTTTCACTTTTTCAAAAGGAACCTCTTACTCAGTCTTTCGAAGTATGAAATATTTACCGGTTTGCACCATTTCGCCATGACAAATTTACTCAGTGGGGTGTGGGTCTTGGCGTTTGAAGAGCTCTCAATGCTCTTTGTTGGATCATATTTCTTCTTTTTCTTTGTCGCAGGTCAGCGTCCACACCAGAACTATGTTAAACTTCAAAGCTGCCTGGCATTTCGATGGATAAAATATCGATTCAACGGTCAATTGGCATTTCTTCGTCGTCCAGTGTTTCTTCTTCACTCTTTTCATTTACAAACTTAGGCAAAATGTAAGCAACTTCTGTTGAATGTGCATAGTTCCATCATTTCAAACATTGATGATAGCCTACAACTCAAACATTTTTAGGCACTTACGACGTGGAATTTCTGAACCGGTTATTTTAATTGTTGAACTTACAAATGAATTACTTTTCTGCACCCACAAAAATTCAGCTATCTATCACCACTGACTGATTCTCACAAATGATGCTATTCTAAAATTCTTTGGCTTTTAGACGAGAATTTTCATTACATTGGCATATTTTACATTCATTCATATACATTCATTCAATATTCATCATTCATCATATTTATATGTGAACTTACTCGCATTCGTTCTCAGTTTCAGTTTTCGGCTGTTTACTGCTAACTTGGCGGTAAGGGATAAAACGTATTCAAGGAAGCCCACGTGCTTTCACGGCTAGGCTAGGTATTAGGTCGTTTTTCACTTTTAACATCGGGATGAATATCTTTTAACTTTTGTTTAGGTTCTAGGACGTTGGTAACACTTTAACTAGTTTGTATTTAGTTTAGTTTTATGCAAAATACTTACTTCTGTATAGAGTAACTTTCTTCAAAAGCCTTTTCAGGCAAAAAAAAAAAAAAATAATGAAATGAATTGTTTTCAATTGCAATTTTTTTCCAATAAATAACATAAAATAGCACACAAACAAATTGCATTTTATTTTTAAAAAGTTAACGCTATCGTGGTAAGCTGGAAGAATTAATTAAAAATTATGAGCTGTTTCAAGCTTAAAATTTAACTCGATATCAAATTGATTTAAAATTAAATATAGAAAATAGTAAAACATATATCCAAAAAAATACTGTATGTGGACCGTGTAGTCGACCTCTCAGTTTTCATAAATTCTTAATTTTGTTCGATCTTTGCGGCTTTAAACAAGACAGTTTTCAGCCAGAGTGTGAAGGATCAGAAATAGTTTTGGAAATTTATGGAGCAGTGATCCTATCTAATGTACATGGATCGTTCAATAATGTTAGTTTTTTTATTACTACTCTTTCTATTCACTACATCCATTTAAACATTAATAAGTATTGAACTAAGGTCAGGCAGCTATGAAATACTTATTTAATTGGGGATTATCTTTATGTCATTACACGATCAAAAATCTTGGACTAAGTTCTATTAAATTCTTTACTGTACACATGGAATCCCGCAATTGAGTGCAACTATTTAAGGAGGTGAAAGCTTATGTCGATCTGGGCAAAAAATCGTACAACAGGGAGGGATCTATTTTCACATTCTTAGGAGCTACAGGGTTAATTAATATTTCACGACTTTGATTCACGTTATTGTTTCTGGCAGAAAAACTAACTTACAAAAAACTTATTTTGAGCTCATTATATATAGCTCATATTATAGCTCATTGCAAAGGCAATTAAAACACCTTTCTAACGATATATCAACAAATCCCGCCGATTTAACTGTTACCGAGCTGTGCTCGTGTAAAGATGAAATCAATCGGTTGAAACTACTAAATTTCAACTTTGAGTGCAAATTTGTCAGAATTTCGCGAAATAAATTATGTTTGTTTTTATTATCAGTTTTGCAATTTATTCAATTCTTTTTTCAATGACACCAAAAACATAAACATACCTCTAAAAATCAAAAAGTTGGGTGTACTAAAAAAATTATACTTATTAGAAAATAATGATAAATTATTATAGTACAATTAGTTCTACAGTAGATAATACCATTGTTTTCAAATAAGTATAATTTTCTTAGTACAGCCAACTTTTTTGTTTTTAGAGGTATGTTTATGTTTTTGGTGTCATTGAAAAAAGAATTGAATGAATTTTAAAACTGATTATAAAAACCAATTTCATTTATTACGTGAAGTTCTGTGAAATTTGCACTCAATTTAGTAGTTTCTACCGATTGATTTCATATTCACACGAGCGCAGCTCGGTAACGGTTAAGTCAGTGCTGGTCGTTACAAAGGAGACTTCCTTGCCATTTTAACGAGTTATCAAAATAAGTTTTTTTGTAAGTTAGTTTTTCTGCTAGAAACAATACGTGAATCAAAGCCGTGAAATATTAATTAACACCGAAGCTCTTAAGAATGTGAAAATAGACCCCTCCCTGTTGTACGATTTTTTGCTCAGCTTAACATAAACTTTCACCTCCGTAAATAGTTGCACTCAATTGCGAGACAGCCTGTATATATCATATATAACTACACCCAAGCCGCATTACAGTGTAGTCGATGTCAAATATTAAAAATATGTGTTACACCCTCACGAGATAAAATTGTCCCTAGTAAAATAACGCTTGTATTAGAATATTCCAACAAAAATATGAAATAACCAAGCCTGCGGAACTTAAACCCACTACGTAGGTTATAGTTTATTGCACCACCAACTGATCCATTCAGTAACTTGTAAATAGAAATGATAAACATACTAAGAACCAAAAGCTGCATCCTTAGACTATTCTAAAATGTATTCAATTTCATTTCAAGTTTTATTTAGAAAAATTTTATTTTTAGCTTAACATATACTCTAATAAAAAAAAATTTTAAAAACGCATGATTTCAACGAATTGGATTGAAAATTTGTCTAAAGGTGAATTTACACGATTCACTATCATCGTTCACTTTGCATGAATCATCCGATTTGAAAAGTGTAAATTGAGTTTCATCTTTGAAATGAAGATGATTGTCATCCACATTGAACAATGAAAGAAGTAGAAGTATTTCCTACTTTTGATGAAAGTGAAAGCAAATCGTACTTATGTGTCATCCGTAGTAAAACACGAAAATCCTAGAATTATTATTTTAATACGGTTTTTTATTTTTTTAGATGTCATTGCTATTATTTTTTTGAGAGTCAATAAAATAAATCAACCAACGACTAAGTTTTGACATTCAACATCGAATCATTCATCTTATTTTAAATTTACACTTTGAATAATGTAAAAATTGATTCACTGTCATCAATCAACGTTCACTGTCATCGTTTTGAGTGAAATGTGTAAATTCGCCATAAGATTTTTGACTGTGTATCTGGTTAAAAAACCTAACAGTATTTCAGCGTAGAGAACATTATAGCTTCTTATATAAATTTAACAAAAAAATAGAATGCTGTACTACCAATAATCCTCTCAAAATTTTTAGTCATTTTACAGAAAGTATCTTTGCATTATTTTAAGGCGTCTGTACTTATGTTAATATCGAACTTTATGTTCTAGTTAGAAAAACCATTAATGTATTATTTTTCAAAACTGTGGTTGAATTGTACACTTTATTATATGACTACCCCTAATTTTGCCTATTTAAATTACACCTTTAAACAAAAGTTCTTCTCTTAGGCTTTGTACTTTAATTACTACGAAACTTTTAATTACTTCGTATTCGTAAACTCCTAATAAAAGTTTTCTCATTACAGATGTGGCTATTGGTAGGTCAATCTGATTTCTGGTCGTCTTAGAGATCATGATGTAATAATGCTTAGCAATTTTTGGGAGCAGTTGATTCAACCTCTCGCATTTTTTTCTAAATATTTTACCCAACTCTCTCTGATTTAGGTTACCATTTCTTATATTGAAATTAATTTATAATTCGAGCATATAATTTTAGACTTAAAGTTACAAGCTTAAAAGTATATTTCAATTTAAATTGAGCCCCGTGCCTTTATTGAGATATAGTTTAGTAAATTTAGTAAATTAATTACTAAATTAGTTTATAAAGCTTTGACTAGCTTTGTTGCTTGAATTGATGGTTGGAATCCATCTATTAAGAAATAATTGACTCCAGAATCCATATAGCAACCCTTTTCAAGTCATCAGACTAACATCATAATTCAAAAAAGTTTTATCTAAAATCAATTCCTGTCAATCGATTCGAATCATGTTATTTATGGCTAATTTACTTTAGACAAATTTATATATAAAACAAAATGCTACAATGAATTTTTATATATTAAAATCAATCTGTTATTAACAATAGAAATATAATTACCGAAAACTTCCACTTTGAACTCTTTAAAAAAAAAAAAAAATAAACCCCCCCTGAATAAACTCTCAAAATCCACTACAAATTGAATTTGCACACATTTTTGCACACTTTTTTTATTGTTTTTTTTTTCATTTTTTAAAATTTTTATAGGCAATAATTAGATGTAGATAACTTTTTTAACTTTTATCTTAAAATAATAAGCAATTCTTTTACATTAAACTAAATTTATTTGTTAAATGTTTTTTTTTTATTTTTTTTATTATTTTGTAATTCATATCTATGTATATAATAAAATACAATAATAAATATAATTTATGCTCTGTGATTTAAGTATTGGGCCTTAAAACTAGATTAAGCTGAAGCTACTTTTCATAGAATTTCGTTGAAATAATAGTAATAATAAACATGTTGAAAATTGTATTTTTAAATTTAAGAGGCTGTTGTTGTGCATTCAACCAGTTCTGTCCATGATGTTAAGCTAACAAAGGAAGAGGTCACAATTTTATGTTTTGCTAATAGCATGTTTTTCTCTCAATCGACTAGACTTTTAGAAATTCAAAACCTTTTTAAGGCGTGGCTTGAATTGAGTTATACATATTTTAAAAAGAATTACTGGGCAAAACTGGCAAAATATAGGCGTGCATCTAGGATACAAACTATCCTATGAACGAATACTACAGCCTGGTTATAAGTTGAAAACATTGAGATTATCATCAAAACTTTAAATAATGCATATTTTTTTTTAGGATGATGTTGTTGTTAATTTGCAGCTAGTTTTAGGTATAGTATCTTTATCTATAAGCTTTAAAATGTGAGTGTTTTTAATGATTGGTTTCTTAAATATTTACATAGAATATTTATAAATTTTGCAAACTTTACAACATCTATAGCTGAATTGCCAAAAAACTTAACGAACTTAATTTAATAAACGCCTTCATTAACAATATTGAAAATCGCCATTAAGTTGTTTCGACATTCTGCATCTCAGCTATTGTAACAAATTGACTGTTCTTATGTTAAACTTTCTTAAGCTTTTCAAAAATTGTACTAAGCCCTAGATAAGTTTTACTTTAAAGAAAGTAGTTTAAAAGTTAATATTTTATGTTATATGAAAATTTAAGCTTTATTTACAACATTTGCCTGAAGCTTTTGGTAATAGTTTCGAAATTATTTATGCTTATAGAAAATAACAATAGTTTTTGTGTTTTGTTGTAATTTGTTAAAATAACTTAACTATCAGCTAACATTGAAAAACGCTACCCTTTCATAGAAGACCCTAAAACAGCATAATTTTTAAAACTTAGACTAAGCTTTTTGTTTTGCATTTAAACTAGTTAGACAAGCATAAGTTTTTCCAGCGCTTTTGAGGCGGCTCAATTGGTATCCATCGGCGGCTCAATTGGCGAACTCGAGTTTTCCTAGGCGGAACCCTTGACCTGCTCAGTTGGTGAACAGAAAGGGTCCCAGTGACCCTCAGACCATCGGCGGCTTAATGTCCACGAGATGATGATCGAGATGGCCACCCGGACTAGGTGCGGACGCAGCTACCAGATGATGATGATGATGATGCAAGTGCGCATGAGCTGCCAAACTTTGCTGCTGCTGCTGTTGTTGCTGTTGCTGCTGCTGTTGTTGTTGTTGTTGATGTTGTTGCTGCTGTTGTTGATGCTGCTGTTGTTGCTGCTGCTGCTGCTGGTGATGATGCTGATGCTGCTGTTGTTGTTGTTGTTGCTGCTGCTGTTGTTGCTGTTGTTGATGATGATGCATCATTATGGGCGAATCGCCTGACATGTTGTGTGGCGATGCCAGATGCAGCCCACTGGAGCTCAGCATGTGTGAAGGTGAATGCGATGAGCTGTGATGCGATGAAGTAGGTGTGCCTGGATGACTGCCATTGGCACTACCACCACCACCATTGCTACCATGTTGCCCGCCTCCAGCCCCACCCATGCCATTAGACTCGCCCGACTGATTTGCCGTCTCTTCGGAGTCGCTGCATGATTCGGAGGAACCTTTCTTGATGGACCCATTGTTGGTGCCATTGTGCGTTTTTACATGCTTGGCCAGATGATCACTACGCATAAAACGCTTATTGCAGATGGGGCAAGCGAAGCGTTTCTCCCCGGTGTGCGTGCGCAGATGACGCTGCAGCTCATCGGAGCGTGTAAATCGCTTGCCGCAGAAGAGCCAATTGCAGACGAAGGGCCGTTCGCCTGTGTGCCAACGTAGATGCGCCTTCAAATGCGATGTCTTGCCGTAGACCTTGCCACAGCCAGGTATGTGGCACGAATGGATATTTTTCTTGCGTAAATGAACGCCAGCAGGACCTAACCGTTCGGCTTCCTGACAATTGGGACAGTCACAAGTGGCACGGCCAGCATAGCGACGTTGTGACCGCGGCGATGGTGTTGACGGTGAGGAGGCCTGCGGCGATGAAGCAGTAGAGGCTGCTGATGGTGAGCTATGCGGCAGCGAGAAGCCGCCAACACCCTGGCCAGGCAACATGCTTTTATAGGTATCTTGCAGCAGATGCTGACCGGAGCCCAGCAGATGCGCCGTATTCGACAGTGAGTGGGAGAGTGCCGAGGAGTAGTCCGAGCCAGCCGCTGAGGCATAGTTGGCCATAGTAGAATGCATGCCAGCACCACCCATATCGAGCCAGCTGCCTGCAGCGCTATGCATGTCCCACCAGCCCGAGTTGACGCTGGCCGCTTCAGCGGCCTTGTGTGCAGAGGCAGCCGTTACAGCATTAAAGGGCCAGTCATAGGGATGCCGCGAGTACACTGAGCCAAATGTAGTGCCCTCCACCTTGCCGAGCATAGCCTGATGCATGTGATGATTGTCGGCGACCATGCCGCTAGCCGAGCTGCCTGTGTTGGGAAAATATAAATCACTGCCATAGGCCGAGGGGCTGTTCACAGCGGCGCAGGACGACGATATCGGTCGACTGTAAGGATAAATACTGAAATTATAATCTTGATTAAAACAACTGTTGAATGGCATTTTATAAAGCAGAAATGTAAGTCAGAATGATAGGCAAAAGCTTCTGCTTACCTGGCGGTTATGTTGACCATGGTATTGATGGCGCTGGCGGGCAAAGAACGAGATGCAGCTGCAGCGGCGGAGACAGAGGATGTGCCAATGCCTAGCGTTGAAGATGTCGATGATGATGAAGCAGCCGATGAAATGGCGCATGGTGAGTGCTGACCACCCGCTGCAACGCCCGTGGAGCCAGAATTGGAGGAATTCCCACCGCCGCCACCAGCATTTGGAGATGTAGGACTCTTCTTCCAGGGATGAAAACCTTTGCCAACTGCAGCATCAGCCAAAGGTGGTGGTGATTTGCTTGACAATTTGTTGCACTGGGCAGCCAACATGGCCAAAGGAGTACCGCGCAGACTGGGATGATCCTGCAGAGACGAAAAAGAAGATCACAAAATTAAAAACACATCAACGTGGGAACTAAAAATTATTTGATTAAAAAAATATAAAACAACAACAAATGCTGTTGCTCCTACCGCTTTGATCAGCATGCTGAAGAATAAGAATAACAAATAAGGATCGACAGCAGAGTTCTTTTAAGGAATCGTTTTCAATGAAGACAAAAACTAATTTAATTGTTCACAAGCGACTGACTCGATCATCAATTCTTGTGTGTTGCCGACCCCGACAACAATACGCTGAAGAATGAAACTGAATGATTTATCCTACTAGCCCCGAAAGCAAGAAGCGACTAAAGTCAATGCTGTCAGCAGAGGAAGTCATTAACAAAACCTCACAAACCCCGAGGTTTTGCCTTTCTAAGACTTCCTTCCATTGATTGTTTTACCATAACGGAAGATCATAAATCTAGACACTTGCTGCTCTCCCACCAACTCTTCCAATATTCTCTATCCTACTCTGTCTACTAGTCAGTCGTCTCTTTGTTTTCCCTCTTTGTTCATTTCAAATTGAACCTTATGAAATGATTCCCTAAAACTACCTACATATGTGTTGTCTTTGTTCTAGACATGGCGTTGGCGGAACCTTAGAAACAAGGCCCAATGCAATATTTGCAGCATTTGATGAATGTTTCGAAATTAATTGTTAACACAAAGTGTTGAGATCAGTTTGGTTGATTTGCGCCTGATCTTGAGATGAGTGGCAAGTGAGGTTGAGTTTATGATTTTTGTATGACCTTCGTCACACACATTTTATTTCGTTTGAATTTGATTAGCTTGTCGGATTTTTTATTTAAGTTCTACACATTTTGTATGTTTTAGGTTTTATTAAAAAAAGGATCTTCATATTAATTCTGATAAGTCAGATACAATTGTTCAATTGCTATACAAAAATTTTAAGAAAATGTTACAAAATATACGACACTTTATACATTTTTGAACATTAAGATTGCCAGATTTTTATTTTAGCGATGACAAGGAGCAGTAGTATAAGTCAGTGGCATAGAAAGATTAATTGTGAGTTATTGTTGTTAAATTTTGGACTCAAAAACAACTTTCTTTTGTTAATTGCCAGTAACGTAACTCTTAGAACTTCATTCGTAAGCTTTTTTACTTTATAAAAAGTAAATTTTTACAAATTATTTTGATATTTTATAAAAAAATTCACAGAAATAGCTTAAAGAGTGGAACTGAGCAAATGATTCTCTATATTAGTTTATAATTCTCTAATATTAACTCTTCAACGGAATCTCTGGTTACTTATTAGTTACAAAAAAAAAAAAAAAAAATGTTGAAAATGAAAATAGTCAAGTGGAGCCAAGAATATTATAAAAAGGATTGCTCGTTTAAGTGAGCAAAAATTAAATTTGCTGCGCATCTACGTTACGTGTGCTGTCAGTCAACCCATGGTTTTGTTATTGCCCAACTCATTTTTATTTTGTTTGTCTTTTCTTTGAGTTTGACTATAACAGCTGACGTCACAACTATGGTAAAATAAATGAAGGTAGTCGCACGGCTGAGAGCCGACCCCCATAAATGTAAAAAAAAAAGCATTAACAAAACTTCGCGGACACTTAGTTTGCCAAGTGACAGAAAATCATTTGCATTGATTTTGACAAGTACAGTAGCTGAGAAAAAGAGCATGATCAGCCTTGATGCTACCTTCTTTTCTTCTACCATGGCTACAAAAATAGCTGACACGCACAAGGCGTAATATGTATTATATATAACTCTTAAGTCTTTGGACAGAAATTCGTTCACAATGATAGCCTTGTGGCTAGTCTTTCGGACCTAGTAGAGCGTAAACACGTTTAATGCTCAAACAATCGTGTTCAATGGTACGAATTGATTCGTGAGACACAGAAAGCTTAGCGGCTATCTCTATCAAATTCAAATTGTTACTTTTTGTTATCATCTCCTACACTTTATTGATATTAACTTCAGGTTGAAAACGTTGATGATCGACTAGAGCGGAGCAAATCTGCCACCACATCTCTACCATTTTTGAGTGCACTGTGCCACTCACAAGCACGTGTTTTTGATAAAATCATTTCACTGTAAGCCTTCTGTAACATTTTCAGTGATTAGGCGCATAAAATTCCATTAGAATTACAAGATTTGGAACAAATTCTATGTTTGAAATTTTTATTCATTATTAAAATTGCAAAACACACTTGAGATAAACTGACAAAATTGCGCACTGAAAACAAACTTACTTCACGTCATTATAGAGGTCAGTTGTGCCAACTTAGTTAAAAAAAAACATTTTTACACGTCCTTTAAGAGGGCTTTTTAAACTATCATTTTCATGTACTTTTTGACAGAATGTATAATAATTTATTATATAAAAAGCCAACAATTTAGATTATTTTAAATTTTTTTGCACATGCTCGTATGTACCTATTTTAAGACTATAATCGTTGTTTTTGAAATTCGATGACTTTTCACTTCTGAAAGCACACTAACAAGGTAAATGCAAAATGAAACTTTTTTTTTTTTACTGAAACTTGATAACCAGGACGAAAAACCCGAATGCTTTTCTAAAATATTTATGTATTTTTTTTTTTTTTTTTAAATGTAAGTAACAGTAAGGCAAAAGAAACCCCAGGTTTTTGGAAGACCAGTAACCGGTTCGAAAAACCAAATATCTTCCTGAATCAGGGCTAAAATATTTGCGTATTTTAAAATTTGACTCAACAGCTAAGAAAAAAAAACCCGATTTTTAGGAAAACCGATAACCGAAACAAAAGAGCCGAAATTATTATCGGTGACTTCACGTTATTTCACCCTTAATATTACGTTATAAGATTTGCGTTGAGCATTGTATTGATTTGCATTGAGTCATGGAAAAATTATTGTCAGAAAATTAATTCGCTTGGTTTCAAATTACTTTTCGAAGCAATGCTAAAAACTCCTTGTATCAATCGTTTTTATTTTATGTTGCATTTGCCACAAAATTTAATAAATAAATATCTTAAGGCTAATTCTCTTCGAAGTGCAACAATAATATTTTTCCTGCAAAACTTGTTCTGTTTACATGTCAGTGTAACAATTTCCTTAAAAGTTAAAATATATACTTTGTCAAAAACACTGAATACTACTCGCCTTGAGTAGTAAGAGAAGTGGAAACAAAATGTTTTCAATTTCTTTGGCTGACCCTTTCTTTTAGCCATTGTGAAGGAGTTCTTTTTTAGAGAACATACTTGTATATCAAAGTTGTAAAAGAAAATTTATTTGCATACAAAATTACTTCAAAAATTGTTGAATGCAATCAAAAGACTTCAATAGATGTCCAGCTATTACTGCAAATTGATTACAATTGAATGAAATGAATGACTCCAAGGAGCACTACTTCAATCATAGTGAATGAATCAAAAGACTTCAACAGATATAGTCACTAGATGATTTCGAAGTCATGACTTTAAAATTATTGCTGATTTCAAAAATTCAAGTCATGAAATCAAAAAATGATTGAGTGACTTAAATCTTTTTTTTTGGCATTCAGTGCCATTTTTATACCCCAACGCGTACTGCGTAAGGGGTATATTAACTTTGTCATTCCGTTTGTAACGCCAAGAAGGAGGCGTGGCAGGTATAGACAAATATATATATTTTTGATCAGCATCATCTCCTGAGTCGATTTCCGTGTGTCCGTCTGTCCGTCTGTCGACACGATTACAGCCGCAATTTTAAAGCTATCGCGATGAATTTCAAAATATAAGTTTATTTTTAAAAAAGGAAGATCAAGATCGAAATTTGGCAGAATCGGATGAAAACCACGCCTACCTCCCATACAAAGTGACTTTATTTTAACCGTAAAATGTCTTTAAAATCCACAAAAATTACAGAAAGGACTTGAAAATTAGCAGGTGAGGTGAGGTTGCTCTTCAGTCTTAATCCTGGCTATGAACTTTGGAAAAATCGGATGAAAACCACGCCTACCTTCAATACAAAGTGGCTTTATTTTAAGAGTAAAATCTCTTAAAAATCTGCTCAAATTAAAGAAATGTCTTGAAATTTTGCAAATAGGCTTTGATATATAACATAGACCACTATGATATTTGGCAAAATCGAATGAAAGCCACGCCTACCTCCCATACAAATTGTCTTTATTTTAAACGTTAAATCATTTAAAAATCCACAAAAATTAATGAAATGTCTTGAATTTTGCACTTAAGCTTTGATATATAATATGAACCATCTCTATGATTTATAACAAAATCGGATCCAAACCACGCCTACTTCCCATACAAAGTGACGTCATCAAAATAGGAAAACTTTCGTTAATATATAAAACTGAATGTCATCGTGTATGTCGTGGCTAAAGACTTCGAATATACTTCAATATGGCCGCGGGGGGGTATTTTAGCTTCGGTACCCTGCCGAAGCTCCACCCTTACTAGTTTTATTGAATGATTGTAATTTTTTACAACTCTGTAGTATATGAGTACGGAAGGACTACGAAATTCATATGATGGCCTGCTAGTAGCGCTTTGCACCTCTGCTATTGCTGACTGGGGCTTTTGACAAGAATATACATGTTCATAATTTTTGTGAAGAAACTCTAACATAATATATTATACCCAGTGAACCAAAATTGCCGTTTCCGAATTCATTTATGAACCTTTTCGGGTAGAAACGTTCATTTTTGGCACTCATAAATGAACCATTTTTGTATCATTCGTCGGACTAAAATACCTCTCAAAACTGAACCATATTTTGTTCGGAAATGGGTTAAAAAATGAACTATTTTGATACTGATATTTCAAAGGAGAAAAGTCGTGATTGTTTTCCAATTTGACAAACTTTCCATTATGTGTGAAACATCAAAATAGTAAAGTTATTAATTGAGGAAAATATTTGATTACTTTTTTGCATGAAATGTTGTCGTGGCTTTCTTTCTTTTGGGCTTGATCATAATTTTTGATATAAATCTTGATGTGCTATCACAGACTTGTTGATAGATGAAAAGGCAAATAGTTTTCCCTTGCGTGCAGCAGAACACCAATCTCCATTTTTATGGCGTAAATCAATTCGCACTGGTGAAAAAGTTTATATGACGTTTGTATGAAGGTTAATATTTAATGTACTATTATAAAAATAACAACAAAGTTGATAATTCTTCCTGTTTGAACTCATTTTAGAATAAAAAAATAACATTTATGATTCATTTCTGAACTCATTTATAAACAAAAAATGGTTCACTTGCGAGAAATTTTTACCTACTAAAATGATAAGAAAATTTTTCTCATTCGACTTGAAATAAGATTCTTATGAATTTCGCAAAAGAAGTACAATTTTTAGTTATGGGAAAAGTTTTCATGAATTTCATCTTCTATAGCAACCACATTTAAGCAACAAAATAAAAAATCAAGAATTAAAAAAACAGTGCTACCCAAAAACGTTCGCAAAACTCTCACCTTCCGCAAAACCTTCACTTATAGTTCAGTGGGTATATTGATAAGTTAATTTTCGGCACAATGCTTTAGCAACCAGATGTTTATGTTTCGGTTTTAGTCGCGCAGACGTCAACAGTTTGATAGCTTAGTCGGTAATGGAAAGACTTCTTTCCGCAAGGTTGTGGATAGAGTTATAAAGTAAATGTAAATTATATGAAGAGTTTAGTATTAAAAACTAAAATGCACAGGTCTAACAACAAAATAAATTTTAGAATCAACTTTGCATTTGTAATTACTACAGCATGAGCAGTTTCCAAATCAATGCAAGACGTACTTCACAAAACGATAAAAAATTCACTGAAATCATATACGAAACAAAAAACAACTCATATTACAAAAATTTTTGAATTCATTTTCTCATTGTTTTAATTATTATATTCTGAATTTTTGGATTTTTTTCTAACTTTCTTTTCAATATTTCCACATCGGGTAAAATAATTTTCCTTTTTCATACCCTGCCGGGAAATCATTGCTCCGATTGCCACAATGTTGTAGTTCCGGCTCTGGCGATAGCTTATTTTGATTTATTTCTATTACTATTGTTTTAAAAGAACTGGTTATATAATAAATATTAATTTTCATTAAAGTTTAGTAAGGTTTGACACAAGCTTAGCGTTAAATTTTTCGGCTATGTAGCATTTAATAGTGCATATACATGCCAGCAATATACATGCCTATGAACAACAATCACCTAAACTGAACAACTAAAAATTTATGTTAACAAATAATGAACTGAGTAAAAGTTGTTTAACAAGCTTTTTCAAAAGTATTTAATAATTTATGATTTTTAGCACGTCAGAGCAATGCAAGCCGCGTGGAGTTAATTTACAAAATACGTAAAACAAGTAAAATATTTAATGACAGCAACGAGCACGCGCTGGCGGTGTTCAACAACAAACGCCTTGTTGCTGCGAGTCAATAAAGTGTCACTATAAAACAGTTTTTTTTTTAAAGCTTTTTTTTTTGCCTTACGAAGTGGCACACAATGCAGTCGATGTGTGTGCGAGTGTATCTTAAATCAATTGAGCCTGATAACTTGACAATATTTAAATTTCAGTGTTTGTGTAACAGGTTAATTAATTTATTTTTATAGTTTTTTACATTTTTTTTCTTTCTCTCTTTTACATAGTCAACTTAATTGCATTTAACACTGAAAACTAATTGCATTCGCTTTAATAGAACTAATACCTTGCCTTGGCTACAGAGGTTAACTAACGGTAGTTGAGCAGCTAGTCTAGCAAATCAGTCAGTTGATTGCATTTAATTTGGCTAAAATTTAGTAGCTTATTGCGAAAATTTCGAACTCTATTTTGAATCGTTGAGAGTGCAGCAGCAATTGTGTTAATTTGCGCCAAATCGCTAACAGTAGCCAGGCAGGCAGGCAAACAGGCTGAAACAAAACAACGTAAATCAGTGGTAGTCAATAGCTGGCCAACAACAACAACAACAACAGAAGTTACTGCCCAACAGAAATTAAGTTAATCCTTCTGGAAAATCACTGCACTGACATCCGCAATAATCATGGTTTGTCTAGCAACTATTTAAACTACTGGCTGCACGTTGCTGTTCGTATCAATTGCAGCTTTTAAATAACTGCAATAAAAAACTAAAACAAAAAATAATGAAATCAACATGCGTCCGTCTTTTTAACTCTGCTGTCTGTTCATCTTCCACTCTATTGCTGTCTTTGTGTGTCTGTTTGTCTGTTTGTCTGCCTGTGTATGCCACCAACAACCCGCATTTAATCGGTGGAAATTTTGCGGAAGCTACTATTTGCAGATAATTGTACTTGAAGTGGTTGTTTAGTTGTTGTTGCTGTTGTTGTTGTTGCTCCAGATGTTTTCCCAACATCACTTTATTGCTGGCTGTTTTTCTAGCTATAGCTGCTGTTGGTAGAATTGCATCCGTTAGAAATCGTATTTCGCTGTGCAATTTTCACAATTTCCAACATGACTATCGCGCTGACTTGGAGTGGACGCATTGCAGCAGCAGCAGCAACAGCAGCAGCAACATCAGCAGCAGCAGTAGCAGCAGCATCGGTTTATAATGCTGAATGGCGCGAAGGTTTGTCTTTGGCAACGCATTGCACAGCAGCCGTAAAATTGTTGCCAACAGTTTTATATTATTTTTATGTTCAACGAGCCATTAAATAGCTACACTGAGAGAAAAAAATTTCAGATTAAAAACCTGAATGTGTCTAATGGAAACATTTAATACTGAAACTTTGGGTGTCAAACTGTTTTTGACAAATTGGTAGAACAAATTGGTAAAACAAATATCCAAAACAAATGGACAGTATAAGAAATCCATGGCTGGTACCTTCCATTTAAAACTTATTACTATGGAATGGCACTTTTTAAAGCTAACGTCTTCAAATTGAAAATAAAGGTAATCAGCACTAATCATCAATAAAAATAATCACCAAAATAAAAAAAAAAACAATACAACAAAATCTCTTACAAAAACCATATCTTGCCACTTATTAAAGCTATAGTTTTAAAATAAAACATGTGAGAAAATGTATTCAGAATTAATCTCCAATACAAATAAGAGCGAAATTGGACAACGGAGTTTTACAGCTGACAATAGGAGACTCCCATGCAAACACCATAATTTAGGGAGAGTACCTTGGCACTATTAAAGTATAAGTATTGAGAAAATGGTTGATTATTGAAATACTACAAGAAACTTTTAACAAATAATTAGGATAGGGCATAGGTCCATACGACAATGTATATCAGCCCCGTGTCTAGAACCCAAAGTCTGGGCATGCACAAGCATCTATATATGTCTTTTGTATCTGCAATCAAAATTGTGTCGATCTTTAAACAAGACATGGGTAATGCA
The DNA here is from genome assembly GCA_914767935.1 of Coremacera marginata. NCBI lineage: Eukaryota > Metazoa > Arthropoda > Insecta > Diptera > Sciomyzidae > Coremacera > Coremacera marginata. The sequence goes on along the minus strand of OU612046.1, from coordinate 20,644,259 downwards.
GCGCTGCGTTGCATTAATGAGTTGAAGCACTTAAATGCGTTACTGCATTGATACACTTCTTTTAACGCAATAGCGCAGTAATGCAAATGGCGCGCTCAAAGCAAAAATAACAAATATTTATACAGAGAGCAAAAATTGCACATGCTATACGCCGCAGAAAGGTAAACTCTAACATTACTTCTCTGTATAAATACGGACAAGGGGTTGCGGGGAAGATCAGTTAAGCAAAAATGATTGGAGTGCACCTGACTGTTATTAATGTTTTGCCATTTCCAGAATGGTTTTGTCAATTTAATAAACTGCTGACCGTATTCGTGTTTATAATGAATAAAGATTTTTATTTAGTTGACCAATTAAAATCCTCATTGCGTGAATTAAATTATTGTTGATACAGGAATCATAGCATTTTTAACTGCGCAATTGCGCTAACGCATTTCGCTTATACAGTAAACTGCATTTGAATTGGTGTGCCTATGCAGCGATTTTTGATGCGTTACCCATGTTTAGTCTAAATATCAAAATTATTTTATAATTGTCCTTCTTTATACCTAAAGTAAATATATATAATATAAATAAGAGATCAGTGGGTAATATTTGTAAAAAAGTTGTACTGTTGCGATTTTTTGCTTCATCAAGTCTTCACAATATTAACTCTTTTTCCACTCTATGTAATTCATGCGACTCAAAAGGTGATATCGTCAAATTTCTTTTGACTTTCCTCTAGCGCCGAAATGATTTCTCCATAATTATTGCCCAGCGTGTTTCAATAAATTTTTTTAAGTTTTGAGTCCCCATAAACTTTTGCAACACAATATTTTTTGAATAGTTATAGATCGGAAAAGTAAATTCAGATATCGTTCACGACGTCGCAAACTTTCTTCAGAACAAAATGTAATTGATAATTGTAGCAGTGAATACAGGAATTTTCACGTTGCAGTTCTTGTGCGGTCACTGCTTGCACGAGTGAAGAAAATTTACTTGTCGCGGTAGAACCAGAATATTGTATCTTCTTGGGTGGCGAGTTGGAGTTCCGAGATGCATTGCAGCAGCAGTCACAATAGCTGTTACCGTTATGACATGTTTATCGCTTGGGACTCGAAAGTTGATTGAAGGAGTACTAGACACATTTGTAATGAAGGTGTCTCCCTCAAATCTGGACTTGGAATTGACCAAAATTGCACTCAGCTATCACTTTTACCAGTGCAAAATTTTTTGATTTTGACATTAACGCGCACTTTTAATACGAGCAAGGAACAGGGTATGTTTAACATGCGTATGATGTTTTTACTTCTAACGATAGAGAGCTCAACAATCGGTCAGATTTTTTGATAACACTGATTTGAAGACATACTTAAGTATTAAGAGATTTATACAAGGAAATAAATCGCTCAGAGCATGCGCACAAAATATTTGAGCATGCTTAGCATGCTCTCACTGTACCCTACATATGCATATAGTACCTACTTCTTTAAAGCAACTCTAGCTGTTTGACAAGGTGGATTTCAGATAGTCTACCACACATTTATTAATTTAAGAACGCATTTTTTAAAACATAAGAAGTTATTCTTACTTTTAAAGAATGCATTCCTTAAATTGATATACTATTCATTAATTTCAATTTATGTATTTATATTAGTTCAATGAATCTGTTCTTTGAAAGTTAGAAGAATTTTCTTGATTTATTATAAGAAAATTATTTGCAAGTAAAAAAATTCATAAAATCAAAGACCTGATTCATTATCAAAATGTAAATATTCTTAATTTTAAGGAACACTTCAAACGATCAAGAACTTCTTTTTAAACTTAAGGCGGTCTTCTCATTGAGCAACTTTTTTTCGACTTTTTTTGCATTTATTTATAGCTTGGGTAGTTGTGAATATGCCCCTAAAAGGATTTTTAGAAATTCGAAATACTTTAGAAGATACAGCCTTTTTTGTGAAGCAAGGTCTTCGTCAAAATGAGCTATTTTTTTAATAAAAAGATAATTTGCAGATAATTTGCTTGAAAGATGCCTTGGATCTGAAACTCAGAATTCCAATGAGTCCTACAATTCTGTTCTTTGGTCACTTTCGCCCAAACACATCAACTCAGGCGCACGCACCATCGAAGTGGCCAATTTCATTGCAACGTGCCTCTTCAACGACGGTTTTATACCCATACTTAAAATTATGGGTTTGATGGGTATTGCGATTGGCAAAAACGCATACGAATACACACTATCTCGCAATGAAGACAGATTGAACCGATCAGAGACTCGAGCTGCGGCATCATCAAAAGCTGGCAGAACGGCTCGCAGAGTAGAGAGGGCAGCAGAAAGCAGTTTCTACGAAAAAGAGGAAGGTGGCCTGTATGGAGCTGGCATCGCCGACTAATATTTGTAAGTAAAAATTGTCAGCTCTTTAAAACTGCATTTAAACATTTTTGATTTTTTTTTTTTTCCCCAAAAAAATTACTTCAAACTTTAAACGCGTTTATCTCGAACCCACGTTTTTCGAACTGGCGGCCATGATATCTCCAGTTCAACTGAACCGATTTTCATGAAACAAAGTGGAATCGACGCAGAATTGTCACCATTCTCGGGTGAACCTCGACCATAATTATAAAAAATTTTTTACTATTTTTTTTTACACTAAACTACAAAAAAAAAACCCAAAATTGAAATTTTTTTTTTGAATGGCCGCCATTTTGTCAAAAAAAATCACAAAATTAAGCTTGAGGTTCACCCGAGAATGACATCTATACTGATTATAACCCCGTTTTTTTTTTCATTTCAGACGCTCCGGAGACCCGGAATCGTGGCCGCCGTGACGACACCTTTTTTTTTCACCACCAACTTTGAAGTGTCATTACTTTTTGAACAGCCCACGTATCGAGGCAAAAAAAATTTTTTTATTTACTTTGAACCTTTTGTAATACAATAAATAAAAAAACTTTTCAATTATTCTTTGCATTTTCAAATAAGAATTTTTTTAAAAAGGGTCCAAAAAACGGGTTTTGAATGAGAAGACCGCCTTAAGAAGAGAGGTTTATTAAACTCATGTATTGGGCTAATTTTAAGGAAAGAATGAGTGGCAAAGAAGTTTTTCTCTGATTTTTGTACGTTTTTTTGGCACAGTGTATATTTAAGAATATCTGATGTCTATTTGCCAAATTTAATTTATTAAAAACAAAATCCATATTATTCATCGAGTCCGTCACTTTAAGCCTAGGAAAACAAAATTTCGTATATATTAAAATAAAACTTATTTATGGCAAAATATTATCTCAAATTAAAAGAGTTCAAAAATAGTGTGAATCGGGGTCTCACTATAGAATTAACGCAAACAAAAGTTTTGAAATATTTTAAAATGTTAAGATTATTCAAAATGAAACTGTACATACTTTTTTTTTAAAAATAATACTTAACCTTGCAACCTTAAATTTCTAAATATTTTAAGGCAAACCTAGATGCAGTTTATGCAATTCTGTAGTTATAAAGGGTGTTTTTTTAGAGGTATAAAACTTTAAGTTGGCAACACTGTTATAACTGGTGGCCATTTTGTCAGCTGTCAAGTGATTTGTGTTTAATTTGGTTTGGCATTTCAACATGAATAGACTGACGCCTGAACAAAGCTTCCAAATTGTGCAAATTTATTTTGAAAATAATGATTCTGCTCGAAATACGTATCGTACACTACGTCCATTTTACGGTCAACATAATCGTCCATCAGAGCAATTCAATCGACTAACTATGGATCTACAGAGACGTCGTACAGTGCGTACAGAAGAAGCCATTGCTGCTGTAGAGCGTAACGTAGAGGAAGACCCGAATCAGTCTATCCACCATCGTGCACAGAAATTGGATATGTATCCATTCACTTTATGGAAGATTTTGCGAAAAGATCTTGGTTTGCGTGTTTGCAAAATCCAACTCGTGCAAGAATTGAAGCCACACGATCACCTAGCAAGGCGTAGATTCGGTGAATGGGCCCAAAACAAGATTGCCGTCGATCATAAGAGAATTCTGTTTAGCGATGAAGCTCACTTTTGGTTGAATGGCTACGTCAAACAACAAAACTGCCGTATTTGGAGTGATAATAATCCTTATTTTGAGACACCGTTACATCCAGATAAACTGACTGTTTGGTGTGCTTTATGGGCTGGTGGAAACATTGGTCCGTACTTCTTTAAAAACGATACTGGCCAGAACGTTAAAGTCAATGGTGGCCGCTATAGAGCTATGATTACTCACTTTCTTGTTCCTCAATTGAACAACCATGGTGTGCAGAAGCTGTGATTTCAACAAGATTTCGCAACATGTCACACAGCTCGTGCCACAATTGATTTACTGAAGGAAACGTAGCCGTTTGAACCCGTGAATTGGCCTCGAAGATCGTACGATTTAACGCCACTAGACTATTTTCTGTGGAGATATGTGAAGTCGCTAGTTTATGCCGATAAGCCCGAAACGATCGACCACTTGGAGAACAACATTCGCCGCGTAATTGCCGATATATGGCCATAAATGTTGGAAAAAGTGATTGAAAATTGGACCTCCAGATTAGATAACGTCCGAGCCAGCCGTGGAGGTCATATGCCAGTAATCATATTTAAATTATAATGCCAAAAGATTATCTTTTGAATAAAGTCAATTTCATGTCAATTTTCCAAATTCATCCTTGTTTTATTCCATTTCAAAGTTCTATACCACTAAAGAAAACACGCTTCAAAACAATTAATAAATAAATAATATTAATAAAAAAATGTTATCAAGAAACTGTTGGCAACAATAAGAAAAAACTATTTCAAATTACTCAGTGGGCATTTAAATCTCTTTTAAATAAATAAATTAAAACAAGTTCGAGAATAAAATAAACACCAAAATTGTTTTTGGTTAAAAAAAAATTAAACAAAAATCGTTATATTTTTTTCAATACACTAAATATTTAAAACTATATAGAATTTCTAAACTTGTTTTTTCTAATAGTCTCTATTAAGTAATTTTTCATGATAACTTTTTTATCGTCCTTAAAAAAAAAAACACTTTGAAACACAATTTTGAAACTGCTGCATGGAGGGTGGATGGATAGACATATAGTAGATGTTGCACCTTTTATATAAATACATCTATTTTTATGATCAAAACTAACTCAAGTGAAACCCTGGCTACGGGCCGAAGTTATAGTGACTTAAGGATGGAAAATTAGTTGAAAGCTATAAATACTCGTAGTTCTCTTTTTTTAAAAATAGTACAAAAGTTATTATTACCTAAAAAAGTAAATTTTATTGTGCGCAAGGAATTATTTATTGTTAATAGTAATTTTAATCCAAACTCTAAAAAATTTAAGTTGTTATCCTAACCATTCGTTTCAGTATGGTCTACACAGAAAATAAAACTTAAGGCAAATTAACAATAAACTTATGTTAATTTATTCAACGGTTCGACAATTTGGTCCTTTCGAAGTTCTTGTATAAGACAACCAAGTTTTATTTGTTGATCTATCGAATTTTATTTGAATGATGTCGATATTTGTCGATATTTTATATAATTTAACATATATTCGCTCTATCCAAGTCTTTTTACATAATTGTACTTAAGTTTAAGTGCTGACTAAAACAAATTTTATGCATAGCCTTTGTGCACTTTAAGAATAATTTTCTCAATTTTATAAACTTTAACTTTAACAATTCAAACGATATATTTTTACAGAAATTATCAAAGTTTTCTTTTGAAAACCATGTTTGGCTTGCACAAATACTGTTGTCATTACACATTAGTTTTTTCACTTAGTACATTTTTTCTATCACAAAAGCCAACTTGTATGTTCAAACTATGGTTTTTTTCTCTCTTTGTATATAGCGGTGTATGGTCTATATAGTAGTCGAAAAAAATAGATAAGCTAAGAAATATTTGTGGGAAAGTTTTCACTAGCAGATATTGTTATTCCAAATTTTTTGGCACGATCTCCCTAAAAGTTTCCATGCATAAGTTGTTTTGAACGATGAATCGAGTTCTAAGGTGTTTTTTGAAAAAAAAAGTACCACTAGATGGCGACCAGTGCAAAACACTCGATTTTCATAGATAACAGATATTTGGAGACTAAGGAATTTATTAAAAGTAGAAAAAGTATATTTCATATATTGTGTTCCATTCCCATTTCATTATTTGGGTCTTGAATTAGATGTTAACTTTAGTCCAAACATTTCGATACACTTTTATCTTTTTTTTTCAAAATCGTAAAAAATTAAGGTTTTTAAACGAAATATTGTGAAAAAAGTATGACATTTATTCAAAAGAGTTTATCCGCACATTTTTAAATAAGTACACTGAAAAAAAATAGGCATGTTTTAAAATTAAATACAATGATATTATTTTCAATTTGTATTTTTTCATATAAAATTTGAGATTTTTTTAAATATTCACATATAAATTGATAACATTATGTAATTACTTTGATGACATTTGTTTAAAGCTACTTTTTTAACACATTTGCGATCAAAAAATAGCTCAAAACAAATTTGGTCAAAATAACAACAAAATATTTACAATTTATATGTGAATATTTAAAAAAATCTCAAATTTTATATGAAAAAATACAAATTGAAAATAATATCATTGTGTTCAATTCTAAAGCATGCCGATTTTTTTTCAGTGTATTAAATATTAAAAAAAAAATAAAGTTTGGTCCTTTTACTTCCTCCTGGCATCACAAGGGGACGTCTTCTAAAAGTTGATTTTTAGGTCATCCATGATTTTCTGGAACAACTGAAAATGATACAGCAGAATTTTAAAAATGCGATCACTTCATTGTGCCTGGGCACCGACCGAACTTAAAAAATTATAACTTTGTTTGATTATTTTACTGATTTTTTTAATATTTTCGAATATTATCGGTTTTTTTCTCTTTTTTTTCTGGCAAAATTGCGTCTGTGCAAAAAAAAAAATACTCAAAGTGCATGTTTTTAGAGGTTTGATCGGCGCCCAGGTCTCTAATGAAGTGATCACATTTTGAAATTTTGCTTTACCATTTTCAGTTTTTTCGGAAAATCATGTATGACCTAAAAATCAGCTTTTAGACAACACCCTCTTGTGGCGCCAGGAGGAACCAAAAATGGCCAAATTTTTCTTTGATTTTGATTGAAAAAACACCCAACCTGCTTCACTGATTGTTCAATGAAAGAAAATATTTAATACTTACTTAAAAATATTCTCAAAACCTTATACTAAATAAATATAATATTATTTTCACAATAATAAATTTAAAAACCTTCTATTTAGAAAGTAAAGGTCACCTTAATATATATGGTTTCTAGTTCAATCAAAACTTAAAATCTTATGGTAAATCTGGTGTCACATCAACAATTATAGTGAAATACTTGATAAAAGTTTATTTTTAATAACAAAAAAATGTTATTTCACATACTTATTTCTGGACTGCATAACTTTCAGTAGTAAAGCTTTTTGATGATCTCTTGAATTGCTGACCTGGTCCCCTCTTTGATAAGACTATATTGGTAAGGTTAAATTTATAATGATTGTTGTAAGCAGTCTTGGTTAAATAGAGGCTCTGGAGAAGGAAGAGTGTAATTAACCATGATTTCTCTTTTCTGATTTACAAAATCAAAATTCACATTTTTAAATTTATTCTTCTATTCATTTAAATTCTCTCAGTGCATTCAGAGGCATTGAAATAAGATCATTTCATTGCTTCACAAACAAAAAAAAAAACACCCAACCTGCTTCACTGATTGTTCAATGAAAGAAAGCCAACAACTCGAGACTGAATGTGTTTTCAATGTTTTTAGTTGTTGCTATTTATTTGCTTGGTTTTTCTTTTTTTTTTTTTGTTTTTTCTTTTTTTTACAACAGATCAACACACGAATTCCGTGCCACAGTAGAAGGAAATAATATAAGAACACAAACCACGCCATGACTTCAACTTAATTGGAGCAATTATAAAGTCGACTTGAAAACTGCGCAAAAAGTTAGCGCATTGCGCATGCGCAACAAACCAGAGCCAACAACAACAACAACAACCAGCCAACAAATGGAGCAGCAAATGCTGCAAATTGACTACGAATACGTTTGATTAATCGATCACTTGTGAGTGAATTGAAGAGCACAAAATCAAAGTGTGGGCGATCTCTAGCGAACTCTGGCTGTATGGAACACCCGTTGAGTGCAGCCAGCTACTAGTGCAACGATGCATTTTTTTGTTTAACTTTATTTTTTTTTTTTTACTTAGTGACCGGTTGCTGGCGCCACACAGACGCCGCTAAAAACCGTTTAGCTCTGCGGAAACTTATTTCAATTTTGAATAATGAATTGTTTAGTTCTGCCTCGTCTTACAACAAAGCAATAAACCGATTCGTAGCGGTCTTCATTTATGTTTTTATTGTTAAGAAACAATAGCAGAGGAAATTAACACAAAAGCCTGCAAAGAATAAAAAACTGACTATGACCGCGTCGGCCACTGATCGTTACCGCCCTATGTCATTCCGTGTGATAAATCTCGCTTATTCAATAAAGCCGCTCCAGAAAAAAAAAACAATCTTAGAGCATCTTAAGCGCTCTGGCTTAAATGATCAACTTATACCGTTTCTTGCCGCTCAATGCCGCACAAACAATCTTATCGCTGCTGAACTTGTCCGTATCTCGTTTTGTGGGCTCTCAGGTGGCAAACAACACAACATATCCCACATAAAAAAAAAAACAATGAAGATTTAGATTTCTTCGATTTTATTGCTCATTAAATTGTTACCAATCGTTGTAGATCGACGCTGGAGCTCGTTGTCGGTTTCTGTATTGTTATCTGCATCACTGTCATTAACTGTCAGAGCTTGTCACTTTGAGTTTTGTTTCTTTTGTTGCTATTATTATTATTATTGTTATTGTTATCGCTATTGTTGTTGTTGCTGTTGCGCCCCGTTGCAAAGGCACATAAAGCATTAACAGCAGCAACACCTGCTGTGAAAATTATGACAACGCCTATTGATGTTCAACCTGATGCCGCTAAATGAAAATCAAGTGAATCGAACAGGCCGACCTAAGGTCCGTTTGTCCGTTTGGCATTGCAACAGAGCATTAATGATGCATCACCAACAAGCATGTTGCCGCCGCATTGCCACTGTAATAGAACAATAGCAGCAAACATGATAATATGTTGTACATGTTGGACTTGCTTACAAAGGACCACCACCAGTGCGAAAGGATATTCTTTGCAGTTGCTAATACATGTCGGTGCATGGACAATAAAATTGCGAAATTGCACTTGTTGCTCGTTCTGCAAATCCCGAGACGCAATGAATACAATTTTTTGCAGCAACAAGTGTATATTTTTTTTTTGCTCTTATTTTCTGTTAAACTTATCCCAGTGCAGTTTATTTTAATTACCATTCCGCTTATCAAGCGTTTTGTATTTCATGCCTAGTCGCCGTTCTTCATCTCTTTGCTGCAGTTGTACTTAACTAACAAAAATCCTTTTACAGTCACTTAGTTAATGCTTATGTGAGCCAATAACTCAACACATTTTGTTGACGTTCGAGCCCACAACAGCTGTCGCCTAACAGCGCATTACAGAGATTACCACAAATGACCTGCTGACCCACACGCACGCATTACTTTAATTAGAGTGACCAACTATTTGCTTAAAAGTTAAGAACATTCCTTAAAATTAATATTTGAAATAAGATTATAGATAATATAAGATAATATAAAAAATATGACTGCTTTATATTAGAAATACAATTAGAAATAGATTTCAAGGACACTCGTTGAAATGTAAACATTTTTTAATTGCCTGAAAGGTCCGTATCCACGGGAGAATTTTGCAATTCAAGCCCCTCTCCATACATCGAGATAAAAAAACCATAGCAAGAACATACAAGTTGGCTTTTGTGAAAGAAGAATGCATTGAGTGGCAAAACTAATGTATAATGACAAAAGTATTTGTGCAAGCTTAACATGGTTCAAAAATTAAAACTTCGATAATTTCTACAAAAATAAATTGTTTGAATTGCTAACATTAAAGTTCGTAAAATTGAGAAAATTCTAATTAACGTACACAAAGGCTATATAAAAAATTTGATTTAATCACTTAAACTTATGTAAAATTATATAGAAAGGCTTGGATAGAACGGATATATGTTAAATTGTACAAAATATCGACAATTTGTCATTCAAATAAAATTTGATAGATCAACAAACAAAACTTGGTTGTCTTATTCAAGAACTTGGAAGGCACCAAATTGGCGAAGCCATTGAATAAATTAACATAAGCTTATTGTTAATTTGTTTTTTTTTCGATGAAGGGTCAAGAAAGTACCAAAAAGTTTATTACTTTTTACTTTAACAATCTAATCAAAACTTTATATATTACTTTTAAAGAAAAATTGTGATAATGTTTGAGTAAATTAAAATTAACTTGAATAAGCAAAATCCATAATTTTACTAACAGATCTTAAGATCAAGACCTCCCGCCCTGCAATCACCTATGGAAAATCCTAGCGGCGTGCCTTAGACACATAGACACTAAGACACAAATCCTTAAGTTTTAAATTTTATAGTTGCGATCAGAAGCACAACTTCTCTAAGAAAATCTTTGCTTTCTATACTAATAAGGAAATTTGTTCCTTATTTATAACAGTCAATATATTTTTTCATTACAATAAAATTATAGAGCTTGTCATTTAAAAAAAAAACAATATAAAAAAGTCAAGCGAAATTTAAAAATTTTTTTTAAATTTACCCTTTTAAAAATAAGATTTCTTTTAACTAATATTTCGAAATTTTTCTTATATTTAAATAAGTAAAATAGCCTGTTGCTCAAAAGATGATTACCTCAAATAGATTCATAGATCTTATCAATCCCCCGTGTTGCAAAGAATAGCCAAATCAACTAGAATGTATCTCAAAATATGCAGCATGAAGCAACAATCTTAGAAATCATAAGTATGTCTGAATTTAGTTTAATTTAGTAAAATTTTATGTTAAAATCATTTTTTTAACTTAGTGTTCATCGTCTGCTCTTTTGTGATTTTTCTAATTGTATTAACTTCCTCATTAATTTTTTCACCTTCTTGCTTTTTATCATCTTCATAACTATTATATTCCATGTTTTCTCTTTAATATGTATCAACTTAATTTTTTTCACTAAATTTATCTTGTTTTTCCTTCATATTTATTTCCTATGTTATCGATTTTGTAGGTTTTTAACACTTTCTTACTGCGGTTTTCTATTAAAGTTCCTTTATATTCGGCATCTCTATTGTTTATCTAATTAATTTTTTTCTTTTACTTCATCTTTTGCATCAATGTATTTAATCTTCGTAATTTTCTTAATTTTGTTTCATTTCAAAATTTTCTTCATATTTTTCATCTACTTCCAATTCTTCACTTACTTCTTAATCACAAGTTTTTTTGTTATTCATCTTCATGTTTTGTATCAACTTTTTTCCATTTATTTCATTAAAACCGATTTTTTTTTTAATTGATTTTTGTTGTACAGCTATTCTAGAATATGTAAAAATTCAAATCAATCCCGCTTATAATACAGATTATACAGCGCTTAAGGCCCCGTGCGCCAGAGTACCAACCGATCAAACCAAAGAAGCTGTTAAAACGCATGATATTCGCTGTATTTGTGTATGTAAATTTATATGTGTGTATGGAATTTTTCTATGTATGTATTACTGCATAAACTCTACCTTGTAGAGAAAAAAATATTTAACTGTTCCAGTTTTGTTTTGAGTTTGACCGGTTTGTTTGTGTTTGGTTAGTTTGAAGCTTTAAATGCGTTCTTCTCAAAAAAAAAAAACACTATTTTAAAACAGCCCACACTACTGCACGCAAACTAATCGACCGATATTAATTTTGTTTTTTTCTTAATCTGTTTTTTTTCTTAAATGAGCGCCTTTGAAAAATTTGTCTAGTTTTTACACGCAACAATATGTATAGTCAAAAATGACGCAAATTTTTAGACTTTTTTTTCTACTATTCATAATTTTCTTAATTTTCCATACTTTCATTCCATTTTGGTAAAAGATATGCATTAAGGGGCCTTTTTTCGAAAGCATTTTTGTTTTTAGGACAATGTGGAGTCGCGCTATGATGTAAGCCGATTTTCACTTTTCTTGAAGGACACCAACTTCAGCGCCATTTTTATAAATAAAAATATGTGTTAACAAACAAAAAATTTTTTTTTTACTTATGTAAAATTGACATGCCAAGAGAATTTGTTGTATATACATATGTATAATAAACTTTTTTAGAAAACATCTTCTAAAATTTGCCTTAATTTTAGCTACTTTTGCCTAATAATCTCTTTAATTCAGAATTTTATACAATATCTCTTTCCTCTTTCTCCTCTTAGTTCCCATCGTCTTTTTTCATATTCTTCATCTTCTCACATTATATAACTTCTGCGTGTTATTTGTTCGTTTTCTTCTTATCCTTCATCTGCCCCATAATTTTATTGAAAACCATTCTACATTTCCTATTGTATTTCTGCTCTTAATTATTGAATTATTTTACTCTCGTATCTATTTTAAAGAAATCTTTTAAAATTCTCGGTCGGTAATCGGTAGGAAACCGCTTCGGTAATAGGTAATCAGTTGATAATCGTTTCGGTAAACGGTAATGGGTTGGTAATCGATTCGGTAATCGATTGGAAATCGCTTCGGTAGTAGGTTGGTAATCGCTTCGGTAATTGGTAATCGTTTGGTAATCGCTTCGGTAATTGGTTTGGTAATCGGTGGGTTATCGTTTCAGTAATCGGTAGGTAATCACTTCGGTAATTGGTAATCAGTGGGTAATCGCTTCGGTAATCAGTAATTGGCTCGGTAATCGGTTGGAAATAGCTTTAGTAATCGGTTCGGTAATTGGTTGATAATCGTTTCGGTAATCGGCCTGATGATCGGTAATCGGTTCGGTTATCGTTTCGGTAATCGCTTCGGTCTTCGGCTTGGTCGATGCTAGGTAATCCCTAAAAAGAAATACTTTACAGCAATAATTTCTGTTACCCTAATAGCGTGATGATATCGCTAACAGCGTGATGATATCGCGAATCTTTAGTTTTGCTCTCTACCAAAAAGTTCTCAACGCGCCTAAGGAAGTTTGCACTTCAAAAAAAAATATATATGCAAGCTCGAAACGTGGCTCGTTGTGGCTCGTTTTTTTGAAGTGAAAACTTCTTTAGGATCGTTCAGCATTTCTTGGAAGGTGTATAAGTCACGAATTCGCGACAGCACTGTTAACGTCAGCAATGTAACGTCAGCAATGTTAACGTCAGCAATGTTATATCGTCACCACTGTTAATATCATCAATACTAACGTTGGCACTGTTAAGGTTTGCTCTGTTAAGGTATGCATCTCTGATTCAGCTACTACACAGTACTTACAGAAATTTTAATCAAACATTATTGTTTCAACTTGAATTGCCATAGTCCTATTGTATGTTTTTTTTTTATAATATATGTATATTGAAGTGACTGAAATATGAATGGTTTGATACTTTGACAATCAATTCGAAAATTAAGAAAAATAGCTCACAGACTTAAGTTTTTTAATGCTTTAAGTTTTCACTTTGTTCGGCAGTCCACACACAACCTATTTTTTATTTCTTTTTATATTTTCAATTTCTGCACACGAACATCTTCGCCTTAAGAGAAGTAAGTTCTTGAATTAAAATTTAAAATAGTTCTTATAATATTATAATTTAACAAGAAAAAAATAGAGAGCACCACCAGCTAAGGGACTTCGTTTGAAAAGGCGTTTCTTTTGCTCAAAAAGAAACACTTCTCAGCTGTACCGAAAGCGTGCCCAAAGGTCCAGGAACTATTCATTAAGAAACTTGCTAAAATATGGGGGAAAAAGAATGTTTGTGAAAGCTCTTTTTGTCTCTTTTCTCTAATTGTCTCTTTCTATGAAACAGCACGTAAAAGCGTCAGTTCGGCCAAAGTAAAAGGATATTGTTGGAATTAATTGGCACTAGTTTCTCTAGGAATTTTATTTAATTTTATAAATTTTAGTTAATTCATTTTACTGCAGGGTTTCTTTAGCTGCAAAATCCTTTTCATTGGTCAATAAAAAGGCAAACATCCTTTATGCCAAATCGTTTTAACTTTAAGCAAAACTTTTATTTTCCAAAAATTCTTAAAACAATGTTTTAAAATTTCAATCATTAGATTATAGCATACAAGCATAAAATAGTTTTTTGACCCTCTGTCATCCCTTAATTCAAGTTAATTACTTCTGCTAAAGACTTTTACTGACACTCAAGTATCAAAACTCTGTATATGCACTATCATGTTCTGCATCGAGTTGCTTTGTAGCTCATTAAATAAAGTGCTCGAATTGCATTAACATTTGGACTTTGTGGCAGCCATTAACAAGGACATTAAACTAAAATTGAGCTCTTTAACCAATGACAAAATGAAAAATCACCCCCACATTTTAATTAGGGTAAATAAAGCTTTAATTAAGAGACTCCGTGACATTATCAAGCGTTACTAATGAGCAGACAGTTAATCATTTTTTTTTTTTTAAACTTAACCACTGTCAGTGGCAAGAACAGAAGGATTTTCAACAGAAAATTAAATACACTGCAAAAAAGTTGGTGAAAAGAAATGGAGAAACTTGCCAAGGACACCGCGTAAATATGTTTTACACATTTTTGGTAAGTAAGAAAAAAATCGTTTAATAAAAGTATGAGAAAAGTTTTCATTAACTTTAAACAAGGCTGCTTTTAACGGTTTGAGTAAGAAATATGTTTTATAATAATGCGTGGCAATCAAGTCGTGCCTGCGTTTTAGCGGTTTCGTGGACGTTTGCTGGTGTTAGTTGGCTGCGTAATTATCTGCTAACTTTTTTGGAAATATGTTTTTTTTTTTCATTTTTGTTTTTGTTATTGCCTGTTGTGCTTATCTTTTTCTCTTGAAATTTATGCGATGAAACTGAAAATGATGATGAAAATTAAAAAAAAAAAAAACAAAACCAAAACTGCGCCCAAGACTCGAACCTTGCGAGACTCCATTAATTTTTGGAGCCATAGCTAAATGAATATCTTGTTGTTTCACTGCTGTTCATGTTGTTGTTGTTATAGTTGTTGTTGTTTGTGCTGTACGCTGTTAATGAGTTTTTATAAACGTATCTATAGGAATATCTGAGCTCATGTAAGAAAGGAGAAGCTGCATACATATAGCAACAACAGTACTGGTAGCACCAAAAGTGGCACAGACTGCCGAAGTCAAGAAAGACACTCGCTCGCGCCTTGAAACTTCATTAAATGAGTGCATTTTTCCAAGGAAGACCACGAAGCCAAGAGACGAAAAAAAAATTAAAAACCAAAAAATAACATCGAACCGCAATATTCGCGAAATTATTTTTTGGAACGCTATTCCGCATGATTTTGTATTTAGTTTTTTTTTTTTTTTTGTTTCGCTATCTCTCTCTTTTTGTACATATTAATAAATAAATTTAAAAAAAAATCAAATTTTTGCAAAAACTCAAATAAGTTAGACTGACCGATGCCAAGCAGATGCCTTTATATGAGCGCCTACTTTTCGATACACAAACTCATAAGCTGCAGCATGACTTTGTTTGTGTATTCAGTCTGAAGTCATCACCATTTGGTATTTTCTACATGTTCGGATGTAGATGAACTCATTGCTTTTGAGTGGTTCCCACGCTTCTTTGCGATACCTTCTTGTATGCGCCAAAGTTGTGAAGCTCAGCTTTTGTAGTTTGCACCCATTAGTTAACACTCGCCATGCTAATGAAATGCTCCTCCGGAACCACTTTACCAAAATGCACACTGCACTCTGCTACTCTACTCCAATCTACTCTGTCCTGGCATGCTTTTTGGTTCGTACAGCCAGCTAAAGCGTACCTTTGGCCATAATAAATGAAATTTTTAATTGCCAATGAAATTGCCCTGCTTAGAACGACGTTACGTTTGCATGACTGAACTGAACTCAGTTAGTTGCTCAGTTCGGAAGCGCTGAAAATGCGCCAGTTTAATTTTATATTTGGCGCCATCGATGTGGTTGTAAAAATACGTTCGTTCGAATATTTATTTATTTATTGAGCTATGTATGCCTGAGCTACTTAAAAGCTAATCGGTTTTGAGGGCCTTGTGGCAAACAGTAGCTTTATGGTTTTAAATTTGATGCTATAAGAAATAGAGTAGAAGTTATCCTCAGGAGTAATTCGTTTTAATTTGAAAAGAATTGTTATTTGGTTTTATTTGTAGTAGAAATAAAAAAAAAACAAAATTTCTATTAAGTAACTTAGATAAATGCTAATGGTTAAATTGGTTGTTTCCACCAGTTTTAATTTTAACAATTTTAACTTAACGACCTATGCACTATTGCATAGGATATATATATCTATTAATGAGTGTGTAAATGTTAAGTTTCAATATACATTTAAAGTTGTAAACATATCCTATTATCTCTGTTAACTTTCTGTACTCTTAATTTCATATTTTGTGTAATTCTAATAAGGAAATATAAAATAATATATATATAGATTTCATTTAAAACTATTCAGCCAATACAATTAGTGCAGCATGTGAGTATACAATAACAACCGTAGTAGTTGAAGAGCTACAATTATGAAAATTGAGATTTTCAAATTAAAAATTAGAATTGTTTTTTTTTTTCAAATTTCCTATAGAATGCGTCTTTAATTTCTAATTTAAGAAAAAAAGAGACGAGCTCAGTGGTTTGAACAAAGAAATACATCATTTTTTGAAGCGAAACTTTTTACGCCTTGTTTTGTGATTTGCTTGAGTGAAATCAAAAACGACACTTTTTTCTTTTCTTTATCAATTCTCGTTTTTCTTAGAATTGAGACATCAAGCTAATGCAGTTTTAAGTATTAAAAATATTTCTTAGCCCGCCGTGGAAATCGAACTCGTACCCAACGATTATTAGTTCTCTACCAGCGATCCAAACATCTTTGTTACGCATAGTCATTGATTTAATATTAAGTATAACTAAAGCTTTGTTGCAGCAGATCACAATAGTCTATTAATAGATAGAAGTAGAAGTAACATTTTTGTTAGGTTTCGTTGTTTGGATAGCTACTAAAATACTTGCTACAAGATGTCATCATCAGTGTTGTCACTTTACCACACTTTTGGTAAATCTATCACTTGTTTACTTTTTTAGTTTCTACCACCCACTATTTGCATTTTTCCAAAATCTGCCTCTTTTTTTCAGACATGTTTTACGATTTATATATAAAATTTACTGCATAAAAATTTTATTACAATCAGAGCTGGGTCGAAAAGCATTCATTGCAATTCAATTCCAATATCCTGGAATATGGATTTGATAATTGGTCATCCCAATTCCACAGGAATGTAATTGGAATACTTCGTCTATTACATTACAGGAATAGAAATTGGTCATTGAACACCTCAATTTCTGAGGAATGTTATTGACGAGTTTTTCCAATTACATTCCTGAGGAACTGAGATGATCAATTACCAATTCCTAATTCCAAGGAATTGGAATTGTGATGGAATTAGTTTCCTTTTGGAAACTTTTCTTTGGAAGTTTCCTTTTGGAAACTAATTTCAATTAAGAAATTTCATTCCATTTGGTATATCGAGTGGATGCAGAATTGTTTGCAATAAAAGTAATTAAGCGTGAAAATATTACTTTCCGGTATTCTTCTTATGATTTTTTTTTTTATGTTTTGCTGCAGGACTTATGTCTAATTTTTTCTTAAGTAGAAAGAAATTATCACCATTTTTTAAAATGTACCACTCATTTTATACTCAATTTACCACTATTTGAAATTTTTAAGTGGTAAGACTGGTCATCATAATCTATCCATTAAAATATTATTGTGATCTGCTGCAACAGAGCTTCAGTTATACTTATCGAATCAATGACTGAGCGTATCAAATATGTTCGGATCAGTGAGAAGAGTGTTGAACTATGAATCGATGGGGACAAGTTCGATTCCCACTGCAGACAAATAAGAAATATTTTTTGTTTGTGTCGTTGTAGGTACATGTTTTATCTTTTTTTTTGTTTTTGCATAGCACGAAGGAAAAATTAACACTTGCTAACAAGTGTGTTTAAATAACAATAACGATGATACAAGTAATAAAATAAATAAAATAATAATAAAGTGAATTAAATTTACTGTTGTGAGTATTAAATTATGTTTTTTAATTTGCTTTAAATCAGAATTCCGCACCCTAAAACTTGCCCCAAAACAAAAGTTCTCATCCTGTGCACCGCAAAACTTGTCCCAAAACAAAAGTTCTCATCGTCATTCATCAACGACAATAGTGTGGAATTCTGATTTTCATACAAAAATCACTTTTTTCGCACTTCGGTCGAAATTTCAGTATCAAGTACGATAGACCGGGCAGGCGACTAATCGATTTTTCGCATGAAGATAGATTTTTGAGAAAAAAATTCAAGATGAGAATTTTTGTTTTGGGACAAGTTTAAGGGCGTGGAATTCTAATTTTCGTACAAAAACCACTTTTTTCGAACATCGTCCCAAATTTCTGTACCAAGGATGATAGACTCGGCATACCACCAATCGATTTTCCGCATAAAAGAAGATTGTTAAGCAAAAATTCAGGATGAGAACTTTTGTTTTGGGGCAAGTTTTGGGGTGCGAAATTCTGATTTTCATATAAAAATCACTTTTATCGGCCCAAATTCCGGTACCTCTATTAAGATGATAGAGCGAGGCTTAAGCATACCAACAATTAATTTTCCACATGAAGGTAGATTTTTATGTAAAAATTCATTTAATTCAAAATTCAATTGAAGGAAGGAAATGATCCTTTAGCAATCATCTATTACATATCAATATTTCAGCATGAAAACATTTCATTTTCTGTCCTCTCTGTCGATTTTATTGTAAAAATCTGCAAAAATGTTATTACTTTTGGACATTTTACGGTATGAAGGATAATTGATTGAAGAATAATGCACCTTGATAGCACACCGAGAAAAAAAGCAATAGATAAATCACCTAAGTCGGCTTGGGTAAAGAGAATTGTATGGGAATTATAATCTAATGCTTAGTCACCTAAGCAATTTATTGTTTAATACATTGCTTTGAAAGCACATACTTCGATACCTTGTAAAAGTAAAAAAATATTTGATTGACCTAAATACAAAATCCAAAAATACAAAATGAAAAAAACAACTAGCATGGATGACTTAAGCATAGTATTAGATTTGATAACTTAAGGTTTGATAGATTTGATAATTTCATGGTTTTTTTGTAATAAAACTACTTTTAAATTCAAAAATAACATGAAGTTTATTAAAAAACACACGTTAATATTCACACCAGTAAATTTAATTACATTTCATAAAAAAAAAAAGAAAAGAAAAAAGAAAAAAAAATTCTTTGCCCGCCGTGCGGAATCGAACCTGGAACTTTTGGTGCCAGTCCATCGCTCTACCAACTGAGCCAAGCAGCCTTGCTACTATTTGCTGACATAACTGCAGCTATGTTAACAGATGCTATATTAACAGATCGCAGAATTCTGTTGATAGCCGTACAACAAAAATCTTTCAATAGATTATTTTGTTATGCTGCAGTATAGCTTCAGTTGTAATTAATATTGAATAAATGACTCCTCGCAACGAAGGAGTTTGGCTCAATGCGTACTGTAGTGACCTTATACACAGTGGTATCGATTGGTTGTGGGTTCAAATCTCAACGGCATGCGAAGGTAAAGTTTTTGTATTTGATTTTTAATTTAATTTAATTTAATGTTCTTGTTATAATAGACGTCAAGCAGCAAGAAAAGCCGTGAAGTCATTAATTTTTAAGAAAAAAACGGTGTTCATTGAAGAAAAATTTGTGTTATTGCCGATTTCAGTCAAGCAATAAAAAAAAACCAAAACCAGAAAAGTTTATTTTTGTAATTCAATTCTTTTTTTAAAAGTAGTGTATAAAAAATTACCAAATACTTGGTTAATTTATCACCCAAATAAAAATTGGCAAGTCAACATGTTAAACTTAGGCGTTTTGATGAAGTACTTGGGAGGCTAAAAACTGCCAAAGCCATCTTATAAATTATACTAGATTTTTTTCCAATTTAACATAAGCTTTTTTCTCGGTGCACAGTGTGCTGTTTTAGATAAGATTATATTATGCTGCGTGTTGTTAATTTGTTAATCGTGAAACTTACAAAAGTAATTTTTATTCATTCATATATTTAAAGAATTATTGTACGTTCTTTTTCGTTCGATTATTAAATATCTATTAAAAGTATATTATTAAGTTATTTTTGGTAATTTTTAATATATCCGGCGAATTAAAACGTTTTTAGATTAAAGTTTACGGCGAATTTTAAAGTTGGGCTAAGCTAAAAATTCGGGCTAACGATTTTGGGCTAAATTTTGCCATCCAAGAAATCGTCCATGCCGTTCCACCCACTATATAAGCTCCTTTTTAGGCTTAAAATATACATTGAAATATTGGAAATGCTCACACTTGTTACATTTTTCAAGACCTTTATTTGTTATCTACCAAAATCGATGGCCTTCAGTAGCTCAATACTGATGTTTAATAATGTATGCTTTAAGTACTCTAAGTGGCAGTAAGTGGCGGCCGTGGCGTAGTGGGTAGAGTGTGTGGCTCATACGTCAGAGAACCCAGGTTCGAATCCTCCATCTGGCACAGATTATTATTTCAATCGAATTAATTTTTCTGTTCGGCCGTCACCTCTCTGCAGACAATGGCAAACCTCAGAGAGTAAAAACTGCCATGAAAAGCTTCTTGAGAACATAAGACGTTCGGAGTCGGCATAAGACATGTAGGTCCAGTTCTCGATCATTTGTGTTCAAACATTTCACAACACACACAACACAATTGATAGTAAGAAGCTCGGTCAAAGTCCTTTCTAGGGCCATTTCGTTTTTTTTTTTTTTTTAAGTACTCTAGCATTTGAACATTAGCTTTAAAAATAATTCACTTTAAGTTAAAAACTTTTTCACACATAATGAACCAACTTCTTAACTCTTAATGACCCCATGAAAGACACGAAAAAAAGTGCATATATCATACTTAATCCTGCTTGTCATCTAATCACTTGCAAATGCCTTCTCGTTTGCCATTACTTAAAATTAAACCCTCACTCGTACTGAATACCAGCTACCGTTCATTCCAATGGTATCCATTAAGTTGCAAGAACCATTTTCTATGTATGTAAATAAACAAATGCAAAAAAATATATACATATATAAAGGGTTGCTCAGCTAAAAAGCACACAGAACTAAGAACAACAACAACTTTTAGCTTAACCGCAGTTAATAAACGCAACGTCATAAAGCCTAACACAGAAGCAACCAAGCAACAACCACCACCTTGTTAAATATGGCCAGAAGTCGTCGTCGTTCTAAGAGTTAATAATTGTAATTGAATGGCAACAAAATTCAGTTTATGTTGATTTCGCGGTATGCTATGTTTTCAAAAGTTGGCCAACAAAGTGTTGCCACAGAAAAATGTGGCTTTAAAAAAAAAACAAACCAACCAACACAGAATAAAACGGAGGCAAGAAACTGCATCAACGAGTAATATTTAGTTGATTCAACTTACTTGAAACCATTAGAACCTTAAACTTAACATAGTAATAATACGAGTATAAACTTTTTTTTTTATTTGTTTTTGTTGCAATTGCATGACTTGAATACGGCTAACAATGAGTTATTAAAGTTTGTTGTAGTGTTTGTTGAGTTGTGCTGCTGCTGCTGCTGCTGCATAAGGCAATTGCCAACATAAATAAAAATGTTCAAAAGTGAAAATGCGTTAACATCAACAACAAAAACAACAATAAAGTGCATTTTCCTGTGAAATAAAACTTTGATTGAGAATTCTAAGCGAGACAGTCAGTAGTAATGGACTTGGTTTGAAAATTGTTAGAGTCGATTGTTAAATTGTTAAACTCGAGTTAGAGTTTTTAAATAAAGATATAATAAAATGATTTTTTTTCTTAATATTGGGTGTACAATTAAGTTTTGAGGCATATTTTTGTAACTTTGAAGCTTTATTCAGGGAAATTGTTGGAATATTTTGTATTTAAAGTATTGTTCATTGTTAATTATGACTTTCCGCCATCTTCCAGGCAACATACGGATTTCGCTTTAAAAAATTCCTCTATTTTTGAGGTGATCAAGAATCGACCGAATTGCTCGGCCAGGCCATAAGTCGTCGACCGGAACAAGTGGTAGTCGGAAGTATAAATGTCTGGTGAATACGGCGGGTGGGGTAGGACATCCCATTGAAACGCCTCCAAAGTTTCCTTGACAATGTTTGTAACATGTAGCCGGGAATTGTCGTAGTAGAGCCACTTTTGTCCCCAGTCACGATTTAATGCAGAAAACCTTTTCGATTTTGCCTTTGGAGCAGTAGTTCGCAAGTCAAAAATTCCTTCTCGTAAATAGTGTTTTGTTGGCACAAAAGTTGACATGGTAATAACGAGAAAAGAACGTGAAATGATGATTCTTTAAATGAAAATAGTTGCAAGTTGGTCCAATACGATTTACAGCCTCATTTTGTATATCGAAGACGCTAACCAACGACAAGCAAAACACAAGAAGCAATATAAAAGTAGTATATAAAAGTATATAAAAAAGTATTGCTTCTCGTGTCATACTTGTCGTTGGTTTGCGTTTTCGATTTACAAAACAAAGCAGTTAAATACCTCAAAACTTCTTTGTATACCCAATAAAACTTAAACAAAACCTTGATTGAGAACTTTAAGCGAAACAGTCAGAAGCAACGGACTTTGTTTGAAAATGGTACAGTTAGAGTTTTTATATATAAAAAAAATAAAAAAAATTTACCGAAATACTTTATTTATTTCGCGCAAACATAAACAAAAAAAAGTAGCTTCCGAAATTCACCCAAAAACAAAAAAAATCGCAAAAAAACTAATTGAAAAATCACCCAAATGAAAAATGGTCCAAAAATTAATGAACAATAACTTAACTAAATTTCAACCAACGAAAACGGAACAAGCCAAAACATTTTTGGAAAAATGGTCCAAACACAAAGAAACTAATATTCACCCAAAAAAATGCAAAATCGCTAAATTTTTTGCTTTGTTCCCAGGAGATAATTTGAATTTTCAAGATCCATTTTTTACATTATTTTAGAGCAGAGTAGTTTCATTTCAATAAATCAAGCTTAAAAATCTATAAAAGCGTACAAGGAACGAGAAAGGAAATTACCCAAAACAAAAAAAAAAATTTGGCAGGGGGGGACTGCCGACCGAAGTGAAAACTTAAAGCTATGAAATAACATACAACAGAGTCGGCAAATTAGACGCGTTCTACTTTTTTAGCACTATTTATCAATTTATGCGTTATTGAATGTAAAAACTGCGATTTTTTAATATTTATATATAAAACATTTGTAACACAATTATTTTGGTTGGGTAATCGGTAATTGGTTAGGTAACCGGTTGGCAATCGCTTCGGTAACTGGTTGGTAATCGCTTCGGTAATTGGTAATAAGATGGTAATCGCTTCAATAATTGCTTTGGTAAACGGTAATCGGTTGGTAATCGCTTCGGTAATTGGGAATCGATTAGTAATCGCTTCGTTAAATGGTAATGGGATCACAATCGCTTCGGTAATCGGTTGGTAGTCGCTATGGTAATCGCTTTGGTAATCGGTAATTGGTTCGGTAATCGGCTGGTAATTGGTTCGGTAATTGGTTGGTTATCGCTTCATTAATTGGTAATGGGTTCAGTAGTTGATTGATAATCACTTCGGTAATCGGTAATTGGTTGGGCAATCGGTTGGTAATCACCTCAGTAAACGGGAATTGATTCGGTAATCGGTTAGTAATCGCTTCGGTAATCGGTTGGTAGTCGCTTTGGTATTCGCTTTGGTATTCGGTAATTGGTTTGGTAATCGGCTGGTAATTGGTTCGGTAATTGGTTCGGTAATTGGTTGGTTATCGCTTCATTAATTGGCAATGGGTTCAGTAGTTGATTGATAATCACTTCGGTAATCGGTAATTGGTTGGGCAATCGGTTAGTAATCACCTCAGTAAACGCGAATTGATTCGGTAATCGGTTGGTAATCGCTTCGGTAATCGGTTCGGTAATCGCTTCTGTTTTCAGCTTGATCGATGCTAGGTAAGCCGTAAAAAAGAATGATGTACAGCTATAATTTCTGTTACGCTAACAGCATGATGATTCACTAAAAGCGTGATGATATCGCAAATCTATAGTTTTGCTTTCTACCAAAACAGTTCTCAACACGTCGAAAGACGTTTTCAATTAAAAAACAAATGAAAAATCACCCAAAAACAAAAAGTGCAACTTTCTCCCAAAATATTTGGGTGATTTTTCATATAAAAAATCCCCCAAAAACAAAAATTAAATTTGATCCAATAAAAATGCAAAATCGCCTAAGTTTTGTTTTTATACGAAAAAACTCCCAAATTTTTATGGAAATATATTGGTTGCTTTTGGAAAACTAGTAAGTGTGGAGCTTCGGCAGAGTACCGAAGCTAAAATAACCCCCCCGCGGCCATATTCCAGTATATTCGAAGCCTTTACCCACGACATACGCTATGACATTCAGTTCTATATATTAACGAAAGTTTTCCTATTTTGATGACGTCACTTTATATGGGAAGTAGGCGTGGTTTTGATCCGATTTTGCCATTTATCATAGAGCTGGTTCATATTATATATCAAAGCAAAAGTGCAAAATTTCAAGACATTTCATTAATTTTTGTGGATTTTTAAGTGATTTAACGTTTAAAATAAAGCCAATTTGTATGGGAGGTAGGCGTGGTTTTAATTCGATTTTGCCAAATATCATAAAGGTGGTCTATGTTATATATCAAAGCCTATATGCAAAATTTCAAGACATTTCTTTAATTGAAGCAGAATTTTAAGAGATTTTACTTTTAAAATAAAGTCACTTTGTATGGGAGGTATTCGTGGTTTTCATCCAATTTTTCCAAATTTCATAGCCAGGATTGAAACTGAAGAGCAAAGCACACCTGCCAAATTTCAAGGCATTTCTTTTATTTTTGTGGATTTTAAATACATTTTACGGTTAACATAAAGTCACTTTGTGTGGGAGGTAGGCGTGGTTTTCATCCGATTTGGCCCATTTTCCTTTTTTAAAAATAAACTTATATTTTGAATTTCATCGCGATAGCTTTAAAATTGCGGCTGCAATAGTGTCGACAGACGGACAGTCGGACAGACGGACAGACGGACAGACAGACAGACAGACGGACACACGGACATCGACTCAGGAGATGATGCTGATCAAAAATATATAAAACGAAAAAAAAAAAAACGGAATGGCCATCTCAGCCCTTGAAAGGACTTTGACCGAGCTTCTTATGATCAATTGTGTTGTGTGTGATGTGAAATGTTTGCACACAAATGATCGAGAACTGGACCTATATGTTTTACGCCGACTCCGAACGGCTTATGTTCTCAAGAAGCTTTTCATGGCAGTTTTTACTCTCTGAGGCTTGCCATTGTCTGCAGAGAGGTGACGGCAGAACAGAAAAATTAATTAAATTGAAAAAATTTTCTGTGTCAGATGGAGGATTCGAACCTGGGTTCTCTGGCGTAAGAGTCACACACTCTACCCACTACGCAACGGCCGCCACATCAAAAATATATATATTTTTCTATAAACCTTACCCAGTCCGCGTTGGGGTATAAATATTGCATGATTTTAAATATTTCCCCCCGATTTTTCTTGTGGGTGATATTTCATAACGCTGTGCTGCTAAGTAGATACGATATGGGGGTTCTGGGTCAGGAGGAGCGAAGGAGCAAGCCGATGACGTCACGCCCGGCACTCAAGTATGAACGGATTTCTGCTTGTGCTGGTGGACGGACAGACAAAAAACCGCAACTTGTTTTTGCTTTAAGCGTTGATCATGTTCTTATCAGTGTTTGTATGTTTTATGATTTTTTTTTTATAACCCTAACATTAGTTATAGCAATGACTCAAATAAATATATATTTATAAGACTTTTAACGTAGACTGCGTGGTGGCATACTTATCAGAGTTCACATGAGTAAACGAAATACATAGCAACCAGGAAGAGTCAAGAAGTTTCTAGAAGCTTCGAGATGTAGAAACTTCGAGAACATTTTAGAAGCTGACAACAACATCACCAATGTCTTTGCTTTAAGCGTTGGTCATAATTTTATACACTACATTATCGGTAGTGGTAGTCAAGCGAGTTCTTATCAGTGCTTGCATGTTTTGTTTTTTCTTAACCCTCGAATACCTAATAGCAATGACTCAAATGCTGAAATGATATGACTTGCTTTATGAAAATATATATGTATATTAATATGGGTTGAAGCAATTTAGGTACGGCGACGGTTGAAGGGTTAAATAAATGTTTATAAATTTAATAAAGTCGGTAAGTATTAGGTGGATGTATTGGATTTGTATAAGTAGTTTGTGTATTAGATGACAACCATTTAAAACGTAGGAGTATATAAATATCTATTCGTCAGTTGGGGACGTCGGGGTTACAAGCCCCCGCTTAATAACCACCGACCAAGTCACTTACACCCAGCAACTTCTCCACCGCTGTATTTTATTTTAAGTAAACGAAATACACCGCAACCAAGAAGAGTCAGTAAGTTTCTAGAAGCTTCGAGATGCAGAAATGTCGAAAACAATTTAGAAGCCGACTTATGTTATTGTATGCCGATGACGTCACCCATCCCCATCCCGATACGGATTTTAATTTTATTTAATTTCAATTTCAATACTAATTTCAAGGTTAAAGTGATAAGAGCCAAGCTTCATAGTAAGCGCACTCATAACCCGCAAGTTCAATATAAGGCAGCAATGTAGAAGTTCAACATGTTTTTGTGTTACTTCTAAAATAATTTTGGCGTCTTACATCAAGAACAATAAGTGGTGCAATAGCCTTGAATCCAACGACATCTAGCAATGGTTGAGATTCCCGTATATAAACGACATCTAACAATGGTTGAGATTCCCGTATATAATAACTTTGTTGAAATTTTGTATACATATCATATAGTACAGCATACTGTCCCATTTCAAAGCGACTATTTAAGTCATCATAGGGATATGATTCAGAGTTTATATATATATATACTTTTAAATTAGATATATTACAATGATCAAATTTATTTCCTTCCTGTTTACTTTTTTCTCTTTGTAAGCCGATTATAAGAAATCATGGTTTTTAATTTTGCGGTGAAAGCTTTGCCTTCCATAAAACTTTTGTTTCCTTTGATAGTATAGGATTTATATGATAGTCCCAACTTCTAAACGCCATTGGTATTACCAAATTTTCGTTTTTAATTATCTTGTACATTTCCAATTTTGCAAAGTAACCCAACCATCTTAATGCGCCACTTTCAGCTTTATTCAATGATACGAAATTTTTCATGGTTGATGAAAGTGCAAGATTACGTGTACGATCAACTTCAAAGCCATTAATTTTATATCGAATTTCATCGAACAGATATGAAACAAAGTTGTTTTTTAAATTGCACACCTGTTGTTACTGTATCATTTCCTCCTTCCTGTTTTACTATAAACCCATGATTGTAAATCATACTCTCACTTGGTAAGACAAAGAGATACTGATTTTGAATGGGTATACGAATCTCATCGTTATTGTTAAACGATTTTTGGTATGGATAGTAAGTATGATAGTCTCTTTTTATAATACTCTCATCGTACTTCTTCTACACTAAAACAAACTTCACTTTAACAAAATCTTCTTCCTTTGGGAAGTTGCACATCAGTATTTATACATAACTCGTGTTTACATTCTCAAAATTTTTTTTGGGTTTTGATAAATTTTTTTACAATATCTGTCATAATGGTATTCATTCAGATACCATCTGACAGCAAAGTCAAACTGCCTAGAGATACATTTAACAAAATAAAGTATTTTGTTAAGCAGCGCATGTTCCAGTGTGTCTTTATTCACGGTTTAAGTTATTTAACTGAAGGCGATATTAATATTTATGCTGGAAAGAGTTAAAAAATGTTCCCAATTACGTTGTTGCATGTTCCTTAAGTTTGTTGATCATTGAACATTCTTTGTTTTAATAAGTCATAAAGTCAAAGACGTATCTTTAATGAAAATTTCCACATATTTAAACACATATTTCAAAACCAAGATTAACTCTCTTAGCTACTTAAACTCAAATAGCTTTCGGGTTTCTTCACTCTCTTAACACTTTTTGGCCATTCAGTGGCATGCCTCTTCCATAAATTAACGTTTGGCGCGACTCACAGTTATTAGCCACTCGTCATTTTTAATTAAGCGCGCCCACTTTTGATGACGCTATCTACTCTCCATCCCCCTCTGTTGACTTTAATACACTAACATGTATGTACGTCTATCTGTCTTTCTATCCATCAGTTCATGCCTTTGATTGCAAAACCTCAAAAACCTCTAACCACACATACCTCAAATCTAACAATCTATGCACAAGCTCAACCTTCATAGCTGTCGATGCAGCTACTACTAACTTGAGTTATGCAAAATTGTTGTTGTTGTTGTTGCTGTTTGTTGGCCAGACAGTGCTGCCAACATTGTAGATTCACAAAGTTTCATGCGCCACTAGAGAAAACGTAGCATTAATTGCAGGCAGCCCATCTGGTGTGGACTGTTGAAGTTTTTAGTGCAACGTGCATTTGGTTGAGCTAGTATTGAGGTGGGTCTGGATAGAGTTGGACTAGTGTTATTCTCTAGTGTCTAGCTCGAGTGCTTTTCAACAACAACAACAACAACAGCAGATAGATAATAATGTAGAAACTTTTGCAATTACAACACTTGGCGCGTAAGTTTATTACAATTTAATTGCAAGTGTTTTCGCGCAAGTTCAATGGAACTTCAAAGTTTTCACTGAGCTTACGGGTTGTAATTTTATTTTGGGTTTTTGTGGCATAATTAACTGGTACATCTTTTTGGCTCGAATTTTAAATAACTTACTTTTTGGTAAGCATTTTGAAAGCCTTGGCTTGGATAATTAAGGACAAGAGTATAAATCAATTTCTAAATTTATAGCAAATCATTTTAGTTGATATATAAAACATATAAATATGAAATCCTGTTTATTTGAAAACAATTTTTTCACTTTATATGAAAACAAGTTGCTACACGAATTACAAATTGAAAATGTATCAATGGTTGGTCTTATATTGGTTGGCAGTGATATGCAAATTTTGAAGATAACATTTTTTAAATCATCTATATTATTCTTCAACTTCAAAAAGGAGGCGGTTCTCAAGTTCGTCGGTTTCTGTTTTTTTTTTTTTTTAAATGTATGTACATCGATAACTCCTAAACCATATGCCTGATTGCCAAAATTTTTGGGGAACAGATAGATATCATAAGCATGGAAGTGCCCGTACAAAAGTGGGCGGTATTCGAGAACTGGGCGTGGCAATAATAGATCTCGCAATACTAGATACAACTGTATCTCGAATAATATTGACACTAGGGTACTGCAATTTAGTGTAGGGGTAGGCACAATTAATACAAATTACGGGAAAGAAAATGGGCGTGAATCGACAAATGGGCGTGGCAATATTAGAAAAACAGTGTATCTTGAATAATTTTGAGACTAGAGTACTACAATTTAGTATAGGGGTAGGCATTACTTTTACAAATTATAGCCAATAAAGTGGACGTTATTCGACAAATGGGCGTGGCAATATTATAAAAACACTGTATCTCGAATAATATGGACACTAGGGTACTGAAATTTAGTGTAGTGGTAGGAACAATTATTACAAATTTCCTTCAACAAAATGGGCGTTATTTGACAAATGGGCGCGGCAATATTAGAAAAAGAGTATATCTCGAATAATATTGATACTATGGTACTGCAATTTGGTATAGGGGTAGGCATTATTAGTAAAAATTACAGTGAATAAAGTGGGCGGATTTCGACTACTAGGCGTGGCGATATTAGAAAAACAGTGTATCTCGAATAATATTGACACTAGGGCACTGAAATTTATTGTAGTACAGGGGTAGGCAGAATTATTAAAAATTATGGTCGATAAAGTAGGCGTTATTCGATAAATGGGCGTGGCAATACTAGATAAACACTATCGCAGCTAATATTGACGCTGGGGTACTGAAATAAAGTACAGGGTAGGCACAATTATTGGAAATAACGCTCCAGAAAGTGGGCGCTTATTTAACAAAGGGGCGTGGCAATATTTGAAAACCACTATATCTCGAATAATATTGGCACTAGGGTAATAAAACTCGTTACAAGAATTGGTATAATAATTTCAAAACTTGTGACATCTAATTTAAATTTAAGAGGCAGATATTTGAAATAACCAACAAACTTTCAGATTTTAATGGAACAAATTTTTTCGGAACAATTTTATTTATGTTGTTTATACACTTTTTTCGAAAATTTATCATATTCCCTAAAAAGGAAGAAATAAAAATTTAAAAAAAAAAAAAAACAACCGACTACAAAATCAGTACAAAGTAAAAAATAATTTTAAAAATACTTTTCTTTTAATATTTGATAATTTATTTAAACATATTATTATATATGAAATCTTATTATCTTAATTTTTTTTCTTATTTGTTATATTATCATAAATATATTAATTTCTTGATGAATACAAATGCTTTTAAGTTGGCGCTTCTGATTAAAAGTCTGATTATATTAGCGCCAACCTTAAAAGCTTTTGTATTCATCAAGAAATTAATATATTTATGATAATAAAACAAATAAGAAAAAAATTTAAAAAGGTAAAATAAAGTATAAAAAAATAAAATAAATGAGACCTTTAAAACCCAAACTTTATATTTTACTTTTAAAAAAAAAAAAAAACAAAATTGATTTTATAATGTAAAGAAGCAAAAGTTGTGATTTTCAATACAAATTTTAAAAAATTCTTTTGAGCAATGAAAAAGTGTTTTGCCCAAGGAATGTTTAAATTTGCTTCTAAAGGTTGTTATTAGTTTATTTGAATTAAGTTTGTATATTAATTTACCAATTTAGACATTGGCTTTACATTTTTTCAAATGATTGTTATGTCAAAAACGTTGTTTTTATCAGACAAGTACATACAAAAAAGTATGTCAAGCCGAGAGTTTATTTATTCCAAAATTAATGTTCACATATAAGACAAAGTCTTTTAAATACAGTAAGAATTAATTAAGAAAATAACAAATAATAAACAGCAATTAAATATATCTTAACACTATAACAAGATTAACGATGATAATTTTAAGCGAAGAACTATCAAAAAAATGAATAAATGAATAAAAAAATATGATGGAGAACTAGAACAAGTTATGAAAACAATTAGTAAATGAGTTGATATAATATGATTCTTTAGATTAATAAAGATAGAGAGCAGAGAAAAATAATATAAGGTGATAGCTAGAAATTAGGAGAAATATACAAAAATTTCAAGCTTAAAGTTGTGTTTAAGATCATTTTTATTCTCAAAAGCAGCGAATTCCATTTTTTAATGGCATTGAAAAAAAAAGTCTGCCGGAGTTCAAAAAAGTATGCACTGGAGTGATAAGGTTCATATTTCTTATCAATCTACAGAATTTAAGTTTTTCAAATTAGTAATGTGGAGTTTTTGTATAAATCAAGTTCTGTCAGAATATGCCGTTTTTATCATCCTTGTAGTTAAATATATTGCAACCAAGTACTTTATTGCTTAACTGACTAATGCGGACAAACTTACTTAGACCAAATACGTATCTGGCAGCATTATTGAATGCAAGTTGCAACTTTAATTTGGATCTTGAATCGAGTTTACTGTACACAACATCTGAGTAAGAAATGCATGGCACTATAAGCTGTATCACTAATTTTCTTCTGGTTTCGATAGGTACAAATGATGCAGTCACCTCAAGTTCCTTAGGACAAAGTATGTTTTACATGCAACCAAATTTATATGATCTTCACAAGAAAGTTTGGAGTTAATGTAGTAACTGAGATTATTAGCATGTTTAACAAACTTTCGCTCGACTCTATTTAGATAGATGGACGGTATATCAAGAACGTCGTAAGGAGCTTTAAAAATCGGCTAGATATATCATTTTAAGGGATTGAGGATCAAATCTTCATTCATTTTAACACATAATTCATTCCCAAAACCAAAGGGGCAGGACAAGTACAACTGAAGATCATCAGTATATGCATGTATGGTAACATGGCAGCATTTGCTGAAGATATCGTTTATGAAACATTATATGCTCGAAAAAGCTTTGTTACCGAGATACCGCATATAAAATTTTGCAGGTCTCTAAATAATTTTTTAGTTCACTAAATTTGATATCAAATGAAAACTATTGAAGCTACATCAGTCCTTTTTATGTCAATGAAAAGACGAAAAAGCGTTCATTAATTGTGCGTCCATGTCTTGTCTGGAAATTCCCGTCAGTTTTTCAAAAAGTGACGTCAAAATTAACTTTGAATATTCAAAAATAAAAAAAAACGCATCAATGCCTGTATTTTAGCGAAAATAGAAATTAGAAATTCCATGTAATTCTTCTTCAGGAGCTATCTACAAATTAATTTTGAAATCTCTTTTCACTCTAAAAAAACTGTAAAAAAAATATAGAGGAGATCGTAAGTAAATTTTTAACGTTGAAATTGATTGCAAAGTTGCTCAAAATGGTTACCGTTATTTTAGAGCTGAAAAGAAAAACTTTCTTTTTGTATTTATTTGTAGACAGTCTAGAGTAGAATTCCATATACTTTCGATTTTCTATAAAAAAAGTACTGGTTTCCATACGACATTTGAGAATAAAGTTACGATTTCTAGGCAAAAATTATACAAAAAAAACTTAAAAACAAATTTTGAACAAAAGCGAACGGTACTTTACTATATTGAACGAACATAAAAATAACTAAAGAGCGCTATTTTCTTTTTCTATCAAGCCACATAAGTCCGATGTAGCTTCAATATTTTTTTTACCTGCAAACTTTCAAATGCACAATCTAAATGAATAAAGGCCTTTTCGATCATATCTGTGGAACAATTTTTTTCATCTCTCGACATATCCTATTCATACTATTTCACTATACCTGTCTAAGAAAACACCCTGTATGACATAACAAAAATATTTAATTAAATTTTTAAACAATTTTCGCCAAATTCGCACCTACACCAAGAAAAAAGCTTATGTTAAATTGAAAAAAAACCTAGTATAATTTATAAAATGGCTTTGGCAGTTTTAAGCCACCCAAGAACTTTATCAAAACGCCTAAGTCTTACAAGCTGACTTGCCAATTTTTATTTAAGTGATAAATTAACTAGTAGTTGATAATTTTTTAGACACTACTTTAAAAAAAAAAAAAAATTGAATTTCAAATATATACCTTTTTTTCGGGTTTTGATTTTTTTAATTTAATTTTTTTTCTGTGCCTATGCCGCCTCTCGTTCTGTGATTTGCTTGACTGAAATCGGCAACAACACAAATTTTTCTTTAATCAACACACCGTTTTTTTCTTAGAAATTAATGACTTCTCGGCTTTTCTTGCTGCTTGACGTGTATTATAACAAGAAGATTAAATTAAATTAAATATCAAATACAAAAACTTTACCTTCGCATGCCGTTGAGATTCGAACCCACAACGAACCGATACCACTGTATATGAAGTCACTACACTACGCATTGAGCCAAACTCCTTCGTTACGCGGAGTGATTTATTCCATATTAATTACAACTTAAGCTATGCTGCAGCATAACACAATAATCTATTAAAAGATTTTTGTTGTATGGCTATCAACAGAATACTGCGACATACTTACATCTGTTAATACAGCATCTGTTAACATAGCTGCAGTTATGTCAGCAAGTAGTAGCAAGGCTGCTTGGATCCATGGGTAGAGCGATGGACTGGCACCAAAAGTTCCAGGTTCGATTCCGCACGGCGGGCAAAGAAATTTTTTTGTTCGTTCTTTTTTTCTTTTTGTTGATGAAATGTAATTAGATTTACTGGTGTGAATATTAAAGTGTGTTTTTTAATTTACTTATGTTATTTTTGAATTTAAAAGTGGTTTTATTACAAAAAAAAAAAAACATTAAATTCTCAAATCTATCCTTCTTTCGTGTGTTTAATGATGCAGCTGTGTTTTTTTTTTAGAAAATAGCTGAAAACTATGCTTACGCCAACCATGCTTGTTGTTTTTTAATTGTGTATTTTTGGATCTTGGGCTTAGGTGAATCAAGTATTTTTTTTCAATGTATGAAACAATAAATTGCTTAGGTGAATAAGCATAGCACAAGTCTATAATTCCCATACAATTCTCTTTACCCAAGCCAACTTAGGTGTTTTACCTATTACTTTTTTTTCGGTGTAGACAGCATCATTTGCTTGATTTTTATTATCAAATGCTTTAGTAAACATGTAATGGTTTTGCTAAAATGATTTAGTTCTGCTGAAAACAATGCAAGCGCCTCTTAAACTACAAAAGGTTATGTTGTTTTAGGATTTTTTTTAAGCGCCTAAAATAATGGCATACTTTCAGTACCAAAAATATTCGAAGAATTTCGAATAGACATGAAAATATGCAAATGATTAAGAGCAAAATCGAGTAGAACTCAAGAGAGAGAATTAAAATGCAACAAAAAAATATAAAAACGTCACATCATTGTTACTACCTAAGGATAAGATAATCCCTGCGAACCATAGTATATGACATAAAATAGCTTAACATGACCATATATAAAGTTTGTTTATCTAAGCATGGCCAAAAAATAATACCACTTGAGACTTGATCTTTTTTGTTTTTGCTCTTTGTGTGTTGAACAAAATAAGAACATCTTAGCAGAGCAACCACCAGAAGATATGCTCCGTAGAGCTGCGCAGTAAAACTGGCTCATAGCTAAGTACACACAGCCAAAAACTCGAAACATAGGTTCTGAGTTATGCTTAAAAGGAAAATTTCAAAATCTTCGAAATAATGTGTTATTCTTGTATTCATTAACATTGTCATGCTGAGGGCATATTTAGAGTAATTTTCAGGCATAACAAGAGAAAACAAAACAAATATCCACAAAAACCTTATTTAACACTATATCTGCAAAGTATTGTTTTTGAAAATAGCTTAAGTACAACATAATTCGAATTAGGAATTCATGAAAATTTGTAAAATATTTTATTTATTTTTGCAGAAATATGGATTTGTTTGCGACAACAAAAGAACAACAAAGATTATTTTGCACTAAAGTCGAGCACTGGTTGTTGAGTATGAATACATTTTGAAGGACCTCTTCAACTAATCCTTCTAATCGCTTAGCAGGCTCAAATTGAACAAGAGAGAGCATTAATACAAAAAAAAAAAAAACTAACTAACAGTAAAAACTTTGTAACATACAAACTACAGCCAGCATCCTGCAGCGATAATCACCGCAATCGAAGACCTTGAATATGTGTCTATGGGACATACAAAAAAGTTACCATTTTATGTTCTTAATAATTGACCGAAATTTTTCTAAACTTTACATAGGCTGCAAATGCGCAGCACTCTTTCATTCATTCATTCATTAATATTTTTGTTGCCAACCCACAGCGCACACTATTAAAGTGTGCGCATGCGCACTTTCGGCACTCTAATTATGGGGTAGTTTTGGCACTTAAGCACTTTTTTCCATTTTTCAGCAAGATTTAATGGATTTTTATGCACTCAAGTAGCACTGCTGCAATTAGTGTCAGCTAATTATCCCAGCGGGCGGTAGATAGCGGTATTATTCTTGGATGCTCCTTTATTCACACAGTTTTTATAGATTTTGTATATATGTACCTAGATATATTTTATAAAAACCTTGCATGTCAGCTCTAGGAAAAAAAAAACAAGTCCGACCTTTATGTGTCTTAAAAACTGCAGACGTGCAACGGTTCTTGAAATTTAAAAAGCTTGCGTGACTTTTGACGCATTCCGTAGCAAAAATAAAAAACACGTCAAAAAGGAATTCAAACAAAAATGTTTAATAAACACAAAAAAAAGGCACAATAACACAATAATTTATACAAATAAAGGAATTATTTAATGAATGCGCATATTTTTTATTCTGCAGATAGTTGCGGACTTTGTTGCTTTTCGTGCTAATAATTGTTTTTTTTTTTTTTTGTTTTGCAAATTACTGCTAATAGCCCACCCGGCAAATGATACAACAAATAAATAAATTGTAAAAAATGTACAATCACAGAAAAATTTTTTTTTTTAATTTTGTCTGCTTGAGTGCAGATATATTTTTAAAAACGATTCGTTATAAAGTTGCTTAAATTTAATTAATATTTTTATTTGTAAATGTAGGTTGTATCAAACGAACACAACATTTGAAAAAACAAGATAGCACGAAATTTATAAGAAAAAAACATGAATTACTTTTAAAAAGTATCAAAAACAATCATTTGACAAACGTTACATATATGGGCGGGCTTTTAACAAACAGAACAATAAAAAAAAAAAAATAAGCTTAACTTAACTTAAGAAACACTATGTTTTGTTACACCTAAAAAATAATTTACTAAAATCAAGGCTCTAAAGTCATCATATCCTATATTTAAAAATTACACTTTCCTCAGTTTAAGTAAGTTTTCTTTAATCAAAGGAAATATCCTCAATTTTAGGATGAAACTTACTGAAACTAAGGAAAGTGCATCTTTAAATATAAAACTTTAACGCAAAATTTACTTGATTTTAGTAAATTATTTTTTTTGTGTATATTTTCCTCTATAGTTTTATGGAGGCATTGAGGGTTACAACATAAAAAAAACACACTTATTCTAATTTTTTTTTAGAAATATGGATAGAGCAAATTCATTGAAACCATTTGTACATTACAAGGTATCTGTTAAATAACATTCTGTAATTGTTTTATGCAAAAAATATCGACACAAAACTCGGTGACAAAAGCTTTTCTAAGAACGTCTTTGGTAAAAGACGCTTTTCGGTGTTCACTGTATCTCAGTCGAAAACTATCTGAAATCAAAAACATTAAAATTTAGTCGAAGTATCATCAAATATAATAATTGAAAGTATGACTCACAAACGAATTGAAAAATTGTCATGATTCTTTCCCCACACCATTACTTTCTTGAAAATAAAATTACAGAAATACAAAATGGATAAAAATAAACAAGAAAAAAACTTAAATTTATATGATAGGCTGATTTTTCGATTTATAAAACTTTTTTAATTTTTACTATAGAAACTTGAAAGAATATTAAAAAAAGCCATTTTTGGGTTTGAATACTTTTCCAACAACAAATATTTTTACCAAACCTTTTTGCGAAATAAAGAAATTCGTTCAGGTTTTTTTCGAAAATTATAAAAATTAGGGGACAGGGGCGATTCTTCACATGGCAACGTGTCTGACCGCCTCAACCTGGCGAGGCCAGCATTATCCATGTCCAAATCGTCTCAAGTGGACTCAAACCTGCACGTGGTGTTCCCTGGGCAACGGCAAACTGGCATCCGTCAGTTTGACGTCTAATTTGACAATGGAATGGACAATGAAAAAACATGGAATTTGCACAGAGTGTGGGTCCCGCCATATTACTACTGCCCAATGAAAACTAAACCAGCCTCGTTAAACACTTGGTGCATCCGATTGGAGAAGGCGCGCTCAAAGCAGAGGCGCCTGGCGAGAGCTGATGAGGTCGGCCGAAACCCGGACACGGGTTGTTACGACCACCTAAGCAAGTAAGTAAGTAAAAATTAGAAGGGAAATGAAAGTGGAAAAGATTGAAATACGATTGGATGGTTAATTAATAAAAATTTTAAGCAAAAAAAAAAATTATGCAAGCCTTTGTAACATGACCGAGTTATTCGCTTTCAAGGCCAGCACTTTAATTTTTGATTGATTTTTTTTTTTCTATTTCACAAAAAAATAAAATTAGTGGTATTGTCTGCACAGAGGGTTAAAGCCAAGGTCCTTCGGCGCCAAAGCCAAAAACTTTTGTACCTGAAACACACAAAAAGTTTTTAACATTAATTTTATTTTTTGGTTAAAAACAAAAAAAAAGCAATCAAAAATTAAAGTGCTGGCTTTGAAAGTGAATAACTCGGTCATGTTACAAAGGATTGCATAAATTTTTTAATGAGTATATGTAATAAGCATATCAACACCAAAAACATAGCATAAACATAACAATAACGTGAATCAAAGTTGTATAATATTAATGGTGAATATTAATTAACCTTAAGGGGGTCTTCTCATTGAGCAACTTTTTTTTCAACTTTTTTTTCATTTATTTATATGGGTAGTTGTGAATATGCCCCTAAGACGATTTTTAGAAATTCGAAATACTTTAGAAGATACAGCCTTTTTTGTGAAGCAAGGTCTGATGGACAAGAAGGTGATGGAGGTAATAAAACCAGCTTACGAAGCGCTGTCGGCAGATAATTTGCTTGAAAGATGCCTTGGATCTGAAACTCAGAATTCCAATGAGTCCTACAATTCTGTTCTTTGGTCACTTTCGCCCAAACACATCAACTCAGGCGCACGCACCATCGAAGTGGCCAATTTCATTGCAACGTGCCTCTTCAACGACGGTTTTATACCCATACTTAAAATTATGGGTTTGATGGGTATTGCGATTAACAAAAACGCATACGAATACGCACTATCTCGAAATGAAGACAGATTGAACCGATCAGAGACTCGAGCTGCGGCATCATCAAAAGCTGGCAGAACGGCTCGCAGAGCAGAGAGGGCAGCAGAAAGCAGTTTCTACGAAAAAGAGGAAGGTGGCCTGTATGGAGCTGGCATCGCCGACTAATATTTGTAAGTAAAAATTGTCAGCTCTTTAAAACTGCACTTAAACATTTTTGATTTTGTTTTTTTTTTCCCAAAAAAGTTACTTCAAACTTTAAACGCGTTTATCTCGAACCCACGTTTTTCGAACTGGCGGCCATGATATCTCCAGTTCAACTGAACCGATTTTCATGAAACAAAGTGGAATCGACGCAGAATTGTCACCATTCCGGGTGAACCTCGACCATAATTTTAAAAAATTTTTTACTATTTTTTTTTTACACTAAACTACAAAAAAAAAACCCGAAATTGAAATTTTTTTTTGAATGGCCGCCATTTTGTCAAAAAAAATCACAAAATGAAGCTTGAGGTTCACCCGAGAATTACATCTATACTGATTATAACCCCGTTTTTTTTTCATTTCAGACGCTCCGGAGACCCGGAATCATGGCCGCCGTGACGACACCTTTTTTTTTCACCACCAATTTTGAAGTCTCATTACTTTTTGAACAGCCCACGTATCGAGGCAAAAAAAAATTTTTTATTTACTTTGAACCTTTTGTAATACAATAAATAAAAAAAGTTTTCAATTATTTTTTGCGTTTTCAAATAAGAATTTTTTTAAAAAGGGTCCAAAAAACGGGTTTTGAATGAGAAGACCGCCTTAAGGCTCATAAGAATATGAAAATAGACTCCCCCCCCTCACATTCGATTTTTTGCTCAGCTCGACATAATGCTTCACCTCCGTAAATAGCTGCACTCAGTTGCGGGACACCCTGTATATAAAAATATTACAACATTGAAACTAATAAGCATTTAAACATAATGCTTTATAAATCTACTTTCTGTAGCTCAAATAACAAGTGGTGAAATCAGGATATACAAATTCCAAAATTTGACGATACAGTAGATCATTAATGGTGGTTTTATATATATAAAATACTTAACAAAATTTTTTATTAACTAAAAAGAGAATTAAAAATATGATTTCGTAAAGTAGGTAAATAAAAATAATATAAAAAGTAAGATATAAGCAGGCAAAATTTTTCAAAATATATTTGTATATCAGTAATTAGGTGTAAATTACCAAGACAAAATCTAAAGTCGCCAATATAATAAAAAACAAATTTCATATGAATTAACTAACAATAAATCCGTGTGAAATCTTGCTTCAAAGTTTTCAATCACCATATAAGTTGTATAAAAGTCTTTTTTGATATGTATGCCCTAGATTTGGCTAGGATTACGCTAGAAGCTCCAGATTTTGTGTGTATATTGAAATATTCTCAGAGAACACAGCCACATCAACAACTTAGTTGATGAATCTATCTTAAGTCGACTTAAGCGGTTATTGCTTATAACCACAGAAATATTTTCATTAAAAAGAGAGTTCAATTCAAAACCAACTATGCACCACAAGAACACGCATTCCACGAAATGTCAAAATATGGTTTAAACACAGCTATCAACATATGTCAAAAAGCAGCATAAACAACAAGATTATTGGCTGAGTAACTAATTTATTTGTTAATTGCTACAATAACTATTATTAAATGATTAAATGGTTGCATGATTGCAACAACGTCTGCTCTATGCCACTTTTAAAAACTCGTTCAACTCAACTCAACTCAACATTGAAAACAACAAATAACTAGATTTTAATTTCATGAAACAAAATTATATATATCAATCGTCTAAGCCACACTTTCGATTTCCATCTGCAAACGTTCAATTACAAAAATCTAACCATTTAATTCAATCATTCTTAGTGCAATTTATAAGCTTATTACTCAAGGCACCGGCTGCAATTTGTTGGTTTGATTGAAGAGAAAACACAAATACAAAACAAAACAAAATTTGAGCATCATTAATCAAAACCACTTTGAATTAATGGACAACAAAGTCTCGGTAAAAAAAAAAAAAAAAATTAGAAGAAAATTAAATGATTCCGGCGTTTGCTCTAGAGGCGCCTCAGCTTAAAGCCCAGTGAAACAACTGATGCCAACTCATGTTAACTCAACCGACTCATCCAAATCACCTCCACTCAAACAACATTCCATCATTTTTCTAACATTTTTCCATCATTTCAATCATTATTACGGCCGCTGCATCTAAATCACTCAAACTAACGCGCGATCAGTTGCCGACATTGGTGATCATTTGTTTCCGTGATCAACAACGTTCACCTGGCAGCACAGCACATCAACTCGCTTCACAAATAGACACTTCTTCTTCTACTTCTTTCGTCGTTGTCGACATTTCATAGACAGAAGACAACAACAAAAACCAAACGTGTTTTCCACATTTTCTTTTTTTATTCTACGACTCTAACTGGCGTCACTCGATCGACGTTGTTCCCACATTCGTCACGATCTTTTTTACTTTTTGTATTTTGTTTTTACTGTGTGGAGTTTTTTTTAACTTTATGAAAATTTTCACTATATATTTTATAAGGTAACCTCCAAAGTATCTTCCTAACAAGTGAGCACCTATCTACGAAAGATCAATAACTTAAAAATACAACAACTAATGAACAAAACAACTAAAAAAAAATAACATCATGAACTATGAAAACTCGTGGCAGATTTGAGGAAAATCAAGGCTTTAAGAGCCAAGTTAGAGGGCCGTTAGCAATGGCTGAAACGTGATAAACTATTGACGATCATCACCAAACGCCAACAAAAAATATCGAAAAAAACAAAAAAACAACAGAAAAGCAATAATATAAAAAATACCAATTGTAATTTTCAAAGCCACCCAGTATAAGACAACATCAAGACAAAACAAAAAAAAAAAAAATACATATTAAAAAACCACAATGAAGGAAAAACTTTCAAGCCGTTTGGGTTTTGAGTTTTTTGTAGGCTATAATTTTCCCCTTTGCGCCAGTTAATGCGATTTTCAATATTGTTTACACGATCGTAGATCATTAAATCACAGCAAGTGAACATGAAGCCCTCAAAGCAGCGACAATACTTGGTGCCCCACAGTGACTCAGTGAATTAATCAGTGGGTGAGTGAGTAGTATAGGAAAATCTAACTGACTGGCTAACTTGATTGAATGGCTTGCTTCCAAAATTGTTCAGAACAAAGAATGAATGAATTGAAAATAAAGTGATATCATGAAAAGTTGCCGCTAATGGCAATCAGGGCAATATAAAGCCTGCCGGAAGTGTTCATAAATTAGTGGTTTTTATGTGTTATTTTGTTTGATTTGTGATAATACCACAGGTGATCAGAAATGTCATTTAATAGAGTACTAAAAGCTATGCTTATAAAGTAATTTATTCAATTAGTTTAATTTAATTAAATTATTTGTTTAAGCTTTAGAAATTGTCACATTTTTATCAATCATTAATTTATTTAAACATTAGGGTGTTTCTGAAATAGAATGAAAAAGTGAGATATAAGA
The DNA here is from genome assembly GCA_914767935.1 of Coremacera marginata. NCBI lineage: Eukaryota > Metazoa > Arthropoda > Insecta > Diptera > Sciomyzidae > Coremacera > Coremacera marginata. The sequence goes on along the minus strand of OU612046.1, from coordinate 20,602,107 downwards.
ATCAGGACAAAATTTTTTAAACATATTTGTATACAAAGAATGAAATGGAAGTCTTCATAATTAAATTAAAACGATTTAACATCTATAGAGGCCACGGAGGCTACGATTTAACCTCCATAAGAAAAGCTTGTTTATAACGAATATGACGAAGAATGTCTGGTAAGCTATTATATATCCTGAGCTATCGCAGAATATGAATGAAGGAAATGTTATAAATTATGCGGTGGAATCACGATTTAATTATATTTATTCAGTCTGAAATTGAAGTTTGGCTTATTTTTATATATCAAATAACCATTTTTTTAAAAAAAACCTTTCATGTTTTATAAAAATATAAATGCTTAAGTGGAAGGATTTCAATACTTTTGAAAAGTACAAAGCTGTGTACAATTCTTTTACCGCAGAAAACGCGAATGATATGTTTTTCAGTAGTGAACAATGGGTTAATATTGTAATAGTGTGTACCACAAACAACAAGCAAGACCGTACTGGAATTAGGAATGTAAAACTGCTAACCAGCTGTTAAAATTTCTCTACCAGCCGTAATGAAAATCAGTTAGTATTCAGTTCAGTTCATTAATTAAAATTTTATTTTTTTGCGGATTTTCACAATTTGCACGTTTTTTTTTTAAGCTTCTTTTTCAAATCTACCATGTTCTTCATTTTTTATTATAAACTGTAAGCTTTATGGTCTTAGAAACCAACTTTAATATCACGAAATTCATTATATTTTTGTAAAAGTTTGCAATATTTAGTTGACAGAAACAAATGTTGCTGTTTTTGATATTTTCTTAATAAAAGTAAGTTTTCAGACTGCACTCATTTTGTCAAGTGCACAAATTCAGACTCGTTTGAATGCAAAATATCACCAGTAGCGCCCACATTCAAAGCCCCACAAGCAACTGTCCAACAGCAGTCCAACAAATTGAGGGCATGTTTTGTGTTATAATTCATTATTTATTATTATTATACGATTTGTGGCCCAGCCTCATATGCCAACCCGATTGGCTACCGGAATTCTAACTGATGGACCATAAAAAAGCACAACAATCACAACTTCATAAGTAAAACCTTAAACTGTGCGGTCAGAGAAGTAGCAACCAGGCAACAATTTGCAGGAGCAACAGCAACAAATTGCTGTCCATTCAATAAAACTGAATGTGTTCGTAGCAAAGGCGCACAGCTGGATATGCGGCAAAACACTGAGGCTCAACTACGTCAGCGGCATATGCAGATTTTGACCCCACGGACATGCAGCAAGTTTTTGTGCAAAATAAATCGAATCTGGCTAATTTAAATGAGCAACAAGCCAACAACAGCAGTTTTTTTTCATGTTGCTGCACAACAATCAGCACTCAGTCAGCAAGAAAAGTCGTCAGCAATGCTGCACATGCGCCCCCGTTTACAAAGAGCTGCTAAGTTATGTGCCTTTGTCTTGCGCAGTTTTGAGCAAAACAGAAACCGCAACTGCTGTGCAAACTCACCATATATCATCGCACGACGATGACGCTTGTGCAAATTGATTTGCATATCCAATTAAAAACACATTCTCACACAACTAACTCTTCGCGGTTATGTCTCCGACAACGCTTTACTTAAGTCAGATTTTTTCATGGAAACTCATTCATTCAAGTCAACTGATTAGAAATCAATTCGTTTAATTAGCGAAACAATCAACTTGTGGTTTAAAGGATTTGGTTTGGTCAAAGGGAAGAGAGTAGTTGGATGGTTTTTTTTTGTGGTTTCAACAGCGTAATCAACATTTTGTTAATTTTGAGTTATATTACAAGCTGCAATTAATAAAAGCTTAAAAGTTTTTTTTTTTTTTAATTTTTTTTTATAATTCGGAATTTTTCGGAATTAAAAAAATCATTTCTAAATTTCTTCAAAACATTTCTTTCTTTCTTCTCCTAAGCAAATGTTATAAGCAATAAAAACTTCACATATCACGACAGGTAACTTTCCTATAGACCTATGAAAAGGTGTCAACTTTTTTTTTAATGGTTGTCTGTTCAATTTCAATTTCAATTTATTAAGGCAAAATGTTAGCATATAAGAAGGGTTTCTTTTGTATGCTGCAATTAAAGAAAAAGTACAACTTAACAGAATAACAACAAGCAAACTGTTGGTTCTTGTACACATGAATCTTAATCAGCTGTGTACCTTTCAAGTTGACACACAGGGAATACCAGATCCTCCAAGATGGCATCGTAAGCAGCAGTCAAAGTGCGGTAACGTGGCTTCTTTTGTTTCAATGGGTTTCTGAACTTGCGTGTTGGCTTGGGAAAAATTTCGTGTTCAGCAACAACTGCAACATGTTTGCCTGACAATTTTTTTTCAAGTTCAAGCACCAAGCTTATTTGAATCTGTATTTTCGAGTCTTCTGTTGTGGGATTGGCTCATAAATGATCACACCCTCCTTGCTATCGAACTCAATCTCACGCTCATGGATGAGATGAATAATGAATGGTGAAAGATAAATGATGAATGGTAATTGATGAATGATGAATGCTAAATGATGAATGATGGTTGGTGAATGATGAATGATGGATGATGAATTATGGATGATGAATGATGAATGATGAATGATGGCTGATGAATGATGAATGATGAATGATGGATGATGAATGATGAATGATGAATCATAAATGAGGAATGATGAATGATGAATGATGAATGATGAATGATGAATGATGAATGATGAATGATGAATGATGAATGATGAATGATGAATGATGAATGATGAATGATGAATGATGAATGATGAATGATGAATGATGAATGATGAATGATGAATGATGAATGATGAATGATGAATGATGAATGATGAATGATGAATGATGAATGATGAATGATGAATGATGAATGATGAATGATGAATGATGAATGATGAATGATGAATGATGAATGATGAATGATGAATGATGAATGATGAATGATGAATGATGAATGATGAATGATGAATGATGAATGATGAATGATGAATGATGGATGATGAATGATGAATGAGGAATGATGAATGATGAATGATGAATGATGAATGATGAATGATGAATGACGAATGATGAGTGATGACTGATGAATTATGAATGACGAATGGTTAATGACGAATGATGAATGATGAATAATGAATAAAAAATTAATAATGAATAATAAATAATGAATAATAAATAATGAATAATGAATGATGAATGTTAAATGATAAAGATGAATGATGAATGACGAATGATGAATTTTGAACGATGAACGATGAATGATGAATGGTAAATCAAAAATGATGGATGACGAATTATAAATTATGATTTATGTTTAATGAATTATGAAGTACAACTAATGGATTACAAAATATCAATAAAGAAATTTTAATTATGAATTTTATATTTGTATCAACGAATAATCAAATATTAATCAGGAATGAAATTAAATATTGGGTCATAAATTATTTATTGAGAATTACGATGTATGATGAATGATGACTCATAAATGATATATGATGAATGACGAATAATGAAATATGATTTATGTTTTATGAATTATGAGCAGAACTGTATGTAAGCAATTACTTTCGTATTACCTTCGTAATTGATTACAGGTAAATTACAATAACATTTACAAATTGTAATCGTAATCTTAAAAAAATAAGGTGACGATTATTGTAATCGTAATCGAAATATTTTTATTAGAATTACAATAATCGTTATTATAAAAAATTACAATTACAATTACTATAGTCGTAATCAAAACATTTCTTCATTACGATTACAGAAATTGTAAAATACGCTTGTATGAGTACTAAGCTATTTTTGTAATTAAATTTTAAAAAAAATGATAACGACAACATAATCCTAACTGTAATTATTAATTGATAACAATTAATGTAATTGTAATCAATAGATTTTTCTATTACAATTACTGTAATCGTAGTTGTAATTTGTGTGTATACCGATTACACTAATTGTAATAATACTTTTTTATATTACAGTTATAGTATTCGTATTTGTTAATTTTTATAGATTAGGATTAATGTAATTGTAATCGAAAACTAATTGTAATCGCAAAATGTCCAGCTCTGATTATGAGGTATGAGTTATAAATGACAAACTGTGAATAACGTATTATTAATTATGAATTTTGATTAATGAGTAATCAATTATGAATACGGAATAAAATTAAATTATTTTATTTTATTTATTTTATTTTATTATAATTATTTGCAATTCTTAGTGTTACAAGATATAATATCTCTAACTAGCACTAATCACTAAATTTTTTTTTTTTTTTTTTTTTTTTTTGTCTAAACCAACGCTCAGGGGATGCCCCCTTTAAATGCGAAAGCATTGCGTTAATTCGGAAGACGGGTGATAGTTAGTTGGAGGGTGGAAAGATGGAGTAGTGACGGTGAAGATTTGCTTTAAACTGACACAGATCAAAACTGCCGGGGAACACGCTCACAGGGAGATTATTCCACAATCTTACCGTGCGACCAAAAAACGAATTATCTCGGTAATGCGTGGTTCTATTGGGCACCGATGCAATGGTAAAGGGATGGGCTTGGAAAGCTGCCCGAGTAGACCTAGGAAATACACGAACTGGTGGCGTCAGGCCATGTACCTCTCTTGAACATTTCCCATGGTAGAACCTATACAAAAGGCTTAGGCAACCAACATTACGCCGATGCCCAAGAGAACTCAGGGGAGATAAAATGTTTTCGTATCCTATCATATATATCGCACGTCTTTGAATTCGATCCAGAAGCTCCAAATAAGATCTCGAAGCTCCTGCCCAAATGTGCGAATTGTACTCCATTTTAGGCCTTATATAAGAGGTATAGATCATTTGAAGATCAGATGGGGTGAAGTATCGCTTGCACCGTTTTAAGAAACCTAGGCACTTGGCCGCTTCTTTCGACACATGGAAAATGTGATCATTCCAACGAAGGTCTGATTGTATCGACATGCCCAGAACGTCAAGAGCATCTGACTCCAAAAGATCCACACCATTCATATTCAAGGGAGCTAAGGGACAGTTCATCCGCTTGTGTGTTAACAGGCAACACTGGGTCTTGTTTGCATTAAACTCTACTCTATTAGCAAGACCCCACTCGGAGATTTTTTTCAAGTCATTAAGAAGTGAGTCATTCATATTTTGCCTCTTACTCTCAATCTCCAAAGAACTCGGGCGTTTTTTGAAAAAATATGAATGACAAATGCTGCTGTCGTCCGCAAACGAATGAATTGGGTTATGAGTCAACGACAGAAGGTCGTTGATAAAAACCAGAAACAAAGTTGGCGATAGAACTGAACCCTGCGGTACTCCTGCGTTGATGGCGTGCTCACTGGACGAAATGCCGTCGATTACGACACGTATAGTTCTATCCTTAAGAAAGCACGTGATCCACCGAGCAAAGTTACCACCGACACCGTATGCAAATAGTTTGGAGACGAGTGCTTTATGCCACACTCGGTCAAACGCCTTTGAAATATCCAGAGCAACAACCCTGCTCTCACCGAACAGGTGAACGCATTGGTTCCATTTTTCTGTAAGGAACGCCATAAGGTCACCAGTAGACCGAGCCCTACGAAAACCATATTGACGGTCACTTAGCAATTCGTTGTGCTCCAGATAGTTCATTAGGTGGAAGTTTATTACGCTCTCCATAACTTTGGAAAGCGTAGAGCATATCGCAATGGGTCGGTAGTTTGCAGGATTCGTGGCATCGCCCTTTTTAGGTATCGGCTGGACATTTGCGACCTTCCAACAAGATGGAAATACTCCTGTCCTGTATGAGATGTTGAAAAGGTTGCGCAAAGGCCGAGCCAGTGTAGAAGCACACGTTTTAAGCACAATTGGTGGTATGCCATCAGGACCAGAGGCTTTGTTTATGTTGAGATTAGCAAGGACTCTTTTGACTGCTCTCGTTCGAAAATATATCTCCTTCATTGAAGAAGAACTAGTCCCAACAAAGGGCAGTGGCTGACTGCTATCCGAGATTGTGGAATTGAGTGCAAACAATCCAGCCAACAGGTTCGCTTTATCAACCGAGTCAGTGAAGATTTGGTCATCTTTTAAAAGAGTCGGAATCGACGGAGACGTTTGATTTTTAACTCTTTTAACAAATGACCAAAAGTTTTTGCTCCCTTTAGGGCAGAGAAGAACCTGTTCTCTAATGCGAGTTTCGTGAAGAAACTTTTCGCGTTTTAAAATTGCGTTACAGCGATTCCTAGCCTCGATGCGAAGTCTATTAGTATCAGCATTCTTATCAGATCGCCAATTCTGATAGGCTTCCTCTTTGGACCTGACTGCAATCCTGCAAGTCTCATTAAACCATGAGTGGTCTTTTGGTTTAATGCTTTTCTTCTTATTGGGGATAAAAAACCGCATACCCAATAAGATAATTTCTTGTACCATGACAGCCGCGGCATTCACATTTCTATCAGCGAAACATAATTTCCAATTGAAGTTGCGATAAAAATTATTTAACGCATTCCAATTTGCTCTTTCATAAAACCATGCAGTCCTTTTCGGGGCTTTAGGCGTAAAGGTGCGAAGGTCAGAATATGAAAAAACAGCGGAGATGGTACAATGGTCCGAATTACCAAGAGGTGCATTGACACTCACATCATATTTTTCATGATGAGAAGTCAGAAAAAGGTCTAAGATATTATGGCTTTGCAAATCATTTCGTGGGAAAAATGTTGGTTCCTTCACTAGTTGAATCAATTGGTTTGATTCAGCAAAAAGCTCAACATATTGTCCTTCAGGTGTGGTGTGGCTCGAGTGACATAACCAAGCCGAGTTGTGGACATTGAAATCGCCGGCAACAACGATTTCGCTGTCAGGAAACAACCCCAAAATGTGCGTAATCGAATCAGAGAGAGAGTCCAATTTATTAAAAGTGGCTTCTCTTCCTAAATTCGGACTTCTATACACGAAACAAAAATGTAGCAAGTGCGAACGAACTCTGAACCTCACCCACATGGAGCTGAATTCCGGATCGGTGACGCTCAGACCCCGCTCGAACTGGTATGCCACATCTGTTCTTATAAAAAGAGCGATGCCCCTATGCGAAGAAAACAATGGCAGTAAGTGATACCCAGGAACATGAAAATCCAGTGGATCTGAGTCCTCTGTCACCTGGGTCTCACCCAGTGCCATTATTTGAGGCCTATAAAGAGCACAATATGCATAGACCGAGAAGAAATTCGCTCTCAGTCCACGGATATTGCAAAAGTCTATGCGAAAATGTCCCGACATTTATTCACAATGCAAGTCGTAAGCAAATAAGGGTAATAAGGTAATTAGTTACTTCCACAAAAAAGATTAAACACAGCGGACATAGGCAAAAATGTACTGAGGCAAGTGTTATGCCTTTGCTCCAGCACAAATCAACCCACTGTGCAACCCCCCTCGCAGACGTAACTAATTGGAGAGGATGGTGGAGTTGACGGACACGAAAAAACGATTACTTACGCGGCGAGGAGCATATAAAAGCCCCTCGCGTGGTAGGCAAAAAAAACATAGCTTTTGTTGTGGTTGTTGTTGCTGGTAGCTCTCTGCAAACTCGTTTCTGCTGTGTTTGTTGTTGTTGTTATTATATTAGCTTTGTGTTAATTTATTCTATTTATTTAATTTAATTTAATTTAGTTTGTTGCGATTATATATTATTTTTTGATTTTAGTTTTTGATTAGTTGTTTGCAATTATTTTGTTTTTAACTGTATCTTTTTTGCTGTGATTGTTGTTTTATATTAATGTTGGAACACTCGTTTGGCGACGGATATTTTAACACATAACGAAATGAAACGGAGACACGGGTTTTTTATTATATATTATTTTTTTAATATTATTCTTTGCACTTTGCGGTTTACAACAATTAAAAAGCCTTTATTTAAAGTTTTATTAAACTATAGACACTTAAAATACAACATCAAGATTCACGACGGTAATATATATGTATAACGACGGAACACAAACAAACGACTTTTAAAATGTAACAAGGGGCTCTCGGCGGCACGTCTATGCCCCTTGAATGCACGATGTCAACTCCGAATTAAGGAAATATGGCAGTGAATTTAGTTACAAACATTTATCAATTACTTACATTTAATATGAGCAATTTTAAAAATAAACATTATTTACTAGTTATATCAGAAAACCGAAAAACATACAGTAAATGCTTTAAGAGGACTTATCACTAACAGAGAAAATATAAAATTTTAATTAGGGAATTACAATGACGACAACAGTTTCTTTTTAAATTTGACTGCGTTGCTAATTTGTTGCGTGTTATAATCTAAGGAATTCCAGAGACGTAGTCCATATATGAAAAATTGCCTATCGGAGACGAGGCAAGAGTGTCTAGCTAGAATAATATTGTTGTTACGGCGCGATTGCGTAAAGCGAAGTCTCTCGAAAAGATAGATGGGTTCAGCGGTGAAAATTATTCTGTGAACAAACTGAAGGACTTTTATTTTGACTAAATTTTCGAAAGTCGTGTTATTTATTTGGTGTGCAAATTCCGAGACATGATCGTACCTACTCAGACTGTGTACATATCGAGCGATATTGTTATAAGTTACTTTTAATTTATGCTTATGGGCAGAGTCAGCGTTTGCAAATACTTCACAACCATACAGGAGAATAGGTATTAAATATGTTTTTGCTATAAGTAGTCTGATTCTTAAAGGCGTAAAGTATTTGGTAGGCCATAAACTCCGTAACATACCATTTACCTTACCTGAGGAACTGGTGACGTGCTCATTCCATGACAGGGTATTATTAAAAATAAAACCTAAGTTCTTAACCTTAAAGACATATTCAATAATCGAGCCATTAATTACGATAGCAGGAAGAGTATTACAATTTATAGCTTTTTTATAGACCAACAAACACTTAGATTTTCTAGGATTAATTTCAAGTTCATTTACAGTGGCCCAATTCCCAATTCGTTGGAGTTCTAGATTCAAGATATTCACACCACTACAGAGGTCAGTTTTGTCACATGAAACATAAAGCTGTATATCATCAGCGTACATATGTGTAGAACATTGATTCAGGATTGACGGAAAATCATTCACGTAGATGGAAAATAAAAAAGGCCCTAGAACTGACCCCTGTGGAACACCTTTGCTAACTCGAATAAAGTCCGACGACAAATCACCAGAGCAAACACACTGAAAACGATCGAACAGATAAGACCAGATCAATTTTATTGCTGGTGGAGAAAATCCATACCAATTTTTGAGCTTATAGCAGAATATTACGTGATTTATAGAATTAAAAGCTTTTGAGCAATCCAATAGAACCATGAACGTAGGTTTGTTTGCTTCAATATTTTGGCGAATAGTTTCGGACACATCTGTGATTGCGGTTGTACAGCTACGTTTCGGTCTAAATCCAGACTGCCTATCCGTTAGTAGTCGATTGTTGGTAAAGTATGAACTCATTTGCTTGTAAACTAGGTTTTCGAATGCTTTTGAAAGAAAGGGTAAGATAGCTATAGGACGATACTCATCTCCTGATTTCGGAATTGGAATTATTTTTGCTAGTTTCCATTTTTTGGGAAACACAGATTTAGTAAAAATTGTGTTAAAAATATGTGTAATAACAGGTACAAGTTTAGGTAGAAATAATTTAAGAAACTTAGGAGTTATACCGTCAACACCTGTCGAATTGGATTTCACATAAATCAGACTAGAGAGCACCTCACTAACATTAACACACGTAAAACTAAAACTAGATGTTGTAGATATTGCACTTCGAGGAAGGCTATCACAGAAGGAGTTCATGCCAGACTCGAGTATATCACAGATGGGTTGCCTTGTTAGCTCAATATTATCACAGTTTTGGTTTCCTACAAAGTTATTATTAAGCATATTGAGATCAGTGTTTACTTTGTCAGTACAAGCTTTATTTAAGCCTATTTCTCTAATAGTTCGCCAAGTAGCCTTACTATTAGCTGCATTTGAAAATTTTTCAGAGAAGAACTGGGATTTTGCCCGTCTTATAGCACTGACAGCTTGTTTGCGCAAATTTGAAAAGACCTCAAGATGTGCTGACGTCCTGTATCTTTTCCACTTAGAGTAGGCTTGATTACGTTTTTGGATGAGGGAACCAACCTCGTGGTTAAACCATGGCTGACTTGATTTTTTTATTATTCTCGTTTTTAAAGGAACATGCCTTTCGAAAAGATTTAACAGATTATCGTTTAAAAAATCAACTTGTTCATCTACGGCTGTCATAGAAAGTACTCTTTGCCAATCTATTCTGTCAAATTCTGAGTCAAGAATTTGAAATTGTATACTTTTAAAGTCCCGGTATTTCATTATTTTGTCAGATGAATGTTGAAAAAGATCAAAAGTTAAGAAAATTAAGTCATGGTTAGAAAATTGAGGAACGGAGAGTTGATTATAAAACAAAATATGGCTTTTGTCACTTACAAAAAAAACATCTAGTAACGTACTGGAGGTGGACGTAAAGTGCGTTGCAGTCGAATCATTTACTGCAAAAAGTCCAAGGCTATGAAACTTGCTTTTTACGGTGTTATCAGTGAGCAGATCACTATTCAAGTCTCCCACGATTATTACTTTTGCATACCTTATAGAAACCTCTTCGATAAAATCAACGAGTGGAGTCACGTCAATTCGTCTATTAGGTCTATAAGCTACACCTAGCAGAGATTTTTGATTATTAATTGCTATTTCCAAAAATAAATATTCCATTGTTGAATTTTCATCATTTTTTATGATAACCTTGCAATGAATGCAATTTTTGACAAATATGGCAACCCCACCTCCGTGACTTTGGCGATCAGAGCGATAAGCACGATATCCCCGCAAAGCAATGAATGAGTCTAGCAGGCTGGTACTAAACCATGTTTCGGAAATGCACACGATATCCACATCTGAACCTTCAAATATTTGTCTAAACTCATCTATCTTGCAGAAGAGGGTTTGCGCATTGATATGACATATATTTAACCCCTGCTTTTGTTTACCGAAAATCTTCAACATAGATTGGATACTGTCACTGGAACTCCTACGGTTATTCAAATTCTGAACCATCAATAAAAATGCATACAAATGACCTAGCAACGCAATCAAAGGTTTCAATAAACATTTTACAAAAATTATTGACATGGCGTCCCTGTACGTAATTTAAATTTAACACTAAATAAGATAAAACTATTAGGTCATTACAAACTATAATTAAGATTATTCTAATGGATATTCTCTTGATCATGAAAAAATTGTTGTTTGTTTGTAGTATTATCGTTTAACTTATTTACTATATTAATACTTGTCACCTCGATTGGAATGTCTCCCTGTTGACGCTTGACGAACACAAAACCACGCATTGTATATACGGCCCATAACTGATTATTTCTCTTGAGACGAACCGCAGCATTGAGAATTTGCTTTTTTGTTTTGGTCAAACATTCGTTGATGTAGATAGAAACATTAGAATCGAAGCCAGCGTGGATCAGTAGGAGAGTACTCTTGTTTAGTTTTCGAAAGCTAGCCGCTGCCTTAAGAACAGCTGCTTTATCGGTTGTGCTTTGAAGTTTGACGATTATGCCAGCATCTGTTGTAGTTTTGTTGTAATATTTACTTTTTATGCGAAAAATGCTTTTAATTTTTATGTTTGGGCAATTAATAGTAGTGCATATGTTAGAGAATATTTCATTTAAATTTTCGTTGTTGTTTTGTGGTATGCCGCGAATAATTATGTCGGATGCAATAGCCCTTTCTTCAACCTTAGACAAATGCGATTGAATTTCGCTCACCTCTTTGCAAGAAGCCTCCAGCGCGATCAATCGTTCCTCAAGTTTAGAGTTCATATCAAACAAGTCATTTATGACTTCATCTTTTGATGACATATTTGCTTCCAGTGTGGATATGCGACCGTTTATACGCTGTACATCAGCCGATAATCCAGAAAAATTTGCTTCGAGATCATTTAACTTCGAGAAGACGGCATCAAATTTACCTTCAACCATAGTTGTCAAATGATTGAGGCGGGATACAATTAGATCCAAATCGTTTGAATGTCCAGTGGCAAGTTGAGAAGGGTGAGGGCTGACATCGCCCTGGCCAGCACTTTTAGTCGGCCGTGTGGAACCTATAGCAAATGGAGAGAGCGGGCGGGTAGATTGGGCTTTAGCTTTAGCCAGACGTGTTGACATTTTTTACTAGGTTTTTTTTTTCTTTTTTTTTTTTTATTAGGATAAAAGTCAGTTATTTAATATTTTATTTATTCAATCTTTATTTTGCTGTGAATGAGTATTTCTGTTAAAAACGATGTAAAGAGTATACTCCGAATATTATTAGAGTTTTTTTTTTTTTTTTTTTTCAGTTTGTTTCGCACGTTTATGTATGTATATGTGTGGTTTAGAAGAAGTTAGCAGCTCTTTTTCAATTAGTTATAATTGATAATTTTGTTCATAAATCCATAAAACTATTGAAGAAATCGATTAAACGATTTAAAATTTCACACTCCAACACTTTATATGATTCTTCTTTTTATAGTTTATGAAATATTAAAATAAAATCACGAGCAAAAGTTTTCGGTCTTGACAGTTCGACATAGCATTTTTTTTCATAGCATGACATAGCATGAACCCTAAACTATTTACTAAGAATTATAAAGCATGAATTATGAATTTTGAGGAATGAATTTAGAATTATGAATAATAAATTTTGAATTATACGTATTAATTCTGACTTATGAACTAAAATTTATACATTTGGAATAATGAATTACGAAATATGAATTATAATTATGAATGGTAAAAGATGCATTATTAATAATGAATTTTGAATTTAGAATTATGAGCTAAGTATTACAAATTATGAATTACGAATAATGAACTATGAACTATTTATTATGAATTATGTTTTCATTTAAATAATCTCTACGAACTTTTCTAAGGTTGAAATGAACTATACATACTCGTATACCATTAAAAAAAAAATCATATTTTCTGTAGATTTTCACAGAATTTTGTCACTAAATCGCGACTTCATTTATTATTCATAAATTGCTCAAAGCATCAGATAAATTAATTAATTATAACATATATAAATTTGAGTTTAACAAAACTAAAAAGCTCTACAAATATTTTATTGATATGCAAATATACCGTTAAATTCATTCTATAAACTCATGCCGCCAAACATCTTTATTAAATGCATGTTCAATAAATTTGTTAATCTTACAACATGACCAAATCTAACTATGTTTATTGTATTAAAGCCAACAAGCCAAAATCTTGACTAGTTTTATTTATGTTCAACGTGTAGTTTCCCCTTAAAGCAGCAACAACAACAACAACAACAACAATAGCAAAAACAAGTGAAACCTTAACAAACTTCAACCCCGATTGCCCTCAAGTCAAGTCAAGTCAAGTGAATTAAGTAAAGAGTAAAGTCTTTTTAATCCTTTTTCAGTTTGAAAGCCGGCCGGTTAAGTTTGCCAACGAACGCGAATGCAAGCATTAAACATTCAATATGAAATAAAGTGAGATAGCAAACAACAGCAAAAATGTCTTAAAGCGAGATGAAGCTAGTTGTTTAACATAAGGTCAACACGATCATGAGACGAGAACACATTTAGCTGCCAGCAAAAGGCACAAAAATCACATAAAAAAAAAAAACAGCCAACAAAAATAATGGCAAGACTTGGTCGTAATTGCCTGCAAGGCGTCTAAATGCAAAACGATCACCGAACGCCGATTACTGATCGTGTACTTAAGCATTTTTTTTTTCATTCTAGGTATGTATATGCTCTATACGAGTACTCGTTGATTCTGGTTTTCTTGCCAAAGTTTTGTAATGTTAAATCACTTATCAGTTCGCTAAACTGAGCTGCATGGCGGCATATATTTTGGTAAGCAGATTTACATGAAGCTGATCCGAGCTTACTACCTAGCTTATGTTCATCGAAACTCACCTGCATCAGATTCGTCATAATGACGCTATTCCGAATTTTTTGAGCAGAACATTTTGTGAAATAATTCGTTTATTTTCTTAAAATAAACTTAAAAGTACTTTATAGATGATGTGAAATATTTTTAATAGTGATAAAAGTGTTTGAATTATTCACAAATGGAATCAAGGAAAATAAAATAAAATTATAAAGGATTTTTGAATAATCTTGTAGACATAAGCCTATTCTAAAAGACTTGTTTATCTAATTTATGGGGTGTCTAAATTTTAGAAAATAATAAAACAAGGAATTTTAGGAAATATTCAATTCATCACATTGAACTGTTAAAAAAAAAAAAGACATATTGAAAAAATAACAACATACAAAAAATTATAAATTATAAAAAACTTTTCTGGGAATAATGTTCTTAAATATATCAATGTTATTGTAATGTCTTCAATTATATATCTACAAAAATCATAATTCGAATTTGGCTCTTTTTCCACTGAAATAGAAGACAAAAGAAATTTATTTCTCTGTGAACAAGGTTTCACTTAATGACAGCCAATACCCTGTAGGAAAATCAACTAATTTAAAAGTAGTTGATAAAGTAGATTTTTGTCAACCACAGCTAGTTGAAATTCTGACTTTTTTCCATAGAACGAACATAACATATTTTTTAAGGTGATGTCCGCTAAATAAGTCAATTGACTTTCGTCTGCATAAATTTTCCACTACTTGTTAAATTAGTTATATATAAATTATTTTTTTAATTACTTTAAAATAACCAATTGAAAACTATAACTGCTGGCCTAAAGTTAATAATATTTGATGAAATAACGCGGTTAAATATATATAAACTTGTAATCTAATAAGAATTTGCAACTAAAACATGTCAAAATCAGAGTAGTTGCCGCCTTAATATAATTCAAAGTAGTTTATCAATCACTTGTTTTTAAGTAGTATTTCAATTACTTCATATATAATGCAATAAAAACTATTTAGAATTGAAGTGGATACCGCCTTAATATAATTCAAAGTAGTGCATATACTGGTTTATTTTAAACTAGTTTTTTAATTAGTTGTTTTTAAAAACAAGTTAGTTTGTTCGTATAGGGTATATATAGAGTCACATTGTAGCATTTAGAGCATGTAGAGAAGCATTTTTGAGATATTTATTTTTTTTAAAGTTTCTATCGTTGGTTTTACATTTGCTTATCTTAGATTATTAATTAAGGTAACGTTGGATTATACTACCCCAAATTTTTATAACGCAACGCGTACTGCGTAAGGGTTATATTAACTTTGTCATTCCGTTTGTAACGCCAAGAAGGAGGCGTGGCAGGTATAGAAAAATATATATATATTTTTGATCAGCATCACCTTTTCAGTCGATTTCCTTGTATCCGTCTGTCTGTCAGTCTGTCTGTCCGTCTGTCAACACGTTTACAGCCGTAATTTTAAAGCTATCGCGATGAAGAAAAAAATGAAAATATAAGTTTATTTTTAGAAAAAGGAAGATCAAGTTCGAAAATGAGCCAAATCGGATGAAAACCACGCCTACCTCCCATACAAATTGTCTTTATTTTAAATGTAAAATCTCTTAAAAATCCACAAAAATTACAGAAATATCTTAAAATTTTGCACATAAGCTTTGATATTTAATATAAGCCATCTCTATGATAAATGGCAAAATCGGATCAAAACCACGCCTACCTCCCATACGAAGTGACTTTATTTTAACAGTAAAATCTCTTCAGAATCCACAATCATTAATGAAATGCCTTGAAATTTGACATGTATGCTTTGATATTCAACATAAATCCTTACTATGAAATTAGGAAAAATCGGATGAAAACCACGCCTACCTTCCATACAAAGTGACTTTATTTTAACAGTAAAATCTCTTCAAAATCCACAAAAATTAATGAAATGCCTTGAAATTTGCGTGTAAAGTTAGATCTTCAATATAAATCATAGCAAAGAAATTTGGAAAAATTGGACGAAAACCACGTCTGCCTCCCATTCAAAGTGACTTTATTTTAACGGTAACATCACTTCAAAATCCACTAACATTAATGAAATGCCTTGAAATTTACCACATAAGCATTTGTCTTCAATATAAATTCTGACAATGAAATTTGGAAAAATCGGGTGAAAACCACGCCTACCTCCCATACAAAGTAGCTTTATATTAACCGTAAAATCCCTTAAAAATCTGCTCAAATTGCAGAAATGTCTTGGAATTTTGCGCGATTGCTTTTATATATAATATAGAATATCACTATGATATTTGGTCAAATCGGATGAAAACCACGCCTACCACCCATACAAAGTGGGGCTTTATTGAAAACGTTAAATCGCTTAAAAATCTTCAAAAATTACAGAAATGTCTTGAAATTTTGCATACAAACTTTGATATTTAACATAAGCCACTTTTTGATATCTAGCGAAATCGGATGAAAACCACGCCTACCTTCAATACAAAGTGACGTCATCAAAATTGAAAAACTTTCGTAAATATATAAAACTGAATGACATCGTGTCTGTATGTACCCAAGATCCGCCCACGTCGTTTATCCAACCCATACCATATATATTCTTCGGTAAAATGTGGAGTCTTGTACAAAAATTTTCTTATTTTATTATTTATTTAAGAATAAACTCGTATATTTTTGTTTTTTTTCTTTAATATTCGAAAAAGTTTTTTCAAAAAATTCGAATGAACATTTAACTATACAACATCATATATACACAGTATGCGCCATCTCTTATGTCGGTATGTGAATATTGAATTACTTAAGAAAAATCAACCGGTTTCCTTATGTAAGGAATTTTAATTTTATTTATTTTTATTTTTTTATTTTGTTCATTATAATTTTTTTGGACTAGTTTTTTAATACAAGATTAATCATGAGACCAAAGCCTCTATTTTATACGTTTTCCATCACTTTTTCGAGCATTTCGCGCGGTATAATGCTCGCTTGCCTTGAGCTTGTCAAAGGTCAATGTTTTTAACTATTATGTAAGTAACTATTATAAATATGTGCATTGTCAAAAAATATCTAAAATTTAGACTTACTCATAAGAAAACCGTTATATATCCGGATATTTGTTGAGTTACTTGGATATCCATAAAATGTGCTGTAACAATAGTTAATTTAATAGCTAATAGAATATAGAAGAAAAACATACTGAATTGATACCACCAAGTCAGATCATAAAGCAAGTAAAACAACTTAGTTAAAGACTCTTTTCCATAACAGCTGCAACAACGTGTAAAATGCATAATTTACACAAGGAGTCGCATAAAATATAATAAGCTACAAGCTGGCGCTTGAACTGTGAACCTTGGCAAATATATTCGATTAGCAAAGATTTGTTGCAGCGCTGTCCATAAACTAACTGTTTTTAGTGGCGTCAAAAGCCACTTTCAATCATTCAATTTAAGATCTCCTTAAATTCCTGCAACAAACTGACAAAGAAATGCGAAATTTTTCATAATTCCCTAAAAAGTTGTTTTGTAGACGCATCATAATCATCATCATCATATCTGCTACTTTGCCTTAGAGCGAGGTAGTTTATGAAGGAGTTGTGGTTATAGGGGAAAAAAATTTGCCAACAAGCCATAAAAAAATTTAAACCATGCAACAGTTAAAATCGTTTTGTGGCACCTCAAAGTCAGACAATGTGATTTTCTTGCAACATTTTAAGCAAAAACGCATTAAGCGGCTGTTGGCGGCGGCGGCTCCAAATGAATTAACTTGGCAATTATAAACGCCAGACAAATATGTTTAGTGGCAATCGTTGCAGCAGCATCAGCATCAGATTATGTGATGTCAGCAAAAAACAAAAGTTAACAACAACATATAAACACGTCAAAATCTGACATGCAGCCAGCGCAATTATCAATCGTAAACATATTTGCCTTTTATTGGTTTTTAACCAATTTGAGTAGAGTTGGGTAGCACAAATTACAAAAAAAAAAATTGTTATAAACTTTGTTTATTACTAACACATCTTATTAATTTGCCAAATACACAATTATACAAGCTGGGTCACCCTGTTTAAAGAATCACTCAACTTGATGATTTGACTGACTTGATGTGGCGTTGAAATTTTAAAATCAACTACATTGAAATTTTTTAATGAAAATAAATTTAATACATGTAGCAAATGAAGCACATAATGCAATAAAAAAAAATTTCAGAAAAAAAAACTACAAAAACTTGTATATTGATATAATCACTTGAGCAAACGTTGCCGCTCGGGCTGAGCAACAGCTTGTCTCAACCATGGCAAATCAATCAATTTTCTGCGCTAAGCCTTCAGGATAATCGACGCGCTACACTAACAGCAACAACAATGAAACATCAACAACTACAACAACAACAACAACTGCAACAAAAGCAACATTAACTTCGTCGTCATCATTATGTTGAAGCACGATGCGCTAAAAACAACCTCATCTTCAAGCGCTGTTTCAACAAAAAGCTCTGATAATATAAAGAGTTGGAAACAAAAACATCATCGGCGTAACCATCAACATAATCTGCCAACACTCGGAGAAAATGAAGTGCCGGAATTTATGGTGAAATCATTTTAATAATAAGAAATTGTTGTCTAAATGTGAAGACATTTTTGTAAAAAGTTTAGTATCTGTAGTTGAATACAGACTCTATTTTATGTTTTTAATGGCATCTCATTTATATTCTGAAAAAATTGAAAAAAAGCTTACACTAATGCTGAAAATAACTCTTAAATGCATTAAAGTTTTAAAATTTTAAAACACAAACATAAATCCTTTACATATCAAATTTTTTCAAATTTTCAATATTTTCAGTATAATCTGGATAGCGAATCGGAATCATATCTCTCCATCGTTATAAGATAGCACACCAAAATCTGGACTCGAAGTAGAAGAGGACTACAAGAAATGAAGAAAATAATTCTTTTTTTGAAAAGCTTTAAGCAAGGTTTGCTATACCTGTAGTTCACAGAATCCCCTTTAAAAAAGGGATTTGAAAAAATTTACTATTGAAGAAGAACCGTTGAATTTATTATCTGTACTATTTTGGTAGAAAATCCTCCTTGTTAAAAATATATACATATTTATACGAATACACTTAATGTTAATAAAATGAAAATGTGTGCAATAGAGTATATGAAGGTACTTTATTGAAATCTCTGGTACCTGTGATATTTCTGTTTTTGGTCTTTACTTTTGTTTTGAACACAAAAGTTCTAAAAAGGAGTTATTTTCTTAAGGTATAAAATTATGCAAGTCGTATGCGTATGGCTGATTTTTTCAATTTAGTGATAATATACAGAAAAATATTAAGGAATTCGTCATAAACTAAGTACTGATCAATTATTGATCCAGACGTAGGTAATTGTTCCCAAATATCGTAGTACTCTTTTTATATATATAGAAGTCATTTCTTCAGTCAATCAAGTCATTTTAGCTTTTGAAAGGACTTTCTTTGACTAAACTTCTTATAATCAATTCTGTAATGCCTGCTGTAAAATGTTTGACCAGAAATTATCGAGAACTTGACCTACAAGCTGTATGTCGACTCCGAACGGCGCTTATGTTCTGAAGAAGCTTTACATGCTAATTTTTACTCTCTGAGGCGGGCCATTGTCTGCAGAGAGGTCACACATTTTCTCTATTTGAGAATAGTGAAAGTGAAAAACCTTTATTTTTGGATTTTAGACAAAAAATGTATTAGTAAAAACTTTAGGGTGTATAGAGGGTCCTTAGGTTAGGTTAGGTTAGATAGAGGCGGCAGCCAGTGTATACAAATAACATACACCAGCTCACTTAGACTAGATAGGTCCATTGTGATACAGCTGCACATAGGCCTACATTCAAAAATGGAACCAACTTGAGCTCCTGATGAACGCCTGACAACAATCGTTGACAGGTCGTCAAGCTCATGAATGGAGAAAGAGCCTAGATATTTGTGCCTTCTTCTGGCTAGCGCAGGACAGGAGCACAGCAGATGGGAGATGGTTTCTTCCTCTTCCTCGTCTCTACAGCTTCTACAGAAGTCATTTGAGATAACTCCTAACCTGTAGGCATGTCTGCCTATTAAGCAGTGCCCTGTGATGACAACCACAATTGTGGCTAATTTTGGTTTTGCCATTGAGAGAAGGGCTCTCGATCGCCCGGGATCTGGTGTCGGCCAGATAAGCCTTGATGCTCTGCATGTGGAGAGTTCAGCCCACCTAGTGTTGGCTTTCGATATGATATTGTTACTGATTAGCAGCTGAGAGTCGCTAACGTGATACCCGGTGGGTTCACCATGATTGATGCCGTTTGTACCCCATTTCTAACAAGCTCATCTGCCTTTTCATTACCTTTAATGCCTTTATGCCCAGGTACACATATTAGGTTGATGCTGAAATAGTTCGACATTTCACCTAATGAAGCACGACATTCTTTGGCTACTTTAGAGTTTGTAGCTACTTGTTCCAACGATTTTATTGCAGCCTGACTATCTGAGAAGACATTTCCCGTTTAGAGACAACGTTTTTGAAAGCCATGATGCAACCTCCTCTATTGCCATCGTTTCGACCTGAAACACACTACAGTGGTCAGGAAGCCTACGAGCCAGAGAGGGCGTTAAGTCGTCGAACTCTTAAAGCACCAAATTAAGGATAAATCTGTCTATAAGTTGGGCATAGAGGGTTGAATTATACCACTCGTATTTAAACCCTTGTCATTTTTTAAACCCTTAAGGAGCTCCCATACATATTTAGCATTTTTATAAAACTTCTAAGCAAAAATACTGATTGAATCTAATCAGAGCGGCTTTTGACCTGGTAAGTCCACTATAGGTCAGATTTGTACACTGCGTTAAATTCTGCAAAAAATCCACGAAAATCAAGTCAACACTTATCATATCTGTACTAATTATAAGCCTACGTTCAATAGCACGATGTGAGTTTGCCTGGTGTACCATCTTCTATAAAGGGGGTACCATCTTCAACAAAGGTGTTCATCTCCATGCATACGCTCATGATATTGATATTATCGGTAGAACCAAGAGCAATGTTAGTGCTGCTTTCACCATTGTTAAAAGGAAATGAGCCAAAAAGGGTCTGACTGTAAGAGAGGATAAAACAAAGTATGTTATGCCTTTAAACGGGGGAGCTGGGTGTGTATCCCAGGTAACAATTTCACCTAAATATTTGAAGTTATTCAAGCTCAACTTGAAAAGGCCCTGTGTAAGGCCCTGTGCCTTCATGCTTTGAAAATTCCATTCTTTTATATAATTTCTTATATTCAACTTTATTCAATGATACATTTTAGGAATATTTTTACTCAAGTTCAGATTTTTTTTTTATATGAATGAATGTGATAACAATAAAATAAAAATTATCTGTAATCGAATCGTGGATATCTCGACTCATAAACTGTGTCCTCAGACCGCAAGGTTACAGAGACAATTTATATTTTGAAAATTAAGTACATATATGAAATGATTGCAATCAAGGTCTTTATAAAGTTTTATATAGGGAAATTCAAAGGAAATAGTAATTTAGTTTGAATGGCATGTGAGCAAATTTCTGAATAGACGAGTGGATAGAGTGTGCGGATGTCGATACAAAGGATGCGAGTTTAATCTGCGCTGGGTGTGGCTATGATAGATATACATGAATTTTTAAAATGTACAAGATTTAAATATACGTAAAAAATATAACAATTATGTTTTTTTCCAGTTTCCGAGTTCCTGAATAAGCCTTGAATAAAAACCTTATATATAACTTAATAGAAATTCTTGTATAAAGCAATTAATTTCATTCGCGTTTTTTCCTTGCATAGCTTTTAATTAAAATTTCCCAGTTGGAATATGAATCCTCAAAGATGAAGTCTTCGAGTCCGTCTGGAAGCCTAAGTACGCATACTCAGAGTGAACGCTGACGCTGTGCATGACAAGTCATTATACGGTCAGCAAAAAACCTTGAATGTTCTCTTATAATAACTTTTTTTTTAACTCGTATGCATATTTTTAGCAAGCAGCTGAGATGCTCTCTCATAAAAAAATTGTTTTGTAATTTGGAATTATTGAGACGATTGTCAACTAACAGTGAGTTTTTATTTAATTCGTAAATTTGAAACACGTGCTAATAAGATTTTTTGTGGTAACTGTTTTATATTGTGGTTCTTAAGTTTTGTGAAACAATTACTTTTTTATCAGAACTAACTTCTGTTCTGAAGGTCTTGAAAGAAATAAGGTCCACATTAAACGATATTCCTTAAAGAAAGGATGTATAGAATAAAAAAAAAAAGATAGGAAAAATTGGTGGGAATGTTGTCCGAAACACACGTATTGCTAAGGCCCAACTTGGGACTTAAAAGTTGTGACGACCTCCAAAATCTTAGCGAAGAGTTTCGCGGGAATAACAAGCAGGATATAGTAAGTTTTATTGGTAACAATTTTGAGGAATAACTGGATAATTTTTTAATAAATATATGTCCAGATTATTGCTTTAAAGAAAGGCTGTGGCGAAAAACTGGGAAACATAGAAAACATTTTAAGTAAGAAAAATATCCTTGACTATAATTACGATGCGATAAAGGGGGAAAACTCTTTAAAAGATCATACAGCTGCGATGCTGGTTTTGGTACAATTTCGATATAAAATGACAACTAATCTTTTCCTTGGATTCATTTCTTTTTAAATTTTAAGAAGCAACTTCTTTCGACGGTTTGACGAATCAGAAGTTTAAAGCTGAGCTACTAAAAGTCCTTCGACATTTTAAAAAAAAGCTGCATAAGCAGGACTTTAGAGCATTTATTTTTATATTATTTATTATTTTCATTGCCGAAAGTGGCGGCCATGGCGTAGGGGGTAGAGTGTGTGACTCTTACGCCAGAGAACCCAGGTTCGAATCCTCGATCTGACACAGAAAGTTTTTTCAATTGAATTAATTTTTCTGTTCGGCCGTCACCTCTCTGCAGACAATGGCAAACCTTAGAGAGTAAAAACTGCCATGATAAGCTTCTTGAGAACATAAGCCGTTCGGAGTCGGCGTAAAACATGTAGGTCCAGTTCTCGAGCATTTGTGTGCAAACATTTCACATCACACACAACACAATTGATCAATAAGAAGCTCGGTCACAGTCCTTTCAAAGGCTGAGATGGCCATTTCGTTTCTTTTTTTTTATTTTCATTGAATTTTTATATTACGAGTATTTTTGTTTATTATTATTCTAAATTTGTATTATTATTAAAAAATGATATGCAACCTCTCTCTCTCTCTCTCTTTCTCTCTCTCTCTTTCTCTCCCTATTTCTCTCTCTCTCTCTTTTGCGCTCCTTGAGTGTTCAAATTTAGCTCAGAAAAAAAACCATGCACGGAGAGCGTATGGTTTTGCTTACATACATCCACTCTGCATGACATAGCTTGACGACTTCGTTGAAGACATTTCACCAATAAGTCTTGCAAGTTCAAGTGGCATTTTGCTTACAAATTTCGACGAAGACTGCCATGGAAATGGATCGATCCGTCTTGCAAGAAAATTACATGTCTCGAAGACGTATCGATCCATTTTCTGCGGGGTTGTTTCAAGGATTGTTCAAGGAAGTTTAAACTCTTCTTCCTACATAAA
Organism: Coremacera marginata; assembly: GCA_914767935.1. Classification (NCBI taxonomy): domain Eukaryota; kingdom Metazoa; phylum Arthropoda; class Insecta; order Diptera; family Sciomyzidae; genus Coremacera; species Coremacera marginata. The sequence goes on along the minus strand of OU612046.1, from coordinate 20,578,561 downwards.
TTGCTTATATAAAGCTCAAGGCTAATTTAGATAAAATTGTTGCCTGGAATACTCTCACGTTGTAACAGGCAACTACAACTTTGAAGTAGTCAAAGAATGTGCATACCTTAACACCGCCATTAACATCAACAATTATGTAACAATGAAAGCGAAGAATCACAATTCATAATTGCTAAAAGGTGCTACTACGGCCCCAGTAAGCTATTAAGTTGCAGGGCCCTCTGATGATTGACAAAACTTACACTCTACAAGATACTCATTATACCTGTGTTTTTTTTATGGAGAAGAGGCATGGATGGTATCTCAAGTAGATGCACCCACTCTTGGGGTGTTCGAGAGGAAAATTCTCTCGCTTCCTCAGTTCCATCAGTCAGACAGCTAAGAACTTTAAACTGCAATTATTTCAAAACTTCAGCGGACAAATTTGCACTGTTAACAGACAGTCGAACACAATTGACAGCAGAGTTAAGGCTGGAGAAAAAGAAATAAAATAATGCACAGTAAAACTTTGCGCTAGCATTAAAATTCATTCAATAAAATCACTCTTCCAAGACATGGACAGAAATGTAAAGCAGTTCCATCTTAGTTACAGTAGCTGGAATTTTTCATTCATTTTTAGAGATAAGAAAAAACCATATGTTTTGAATGGCATTGAATGCGCTTGAAGTAGTATCTGCTATTTGCATACAAAATATTTCACAACTGCAAAAAAAGCAAGTGTCTCTCAAAGAGATACAGCTTTACATGCTGCAACTAGAAAATTCAATGCAATTTACAGTTCGATGTCAACATGCAAAGGAATAAAAAAATTGATTTGTGCTGCATTGAAAACAGCAACTTTAAAAAAAATAAAAACGAAAAGGCGCAACAAAAACATGTGGAAACTATTTCTGGCTGGTAGAGACGTTGCAAGGCTGCACGGACTGCTGAATGTGTCATCCAACCGAACGAATGTCATTGCGCTGCCGCCAAAGTGGGCGTGTATCGCATTTCGATTCGTTTCAATTGAATTTGCATTTTATTTTTTTTTTTTTTACTTCTAACCTCCATGCCGCAGTTTGTTTTTGTGGCTTTTCATTAATTTTATTTACTCTATCTTGCAATTTACATTATTTCCATTTGTGTGTGCGTTTTTTTTTTTTCTCTTACTCTTGTATCTTTTTATCTGACTGTGGAAATTCCCGAAATTCACAAAGAAAAATATGTAAATTTTTTATTTCTTGCATTTGTGAAAACATATGCATAAATGCGGAAAAAATGAGGGTCTGTCGTCTCTAGTTGATTCCGTGCTGCATTGAAATTTGTTGTTGGTTGTATTTGGGTTTTTTTCACAGACTATGCTTGCCGCTTTTGGCTGGGCTCGAACTTACCCTGTGCGACTTTTTTTGTCTATAGCAAGAGTTTAACTAAAAAAAAAAACGAACAGTTTTACGTCTCCGCCCATTTTTATTTTGGGCTGTTACTGCTTATAAAGTATTTTTTCTTAATCTTTCATTGCTGTATGGTACCAATCATTATTATCAACATCATTATCATCGTCATCGCCATCATCATTTACCACATTAAAATTCTCAACGTTTCCATATATACAATATAATAATGTTCATTTCTTGAATTCGTTTGTAAAAAATGCCGCATTTTACATAAAATTTGCATATTTCACAAGTCGAAAGAATGAATTAAGTTTAAAGTTTTGTTTTCGGTGATTTCCTTAAATGGCTTTTTTTTTCTCTATCTCTCTTCCTCTCTTTTCAGTTCATGTTACAAATTTGTGAACATTTATTTCAATTACGATCAATTTGCATAATTCTGCCCCTAATTAAGTGAGTTTTTTGGAAAATGTTTCACAATTTCGAAACCAGCACCCAGTTGGGAAAAATTATTATTTTTAAACTCTTGAAAGTTCCATGTAAATTTTTTTTTTTTACCCAAAACTCCTCTAAACACTATTTTGTAGTGATGCATTTTATTCCTTCCTTCAAAAATACTAATTTTTATTTCCTATAACAACTCAATTCAAACAGCATTTTATAAGTTATAAAGCATGCATTTTATTAATTTGCCAGCAAGTATCATTTAGCTTAACAAGCTTCTATCAACCAACTGTAACATCCTCAGAAAGTGACGATACACACTTGAAAATAAAAATTCAAAGCACAAAAAATGCTAAAATTAAATGTGTGGAAAGAGAATTGCATGCATTTGTCAATTTTGCGTGCGATCAAACATCCTTTGAATGCTTTTGACAGTTAAGCTGACAGAAGCCGACATGTTGATGTTGCTGGCAACATCATAGCAACAACATAAGCAACTCTAACCAAAAAAAAAAAACTCCCTGTCAACATGAAGTGTTTAACGAGTGGCTCATTAAAATATTTTAACGACTTCATTTAATGTTTAACATAATATTTATAACTGTCATAAAAAAATGTTCCAAAAATGTGTCTGCCGTTCAAGCTTGGTTAAGATTTTTATGCAGCGTTGACAAGTTAAGGTGTTAAAAACAAAAAATCAAAACGAAAAAATGTTGCCAATGCAGTCAAATATAGAGTGAAGCAGATGTGAGTGGCTATCGCTGCTGAAAATTACAAGATATCAAATGCTTTGCGGTCAAAAGAAAATAATTGCTAAACATTATATATGTTATATATTTTATACACATAACCAAAAATAACATATCATTATAATATGTATACATATATTAGGGTGTCCCAATAAAGTTGAAGATGTTGAAATAAATGTAAATAAAATTTCGTGTACCTAGGACCACAGGAACTACTTCGCGATATGGGGAAAAAGTGCACATTTTTTAAAAAAACCCAAATAACTTCTATGCTAGTGTTAATTTTCAAAGAGCTGGTTCGCAGCTCGTTTTCTTTTAAATTTTTCTTAAAAATACGCTATCAAACATGAAAATTGGACGAAAACTACTTGTGATTTACTTTTCGAAAAAAACTTTTTTTTTTGTTGCATTAAAAAAAAATCGAGAAAACTCCAACTTGAAAAATATAAATGAAAAAAAAAAATTAAGGGCCTTATGCTAGTTATGCTAGTTCTGCACTTGAAGAGCATTTGGCGGATTCAACTTCTATCATTTTCCAGAATGACTCTGCACCATGCCATCGGGCTAAATCGGTAATTAAATTATTGTATTTTACGTTGACACCTGTCGTGAAGGCTTAATTCAACGTTGTTCCATAACATTAGGGACCGAAACAAAACGTCGGTCAGCGGCCCTTTGAGAGTTCAAACCGTGGTGAGGGTGGAGGCCTATCTAAAACCTCTTCCATACTAAATGGTATAGCACCCGGTTTGAGAATGCAAACCTACACCGAGCTGGATAGCTCTGCCAGCGATATGGGTAGTAAGCCACAGCCACCACAAAAAGCTCCCAGAAGAGCCAGCCCAGTCAGCCAGCATATGCCAGCAAAAGCCAGACATACACCGGGGCTGCTGACCGCCCGTGGTACCAGTTTTAAAATCCTTGGTCAGACCTCGTAGCACTAAGCCCCGGCTACTCCCAGTTTTAGCCCATTACAGCTCTGGACTGGTCACCAATCGGCAAAATCGATTAGTTATATCACAGATCGGTTGCTTAACCTTCCGTTACTAACATGCGGTCTCACAGGCCGAACACATAATTCCTTCTAAGAAAAACGGCACGTAAGCGTAGCGCAGGCGAAGTAATTTTCTCATATAAGACTACGAAACGAACCGATTTTGCGACACGAAAACGTGCCGTATATGTAAAGTTTGGAATAAGAGAATTGGACAAAAAAAGTAGTAATTTGCATGTATTGGTACTACAACGTCCAGGCGTTGAAAAAGCGTTACGTTTACGAAGAGTTTTACTTTGAAATAATTTCGTTTAATTTTTATATGAAAAATTATGCAAGTGTAAGTGAAATGGCGGTTCGTTTACGGTACGGTTTCTGTACGCTTTCTGTTAAGCTTTCTGTACGCCAGAGTTGAGCTTTTTGAGCTTTCGCTGACTGAAATCGGCAGCAACACAAATTTTTCTTTTATCAACACCGTTTTATCTTAGAAATTAATGACTTCTCGGCTTTTCTTTCTGCTTAACGTCTAATATAATAAGAACATTAAATTAAATTAAATTAAATAAACATCAAATACAAAAATTTTACCTTCGCATGCCGTTGAGATTCAAACCCATACCAACCGATGCCACTGTGTATGAAGTCACTACACTACGCATTGAACCAAGCTCCTTCGGTAAGGGCCCTATAGACGAGCAACTAATCGCAAAACTGGTTGATAAACTGGTAGCAGGTTGTTGAAAACAAGTCGTGTGTGTAGATGAGTTGAGGTGTCATTTTCAGTTTTTCAACCAGTTTATCAATCAGTTGACAAAAATGAAAAAATTTTGATATTTTGCGATTCACATCAACCAGATCTTCAACTAGTGATGTGTTTGTACTAAAATCAACAACTAAACGTAAGATTTATAGTAAAAAAAATTATTTGCATTCATTTTCAATATAATAGCGCGATGTTTTCAAGAATAAAAAGTTTTTGTACTGGAATTCAAAAATTGGTCCAAGTGTCTGTAGGTAAAACCATCAACCAATTTTTCAATCAGTTTTGCGATTAGTTGCTCGTCTATAAGGGCCTTTACACGGATTGATTTATTCAATATTAATTTCAACTGAAGCTATGCTGCAGCATAACACACTAATCTATTAAAAGATTTTTGTTGTATGGCTATCAACAGAATACTGCGACGTACTGCATCTGTTAACATAGCTGCAGTTATGTTAGCTAGTGGTAGCAAGGCTGCTTGGATCAGTGGGTAGAGCGATGGACTGCCACCAAAAGTTCCAGGTTCGATTCCGCACGGCGGGCAAAGAAATTTTTTTTTTCTTCTTTTTCTCTTTTCTTTTTGTTGATGGAATGTAATAAAATTTACTGGTGTGAATAGTAACGTGTTTTTTTTAATTTACTTTATGTTATTTTTGAATTTAAAAGTAGTTTTATTACAAAAAAATCCATTAAATTATCAAATCTAACCTTCTCTCCTGTGTCTAAAGATGCAGCTGTGTTTTTTTTTCAGAAAATAGCTCAAAACTATGCTTAAGGCATCCATGCTAGTTGTTTTTGAATTTTGTATTTTTGGATTTTGGGCTTAGATGAATCAAATATTTTTTTTTTGCAAGTTATCGAAGTATGTGCTTTCAAAGCAATGTATTAAACTATAAATTGCTTAAGTGAATAAGCATAAGTTAATAATTATAACTTAAAATAATTATAATAATAATAAGCATAAAAATTCTCTTTACCCAAGCCGACTTAGGTGATTTGCCTATTGCTTTTTTTCTCGGTGTGGTTTTAGCAAAGTCTTGATTTATTTTGTGCATAAAAAATAAAGAAACCGAAATTCGGAAAAAAAGTTATTCTAAATATGATGTTAACTAAAACTCTTGTAAGATAATTACTGAAAAAAAGATTGAAGTTTTATATAAGTTAAAAAAAAAATTTTAATTTTTTTAATTTGTAATCAATTCTTTTCAGTGTATAATATTAGAATATACTGGCTTAATGTTTATTTAGCCTAAATCCACTATTTCAAATAGATCAAAAGTAACAGGAATTTACAAAAATTTGATAACTAAAACGAAGAGTTTTTCAAAAATGTTGACCTAGTATTTAACTTGGTTTTTAATTTTTCCATAAAGAACTAAACATTTTTAAAAAAAAAGGAATATGGGGTTTTTTCAACACTTTTTAACTTAACTCAAATATTAATCAACAAAGTCACTTTAATCAAATAACCTTGTTTAAATACAGCAAATCTTGACATTTGCTCCACTGTACGATCGCTTAATATCAAAGTAGTTAGATACACCGTCAGAGTAAAAATAAATCAAAATTTAAATGGTGTAAATGAGCAGCACTAAATCATGTTACACTTGCTGACAAATAAGGGGCAAGTGCGTTGCATTGGGCGCATTTGGTGAAGCTGGAGGAGTAGGCGGGGGCCAAAGTTGTTGTCACTGCACAGAAAATGTCGCAACATAAAATAATTTACTGCTACGCTGGCGTTCTGGGACATTGAAGACATACAAGTTACGCAGTGTTGACAAAACGCCGCTTGATCAAGACTAAAAACAAAAAAAAAAAAAACAAAAACAGGGTGGTTACGCAGCTTGACACTTACAGCTAGCATGTTTCGCACTTTATGCTTTCCATAGACTGCCTTGGGCACACACACTCGGCCTGTCAGTCTGCCGGCCTGTCTGTCAGCAGTGCAGTTAAAATTTGACTTCCTTGTAAAAATATTATATATATTCAGTATTTTTTAAGCATATACGTATTCTCTTTATTTAACACTCAAGCACTTGTCCAAAAAGTTAATTAAATACATTTTTTTATGGCTGTGCATTTCCGTTGTGCTCTTTCGACACTTGCAACACACCTCATAAAATATAACCACATAAAAATCTCAAAATATTATCTCCATGCATGCACGCATGCAATCACACACACTCAAGTGCATACTGTAAACTGTCAAAATGTCTAGAGAGAGAGACCCTCTTCGAAATACTGGATACGGGGCGTTTAAGTACCAAGGCTAATCCGTTAAGCAAATAAGCTAAGGCGCTTAGGTTGCAGGAAAGGTATTTAAAAAATGGTACCTACAAAATGTGTGCGTTCCACTCTCGAGCATAGCTATCTATAATCATCGCACATCAGCGCACTAAGTAGCAGCAAGCATGGCCAAAATCTACGATATACCTACCGTTGATATTGTCCTTTTTTTTTCTCTCCCCAAGGATCAGTGTCTGTGATTTTTGCTTTTGCTTTTCCTTTTGACCTTTTCCTGCTGACATTAACAATGTGTGTGATTTACTGGCTAACACTTTGGACCTTATTGTGCTGATAATTAGCTCCATAACAATCACCAACAATGGCGTTATACTTGAGATTATTTTTTTGAAATATTACCTACATTAACGAGTTTTTTATTTTAAAAGTTGAAACAAAGCTTAGGAAAAGCTATCCAGAATAATTTTTGTTCTATTTTTATAGATGAAGAACTCATAAGATTTGAACTTTTAGAATTTCCATTTACAGGAATTTAAATTAAAAGTCGCATGGGTACATTTTTTGATTCCCTATTAAAATTTGCATTCAAAAATATTTTTATTTCAGGGGTAATTACTGTAAATCAACTAAAGACTTTTTTAATTTTTTATAGATATACAAATCTGGGAAAAAAATAGGTACACCAGGGGCTTAGTGAGTTTTTTCGAAATTATTTATTATATAAATCTTTTTTTGTAAAAAAGTAATTATAATTTTAGAGTTCAATATATTAAAAATAAGAAAAACAATTTGAATTCCAAGCAAAAATAAAGAAAAATAAGTAATTCATAACAATAGGTACTGTCGATGATTTTCATGTGGCCATAAAAATAGGTACATCGGCAGTTTCTAATGAAAAAAATTAGATAATTACATTTTATTTACTGTTTTGAGAATACCTCAGCATAGTACAAACCAGTATCGTGAATATCCGCCATTATTCTTCAAAACAACCTGAATCGTTCTAGGCATGGACGAAACCAAATGCTGGCATGTCTCCAATGGTATATTGTACCATGGTTGCTGAACTTTTTTCCACAAATCGTCCCTATTTTTAAAAGTTTGGTTAGATAAAGGGTGATTTTTTAAGAGCTTGATAACTTTTTTTTTAAAAAAAACGCATAAAATTTGCAAAATCTCATCGGTTCTTTATTTGAAACGTTAGATTGGTCCATGACATTTACTTTTTGAAGATAATTTCATTTAAATGTTGACCGAAGCTGCCACAACGTCGAATTTTCAGTGAATGGGCCCTAGAAAAGTTGGCAGAAAATCCGCTTTTTTATCGACAAATTTTGTTCAGCGATGAGGCTCATTTCTGGTTGAATGGCTACGTAAATAAGCAAAATTGCCGCATTTGGAGTGAAGAGCAACCAGAAGCCGTTCAAGAACTGGCCATGCTTTGGAAGACAACATTTCCGAAGAAATTCGGGCTATTCCGGCCGAAATGCTCGAAAAAGTTGCCCAAAATTGGACTTTCCGAATAGACCACCTAAGACGCAGCCGCGGTCAACATTTAAATGAAATTATCTTCAAAAAGTAAATGTCATGGACCAATCTAACGTTTCAAATAAAGAACCGATGAGATTTTGCAAATTTTATGCGTTTTTTTTAAAAAAAAAGTTATCAAGCTCTTAAAAAATCACCCTTTATTCTGTTCTTCAATTCACGCCAAAGATTCTCAATCGGGTTGAGGTCGGGCGATTGACTAGGCCAGGACATACAGTCGATTTTGTTGTCCTTAAAAAAATCATTTACCAACTTCGATGAGTGTTTGGGGTCATTATCTTGTTGAAACCGCCTAAGGCAAAGCGTAAGGCAACATTATTCCTTGTTATATTTCCACATATTCGAATCGGGTCATAATGTCCTGAATACGAAATATTGGGCCTACGCCATAGTGGGAAAATCATCCCTAGACCATTATGTTTCCGCCACCCTGTTTGACCGTTTTCCTAGTGTACCGCGGATCGAAATCTTTACCTTTTGGGCGACGAACATTTCTTGCGGCATCATTAGAAAACAAATTTATTTTGGTCTCGTCACTCCATAGCATGTTGTTCCACTTTTTGACTCCTTCATCTCCTGACGATGAGGCATGCATTTTGGCAAATTCTTTGCTCGCGTGTAAGTTTTTCTTACGAAGGAGTGGAACCTTACGGGCTATTCTGCCATACAGCTTTGAATCCACTAACCTTCGTTGAATAGTCCGTGAAGTTACTTTGTTGCCTAATTCTGCTGTTATTGTTCTTGAAGCTATAAAAGGGTCCTTTTTCGCCAGTATATATTAACGCGATGGTCATCGTTTAGTGTGGTTTTCCGTTTTCTTCCACGTTTTTCTCCAAATTTTTGTTTCTTATAAGCATTCACGACAAAATTTCGAGAACGTCCAAGAATTTTGGCAAACGTTCCATATCCATTTCCTCCAGCACGCATCTCAATAGCAATCCGCTTTTCTTCGGGTGTGCAATGATCACCGCTACCCATCTAGATACCAAAATCTTTTATGAAGGCTTCAAAATTTAAAATATTTTGCAAACCCTTAAAGAAAAATTCCAAAACTACACTTTTGAATAAAAAAACACGAAGAAAAACTCTTTCAAATGCACTTAAAATATTTTTTTCTGAAAGTGTACCTATTTTTTTGTCCACAGTGCGTTGTTACTTCGTGATATATCTCTTGGTAACTAAATTTTGGATTAGAACTGCATTGCAAATAGATTGCCTGTCAATAACGGGACAACTTGTGTAACGGTACATTTTTAACTTTCAATTCTATTTTCAATTTTCATTTTCACAGTCATTAAAAAATTGTCATGAAATGTTGCTCCTACAACAATTCATTTAAAAAAGGGAAAAAACTGTTCAAGCTAAGTTTTTCAGTAAAAAAATTTCGGATTTGTTTAAATATTTATGGCCCTGTTTTCCATCCATTAGATCGCTTTAGAGCTATAAGGCGCGTTGTGGTACCAGAGATAAATTTGTTTCCCCTCTATTTAAACCAGTTTGAGCTGTTAATAAAGCTAAGAGGCCGTCTAAGTCCTTGTAGAACCAGTTACCCAAATGAAGTCAGCGATTTCTACCCAGCGCTGAACAAGTGCAGAAAAGGTGTGCTATTCTCTTCATTCTTTTCTTCTGTGTTATTCTTGCAGAAGTATTTGTGGAGGATGTTTAAGACTTTATAGTACTGATTTGTCCCTTCTTTTGGGAAAATCAGTTCATTTGAGCGTTTTATGGTTAGTGTTGGACATACCTGACGTGCTGTATGGCATTTGCTTCACGTTGGCCAACTATAGATATTATTGGCTCTTTTTAGGAATAGTTCGCTTGTGAGTAATTTGCATGTAGTGAGACGTATACCATACGTTTTTTGGAAAATATTGTCCAAGAATTCAGCATAGGAAGATTTGGAGCTGCGCTGCCATCTCATATAGAAATCTCAAATAGAAAGCGGCTTGACTGTTTAATAGTATGCAGATATCATCTCATTCATCTGCAGTCAAGTTAGGCTTCATGTATTGCGAAAACTTCCGCTTTGATGACGACTGCAATGTTCAGGAAGTCTAAAGACTGAATTAATGTTTAGTGTGTCTGAGTAGACTCCTCCTCCAACTTTGCCATCTTATTTTGATCCATCAGTGTAGATCCCGATGGCATTGTTTAATGGAAAATTTTCAGTCTCCCACTAAAACTACCCTCACATGTCGTGAAAGATTAAGGATGTGATTCAGATCTAGGCAGTTTCGGTACATCCTCATAAGCATTTGATTTATGTGTCATCAGTTTTTTGAATTTCAATGGGAAATATAACAAATTGAATTTTTGATTTTAATAGCTGAAAGTGGTCAGTGTTATAAAAACACTTTTGTAAATAGAACTAAAAATGATTGAATCCAATCGGACTTAAAGTGTTTGTTCTGAGCAAATCGTTTTTTTAACCGTCGCCGATTTTTAAAACGCTTTTGTGATATAAACGTGTTCAAAGTTTAAAGCTTACAGTTTTTTGCTATTACTTTCTTATAATTCAAGATCTTACCCAACATTACCCTACGGGGAAAATAGAGTCAATTGCCCTTAAATGACTGGTCCCGTGACAGCTCCAATGAAGAGCTATCACAAGATAGGTCAGATATAACTCGTCACGCAACAGGTTTCTTGCACCTGTTACGGCACAGATTTAACTTTACTCAGCACTGAACCAATTTTGAATGATTCAAGCGGAGACAGATCTATTAAAACTCAAAGCTGTATTCGTATTGTGTGAAAATTTAAGGTGGAAAAGGAAAAATTTGTATCTGTCACAGAATAATTATTTAACAAATTGATGGGCAATATCGATAATGTTTAATTTTTGACATTTAATTACTTTTTCTATACCTTTATTGTTTGAATCTATAAATTTCACACGAAATAAATTTTGTTCAGTCCCAGAAAAGTAATTTTTAGTTTTTGAGATAAAGTTCAAGAATATTTTGGAAATTGTCAATGCAAATTTTTTCATCAACCGTGAATATTCATGACAGAAAAAAAACTTGAATGCCTTTATCTGCTATCTTAAAAATGAAAACTGCCTCTTCTGATTCCTCGTGAGAAAAGTTTCTTGATTGGACTTTAAGCTTAATAATTTATTGCTTTTAGACTTGATAAATGCAAAAAATAATATGTTAAAACAGCAGAAAGAAAAAAATAAATCACTTGTACTAGATGCAAACAACTTATGAAGCTTCCAGCAACAAAGCGATGCCCTGACCACCTCCAATACAAGGAGAAAAAATGGATTATTTCAGCTTTTTGCGTTGCATCTCGTGCACCAAATGACCCAAATTAAATTATTTGAAAAAATTGAATTTAAGCAAAATATTCATTGAATCTCATTGTTTTAGAAATTTTTTTTTTTTAATTAAATTCGTTAAACATATGGAAGTTGCGCTTATAAATTAATGGAAAGTTGGACACTGGACAGGTCTTAGGTGATGCAGCTGGTGGCAATTGGTCCCTGTCAATGACAAAGCCATGTAAAAGTGACCGTCGGTTTCATATGTTGGTGGCAGAATTGGGTCAGTTCCCTATTGCTTGGGGGCCTATCACATGGTAAGTTCTGAGCCGGTTCCTTTTTCATCATAACAGGTAAACAATCTACTCTGCTTGACCGGTTGCTGGACCGGTCCAGAGTGATGCTGCAGGTGGCAATTGGTCTCTTCCAATCACAACGCCATGTAAAAGTGACCATTCGGTTTCATATGTTGGTGGCAGAATTGGGACAGGTCCCTACCCCTTGGGACCTATCACGTGATATGTTTAGAACCGGTTCTTTTCCCCATAGGGGATGCACACTTATTACAAGCCATTTTTATAAGAAAAAAAAATCAAAAATTTATTTACCTATGGAAAACATCCTTTAAGGGGCCCATCTACTTTAAATCAAACTCAAATGTGTTTGCATTTATTATAGATTTATGTTTTAGAAATAATGCTACCAAAGAATAATTTTACGTTCAAACCATTTTCGCAGTTTTATTGTATTTTGTAAGCGAGCTCAAAACCTGTGAAACAGGGTCGGATCCAGGAAAATGTTTGGAGGGGCTTCGAAAAAATTTCATTTACATTAATAAAACACATATCATATGTGACATATGAATATTATATATGTACAAACATAGGGATTTATATTGCGAAAGGCAATTTTGTTGCGGTTTTTGCGAGTTTATCTATAACATTCTCAATATTAAACTCTATTTCACTATAAACATTAAGGAGCGCCAAGCCGCCAAAGCATAGAAAACGAGCTTTTGCTTAAAGCAACGGAGACTGAAAGCGTTGTACCAATCTTTAGAAAAATAAATATTTACCTGTAAAGCTTTTGATCACACAGATTTAAAGAATGAACAAGAAGAACACTTTACAATGAAAATTACCGGTGCCACCTGCTCAATTCCTTAATAAAGTAATCGGAATATGAAAAATGAATTCCCCAATATTTTTGAAACATTTTGCCGTTTCTTGAACAGAGTCAGGTTTTTATGCAAGCTATGTAGTTTATAATTGGTTTATATGGCATCATGTATGTGTCGAACATAGAACTTGTAGATACGGAGATAGTTAACGGAACAATCGAACATGGAACTTGTAGAAACATGAATGTCTTTTCATTTTGAACAAACACCAGATATTTTTTTTACAATATTTTGAGTAAGGCTATTATGACTTGTGACCACAGATATAATGCTTATCATTTTCACAATATTGAGAAAAAAAGCCGATATTCATGATCCATTTTATACAGGTAATAAAATTATCTTCTCTGTGAACCTAAAAGTTTTAAATTAATTAGTAATTTAAAATTACTATTATATTATATAATTAAATTTTCCGATCGAATAAGACTTTTAATTCACTTATTTACAAACTTTTAACACATTTTTTTAATATTGAGGTTCACAAATTAGAAAAAAAAAATACCATAAAACAAAGTGTTTTTTTGCTTCAGGTAAAAAACGTGTTCTCAAAAATTAAATAACAGCGTCTTATAAAAGCAAATTTAAAAAAAAATATTTTTGCTATAATCTCAAAATATATTATAACAAATTTTGAAATTATCAACTTATTCAGATTTATATTTACCCGATATATATTATATTTTCTCATTCGCTGCAGTTGATTGCGCCATTAATATTAAAGTTGAATTATTTTATGCTTACAAAACGCCAACAGAGTCAAAATAATTCAGTTAATAAAGATTTTATTGAAATTCAATGCGACTAAATTATCTACCCTCATACATAAAGCTAATCATTATACATATTCTATCCCGCACATTGTTGACACATGTCATCAGTTGTCACCTTGTACCATGTTTGCGTCAAATAAAATTAGTTCAAAATAATGTTAATACTAAAGGCATAAAAATAAAAAAAAAAAAGAACAACAACAACTACTCTAACCAACCAACCAACCAGCCAACCAAGCATACCAATCAACCAACAAGCAACAACGAGCCAGCCAAACGAGCCAAACTAATTTGCTGGCATAATTATGCTCATTAGAGGTGCATTCGATTGAAATTGAATACTGGAACGTGAAAGGTCAACGTTGCCAACACTAGCCGGCTGTATTGTCTGTATTAAAACAACACACAAAAAAAAAAAAAAACTTACATGCATCTACATTAAATTTTTAAACGAAAAATGGAATATATCAAATAAAGTAGGCAAAGCTTAACCAAAATTAACCGATGCACTTAAATATACATTAAAACAGTTAAAACAAGCAAAAGTTTGAAAAGAAAGTTAATAAGAAAAATGTAGTTTAAACGAGGTATTTAAAACAGCTCCAAATTAAATTAAAAATATTTTTCAAAAAATATATAAACAGTAGATGAATTAATTCTATTACGTAGCTGAAATTCAACTTGCAGGCTTTAAACTTTGTAGCTTTTTTATTATGTAAGCCTTTATTTAGTACATGAATACTCCATCAAAAAAAATGTTTATCTAGATTGTGGGAGAACTTGATGAAAGTAGAAAACAAACTTTAAATTCATGGTATGGGGTCTTAAAACACCCTTAATGACTTTTGAAAATTTAATTTCTTTACTTATTTTATGGGCTGCCAAACCTTCCCCATTCAAAGGGCTTTGAAAACATTAAAAAATAATGCAAATAATTACTTCTTAAGGGGGTCTTCTCATTGAGCAACTTTTTTTTCAACTTTTTTTTGCATTTGTTTATAGCTTGGGTAGTTGTGAATATGCCCCTAAAAGGATTTTTAGAAATTCGAAATACTTTAGAAGATACAGCCTTTTTTGTGAAGCAAGGTCTGATGGACAAGAAGGTGATGGAGGTAATAAAACCAGCTTACGAAGCGCTGTCGGCAGATAATTTGCTTGAAAGATGCCTTGGATCTGAAACTCAGAATTCCAATGAGTCCTACAATTCTGTTCTTTGGTCACTTTCGCCCAAACACATCAACTCAGGCGCACGCACCATCGAAGTGGCCAATTTCATTGCAACGTGCCTCTTCAACGACGGTTTTATACCCATACTTAAAATTATGGGTTTGATGGGTATTGCGATTGGCAAAAACGCATACGAATACGCACTATCTCGCAATGAAGACAGATTGAACCGATCAGAGACTCGAGCTGCGGCATCATCAAAAGCTGGCAGAACGGCTCGCAGAGCAGAGAGGGCAGCAGAAAGCAGTTTCTACGAAAAAGAGGAAGGTGGCCTGTATGGAGCTGGCATCGCCGATTAATATTTGTAAGTAAAAATTGTCAGCTCTTTAAAACTGCATTTAAACATTTTTGATTTTTTTTTTTCCCCAAAAAAATTACTTCAAACTTTAAACGCGTTTATCTCGAACCCACGTTTTTCGAACTGGCGGCCATGATATCTCCAGTTCAACTGAACCGATTTTCATGAAACAAAATGGAATCGACGCAGAATTGTCACCATTCTCGGGTGAACCTCGACCATAATTTTAAAAAATTTTTTACTTTTTTTTTTTTACACTAAACTACAAAAAAAAAACCCCGAAATTGAAATTTTTTTTTTGAATGGCCGCCATTTTGTCAAAAAAAATCACAAAATTAAGCTTGAGGTTCACCCGAGAATTACATCTATACTGATTATAACCCCGTTTTTTTTTTCATTTCAGACGCTCCGGAGACCCGGAATCGTGGCCGCCGTGACGACACCTTTTTTTTTCACCACCAACTTTGAAGTCTCATTACCTTTTGAACAGCCCACGTATCAAGGCAAAAAAGGCGGTCTTCTCATTCAAAACCCGTTTTTTGGACCCTTTTTAAAAAAATTCTTATTTGAAAACGCAAAGAATAATTGAAAACTTTTTTTATTTATTGTATTACAAAAGGTTCAAAGTAAATAAAAAAATTTCTTTTGCCTCGATACGTGGGCTGTTCAAAAAGGAATGAGACTTCAAAGTTGGTGGTGAAAAAAAAAGGTGTCGTCACGGCGGCCACGATTCCGGGTCTCCGGAGCGTCTGAAATGAAAAAAAAAACGGGGTTATAATCAGTATAGATGTAATTCTCGGGTGAACCTCAAACATAATTTTGTGATTTTTTTTGACAAAATGGCGGCCATTCAAAAAAAAAATTTCAATTTCGGGTTTTTTTTTTTTTTGTAGTTTAGTGTAAAAAAAATAGTAAAAAATTTTTTAAAATTATGGTCGAGGTTCACCCGAGAATGGTGACAATTCTGCGTCGATTCCATTTTGTTTCATGAAAATCGGTTCAGTTGAACTGGAGATATCATGGCCGCCAGTTCGAAAAACGTGGGTTCGAGATAAACGCGTTTAAAGTTTGAAGTAATTTTTTTGGGAAAAAAAAAAAATTAAAAATGTTTAAATGCAGTTTTAAAGAGCTGACAATTTTTACTTACAAATATTAGTCGGCGATGCCAGCTCCATACAGGCCACCTTCCTCTTTTTCGTAGAAACTGCTTTCTGCTGCCCTCTCTGCTCTGCGAGCCGTTCTGCCAGCTTTTGATGATGCCGCTGCTCGAGTCTCTGATCGGTTCAATCTGTCTTCATTGCGAGATAGTGCGTATTCGTATGCGTTTTTGCCAATCGCAATACCCATCAAACCCATAATTTTAAGTATGGGTATAAAACCGCCCTTGAAGAGGCACGTTGCAATGAAATTGGCCACTTCGATGGTGCGTGCGCCTGAGTTGATGTGTTTGGGCGAAAGTGACCAAAGAACAGAATTGTAGGACTCATTGGAATTCTGAGTTTCAGATCCAAGGCATCTTTCAAGCAAATTATCTGCCGACAGCGCTTCGTAAGCTGGTTTTATTACCTCCATCACCTTCTTGTCCATCAGACCTTGCTTCACAAAAAAGGCTGTATCTTCTAAAGTATTTCGAATTTCTAAAAATCCTTTTAGGGGCATATTCACAACTACCCAAGCTATAAACAAATGCAAAAAAAAAGTTGAAAAAAAAAGTTGCTCAATGAGAAGACCCCCTTAATACCTCTATCGGTTTTTCTTCTTCGGCAGGGCGCCATACTAAAAATGTAAAAAAATACCACCGAAAATATCACTAAAGTGAAATAAGACTTCTCTTTTGACTGAAAGGCACATGTTTAAGGTAAACACATGTTATAAAAAACAAAAGTGAAAAAGAGGGGTAGCAACCTGCAAGCCAACAAAGGTGTCAACCTGCATTTTGACGCCATTTTAGAATTAAGATAATATAAAATTTTCAATTCATGATATCTTTGGAACTCTGTTTGGATTATGAAAAAACAACGCATCGCAAATATTTACCTTGAATTGTCGATAAAAATGTTCAAATCATGAGCAAAGGACAAATACACAATTTTAATGTTTCTATTTTAAAGAACTAATATCATACATTTTCTTAAGCACACACATGAAAATATTTTATTGAGTGGCAACTTGAAAACAGTGGCAACCTGAAAGCCTCTCCCATATTAGAAAGTATACCCAAAACGTATTTAATTTTCTAAATTCTAGAATATTAGGTTGTTTTAAAAAGCTTATCAATCCTTTGAGAAAATATAATCGTTTAAATCCTTTATATTTAAAAAAAAAAATAAATGTCATGTGAAGACCAAAATCTTACACACAAACTAATAAAAAAAAAAAAAAACAAAAAGGAACTAAATCTTAAGGATATCATTTTTAATTGTGCTATTTATGATAAATTTCGCATTAATGTAGATATTGGATTCATCACTACAAACGGTGAACAGATCCAAAAAATTTTAGTTTTGATTTTAATAAACTTCAAGAAACCTTTTTGTTAGGCTATAAATTGTAATATTTATTAAGAAATAAAAACTCTTTTTGATTTTTTTTTTTTTTTAACCAACATTGTTGTGTAAATGAGATTTTTTGATGGAATTTTTCCTTTTTGTGTTAATTTTTGCAATAATACTTTTTAAAAGCTAGGTACAAATTTTCAAATTGGCTCATTTCGGAAAAAATTATAGGCAAAAAGCAAACATACGAGTATAAAAAAAAATTAATTTGTTAAAAAAAGCAATTCAATTAAATAATTTTATTAGGAAAAGTTCCTTTATGATTGTTTTTAACTCTCAACTGGTACTTTTACACCCAGGGAAAAAAATCGTAAAACCAAAGAAAATGCACTTTGCCACAAAGACTTTTATTGGTTAGATTGTGTCCAAAGACAAAACATCGTAACGGCAAAGACACAAAGGTTGTTAGACTCCCAAGAACAATATACTTTGAATCAAAAACTTAAATTCTTGTGGCAAGGACGTACGTCTTTAAAAAAGCATGGGAAAGTCGTAAAAGTAAAGAAAATGTGCATTGGCACAAAAACTTTTAATCGTTACGGCAAAGACGCAGTATGTTAGATTCCCAAAAAATTATACTATAAGCCAAAGCCTTAGGGGTTTTATGAAATTAATGGTTTCTCTCGACTTCTCTTTACTGCTGGCGTTTGTTATAACAGGAACATTAAATTAAATTAAATTCAATTAAATGTCAAATCAGAAATCTTACCTTCGCCTGCCGTGGAGATTTGAACCCACACTCACCGCTTTAGAAGTCACTACACTACGCATCGAGCCAAACTCCTTCGTTACGCAGAGTGATTGATTCAATATTTATTAGAATTGAAGCTATGCTGCAGCATAACACAATAATCTATTAATAGCTTTTTGTTGTATGGCTATCAACAGAATACTGTGATATACTGCATCTCATAATACGGCATCTGTTAACATAGCTGCAGCTATGTCAGCAAACACCAGCAAGGCTGTTTTGATCAGTGGGTAGAGCGATGGACTGGCACCAAAAGCCCCAAGTTCAAGTCCGCACGGCGGGCAATGAAAAATTTTTTTTTCCCTTCTTCTTTTCTTTTGTTGATGAAATGTAATAAAATTTACTGGTGTGAATATTAAAGTGTGTTTTTTAATTTACTTTATGTTATTTTTGAATTTAAAAGTTATTTTATTACAAAAAAACCCATTAAATTATCAAATCTATCCTTCTCTCGAGTGTATAACGATGAACCTATGTTTTTTTTTTGCAGAAAATAGCTCAAAATTATGCTTAAGCCATTTATGCTATTTATTTTTTAATTTGTATTTTTGGATTTTTGGCTTAGGTGAATTAAATATTTTTTTGGCAGGGTATCGAAGTATGTGCTTTCAAAGCAATGTATTAAACAATAAATAGCTTAGGTGAATAAGCATAAGTTTATAATTCCCATACAATTCTCTTAACCCAAGGCGACTTAGGTGATTTAACTATTGCTTTTTTTCTCCGTGCAGTACAAACGAGTACTGGAAACTCAGCTACTACCACAGCTCAAGGAATGGTTTTCTTATGATAGCAAGTTCATTTTTATGCACGATTCGACACCTTGCCACAAAGCCAGGTACTATTTTGCCCTGACAAGGGATCTTTCCAGACATAAACAAAGAATATATGGTAGCTTACCAAAAGCTCCAGTTGATTGAAACTCTTATCAAGAAATGTCATCGCATGCTTCGACTCTTAGAATATCAAACTGCAGCAAAAGGTTACATCTTTAAATACTGAGGCTTATGGTAGTAGGTTTCTTTTAATAAAAAATTGTTATTTTTATAATTAAAATAACAAACTTCAGGAAATAAAACATAACTTTGATATCCACAACCAATTATGTGTTTGACAAAATCACTTCAACTTTAAAAAACTAAAAAATTAGTTCTGTGTTCTGTGTTCTTAATAATTCGGCCACCCACTGCACATTGTTTTTTTTTTAACATAAGCCTTTGTATATTTTGTATAAAATTTTGGTTAATATTAAAATTGTTGTCTTTTATAATATCAATTTTTTATTTTGGAATAAAGTATGGAAGTTCTAATTTTAAAACGACGTCTAGATCGAACAAAACCTTTGTGATTTCACATTTCTTTTTTACAAAAGTCAACTTGTATGATCATACTACGATATTTTTTCCTCAGTGTATGCTTGAAAACATATATGTTTTGTAATATTCAATATTTTTCAAATAAAACTAAAAGTATTTCAACCTCATTAGAGTTTTTAAAAGACAATTATATATGTCACATTTAGTTAAAAAAATGTTTAGTAAATAGACACTCAAAAGTAAGCTTTTAAAAATAGCTCAAACTCGACTATAGACGGTGTTTCTACGCTGCCCCTATGTTCATCTGCAGCAGCAACAAAAATGCTTAAGGTTGCGAGCATAGTGAACGCTGGTTCAGACAGGCAGGCAGATCCGATCAGATTTTCATATCGGAGCAATTTCGAAACCAGTTTCGTTAAGTGCATCTCTTTTGCTCTAATGTGTTTTCTGATCTGTCTGCCTGTCTGAACCGGCGTTCACTATGTTCATAACCTAAGTCAACAATATTCCGATGCTGAAGAAATATTATAAAGATACATTTGACATTACTGAGTTTAAAAAAGTTATGAAATAAAAATCGGCTTTGTTGATTGAAATTCTAGGCCTCCACTCTAAAAAATCACTAAAATAATTCGAAACAAAAATGTTCTTCATCTATCTACTTCATCTAACTTCTTCCAGAAAAAAAAAATTTTTAGATTCATTCATGTTGCACCATTTTTATACCCCAACGAGTACTACGTAAGGGGTATATTAACTTTGTCATTCCGTTTGTAACGCCAAGAAAGAGGAGTGGCAGGTATAGACAAATATAAAACTATATATTTTTTATCAGCATCACTTCCTGAGTTGATTTCCGTGTGTCCGTCTGTCTGTCCGTCTGTCGACACGATTACAGCCGTTATTTTAAAGCTATCGCGATGAAATTCAAAATGTAAATTTATTTTTAAAAAAGGAAGATCAAGTTCGAAAATGGGCCAAGTCGAACGAAAACCACGCCTACCTCCCAAGAAATGCCTTGAAATTGGGCACGTAAGCTTTGACTTTCAATTTAAATCCTAGCTATGAAATTTGAAAAAATCGGATGAAAACCACGCCTACCTCCAATACAAAGTGGCTTTATTTTAAAAGTAAAATCCTTAAAAATCTGCTCAATGATGAAAATGATGAAATTGATAAAAATCACGCCTACTGCCCATACAATTTGGCTTTATTATAAACTTAAATCTCTTAAAAATCTACAAAAATTAAAGAAATGTTTTAAAATTTTGCACATAAGCTTTGATATTTAATATAAACCATCTCTATGATATATGACAAAATCGGATGAAAACCACGCCCACTTCCCATACAAAGTGGCTTAATTTTAAACGTAAAATCTCTTAAAAATCCATAAAAATTAAAGATATGTCTTGAAATTTTGCACATTAGCTTTGATATATATATAATATGAACCATCTCTATAATATTTGGCAAAATCGGAGCAAAACCACGCCA
The DNA here is from genome assembly GCA_914767935.1 of Coremacera marginata. NCBI lineage: Eukaryota > Metazoa > Arthropoda > Insecta > Diptera > Sciomyzidae > Coremacera > Coremacera marginata. Next base: position 20,557,587 of record OU612046.1, on the reverse strand, counting down.
ACCTCCCATACAAAGTGACGTCATCAAAATAGGAAAACTTTTGTTAATATATAAAACTGAATGTCATCGTGTACGTCGTGGCTAAAGACTTCGCATATACTTCAATATGGCCGCGAGGGGATATTTTAGCTCCGGTACCCTGCCGAAGCTACATCCTTACTAGTTTTTGCTTGTTATTATATGCCGCTCAGAAATTGTTGCTTTTCAGCGACACTTTTGCGGCATTTTTTTTTTTTCTTTTCATATTTTATTTTTTCATTTTATGTGTATGTATGTTTGTGTCTAAACGATTGAATAACTTATAAATACATTGATTAATTTTTTAATATTTCTCTGATTAATTGAGAGACATTAAAAAACAAATAAAATTGTCAGCTTTTAATGAAAGCTGCAGAATTTCAAGTGTTGCGCGACTAGAAGTTGGATATGAATTACAACTCAATGGATATGTTTAATGATGTTTAGCTATAATTATAATCATAGTCATAAGATTTAAGTGGCAATAAATAATAATAATGCAAAAAAAAAGGAAATTAATTCTGTTTTCATGCATAGCTATTATAAAGCTATGGAGCAATAAAGAGGAAATTTATTAAATACTTTCATAACAATATTAATTTTGGATAATTAAAGCTGCTGTGGCCGTTTTATAGCTTTAGATATATTAAAGCAACTTTTATTTTGGGAAGCAAATACTGCTTAACAAAAAATAAGTCAAATCTACGAAATTTTAAGCTTTTAACAAGAAAATTGAACAAACTTATACTTAACACATTTTATGACGATATTAAATAAAAAAAAAAAATTAAGCGTGAAAAGAATTTTTACAAATTAAAAATAAAATGAAAAAAAAAATTTTAAGCAAATTTAAATATTTATAAATAACGCATAAAAGCTCAATTTTCAACCAAAACATAAGCAAAATTAATCTAATACTAACGATAATTATGACAACAAGCTAAATTTATGCTAATCGCCTATAATGGACGAAAATAGTTAAAAAAAAATTGCTTAGATATGAAGCCTAAAGACGTAAAGTAGTCAAAATAAAAAAAAATTTGTGAGAAAAAAATTTCAAATCATGTGTTAAACGCTTGCAGCGATACACTAAACTCGTAAGCTCAGTTATGAGTTTAATGTTAATAACAACAACAACAACAACCACAACAGCCACAAGCAATGTGCGGCATATATTAAAATTTATAAAAATTAATACAACATCAATCAGCTAACAACGCAGTCGGCCAAGTTCAAAGCGTTTTGATATTAAGCTCAAACACGAAAAACTTAAGAAAAGCGCCAAGCTCTGACTAGCCTGTACACGCATGCGCAGTAGATTTAATTAAAACCATTTAGCTGTTGCTACAAAAATAAAAACCAAAAACAAAAACTAAAAAAAAATTAATGCAATCGACATGAAAAACAAAAACAAGAAGTTGAAGCTAGCAAAATGATAAATTACCAAGACAAACTAAAACTAAAAATTAACATTTTTAGACTAGCACCAGCAAGCAGAAGCAGGCAATGCGGGCAGCTGGGCACAGTCGGTACCAGCCTCACGTTGCTGAAAATTACGTTATTGTAAATGAAAGCGTGCTTAAGCTTTAAAGTGTGGCTCTGGTTCCTTGCTTCATTGGTGCTGTTGATGATGTTGGGTACAAAACTTGTCTGAATTTCAAAAAAAAAAAAGTGAACATGTTCCCTTAGAGTTTGAAAAAAAAAACCAAAAAATTTACTTATAACATTGGTAACGCAATGAAATTGATAAATATTAAAAATCATGAGGCAGCTAAAAGCCATATTTTCCCATGATCATCATTCAAAGGATGAAGCAGCAGCAGAAGAGGCACAAAAAAAACGCATGAAAGGCAGTTTCAAAGCAGCAAAAAAAGACCCTGCTTAAGCCAAGTTAAAAGCATTCAGTTGGTCGGCTTAATCAACATAACAAAAGAAATTAAGCAATAATAAAATAATATTTATAAATGAGTTAGAATTAAACAGCGACGGCGTCGGCAACAAAAAAATTCCCGCGCGTCATTTACTAATTCTGTGATTAATAAGAAAACAAAATAAAAGCAACTGCTCTGCCTTGCCTTAGATTTTAATAATCCGAAAACAAACCAAATCACATAAAAACTTCAACTCCTCAGTAGCACCCAAACAAAAAAAAAAAAAAAAAAAAGAGGCTGTGGAAAAGTTAAGCGCCGTCAACAACGCCAACGCCAAAGAGCCGCAGCCGCTTTTATTAGCTTTTGTGCAACAGCACAAATTCAAACGAGCGGGTTCAATACACAGCAGGTGGCACTCCATGCCAAGCTACTACCAATTCATGTTGTTGTTGTTAGAAATATTTTAACAATATTTTTATTGTTATCATTAGTTAATTTTTCGTTATTTCAATGTAAGCTGGCTGCTGCTAAATTTCTTTCATTGTTAATTTTTTTTTTTTTTTTTTTTTTTTTTTTGAAAAAGGTAGTAGAATTAGTAGTCATGACTTTACAGTTTTTACTATGCCGCTTAATTGAAAAAAAAAAGAAATACTAATGCTCGACACTGCATGATCATTCAGAAATTTTAGCATTTTTATGATATTGTTCTAATTTTTTTTTTTTTTTTTTTTTTTTTTTACCGCCACAGAAGTCAGTCAGTCAGTTACGCACATCAAAAAGATGTGCGCAGTCGCGAGCTGCCTCAAAATTACGCTGACTTGACTGTTTTTTCCCATTTTTTGTTTAGGGCTTGGCTTGGCTTTGTTGCAGTGCGTAATGGTGGCGGTTTTTATATTTTTTAATAATGGTGTCTATCTAGGTTTGGTTTTTTTTTCAACTACTACTGTTTAGTTTTCAATTTGCAGCCAGTACTTTTTTTAATTTTTTTTTTTTTTGTGTCTTTTGTGCCCTACACTTTTTGATTGTGTATTGTATGCATTGTTTAATTGTTTCAATCGCGCTACTGATGATCATTATTAAGACTCCAATTGTTAAAGTGACGGAGATTTTTTATTGATGATAAAAATTTAAATTTTATTTTTCCATAGGGGGAAGGGTGCGGTACTTTGAAAAAAAAAATAAATCTGTTAGTGCCAGTAAAAAATTTAAAAAAAACGGGTTTAGGATTTTTTTTCAAGCAAATCGTTAGCTTCTAAAATTGTTCTGAAACGTACCTTTTTATAATTAACAAATAACGAGATGAGTAGGTTAATTTAATTTTTTTATCGAATTAATTTTGAAAAAAAAAACTTTTGTCTAAATTTTTTTTTTTTTTTTTTGAAAAATGGCTCACATTGAGAATTTTGTATTAACTTCTAAAAAATTAGTTTTGAAAACTAGCACAAAAAGTAAACATTCCATTAATACAACCAAATAAGTTTAAAACAAATAATAATTATAAATTTTGACAAAAATAATTATAAAGGTAATACAAAATTTGTTTATTTTTATATAAATAATTCTATTCCTATATATATATACAGTGGGTCAATAAAGAAGTCGGACAAACAGGTAACCAAACATTAAGTATGAAAGAAAATTTGAAGGAAACAAAATATTGCTTTGGTTTATTTTTTATTTAGTATGTATTTATATATACTATTAAAAACAATAACAACATAATTTAAATTAGCTTCATTTTATAAAAAAAAAAATAAAAATATAATTCGTGAACAAAATTCATGTCAAAAAAGAACTCGGACATTCATACTAAATTTTAAGTATAAATAAAATTAAAAAAAAAAAACTTTTATTTAGTATTTTGTTGGCAAGCCTTTGCCTTTTTTAACAGCTTTTAGCCGCTTTGGCATTGACTCTACCAATTTTCTGCAGACGGAGGGATCTATTTTAGCCCATTCTTCCATTGAAGCATTTTCCAAGTCCTTTTTGTTTTTAATGGAGTGATTTTTTAATTGAATTTCCAAGTGGGCCCATAAATGTTCAATGACATTAATGTCAGGTGATTGTGGAGGAGTTTCCAGTACTTTTGGACAGTTATACAATAACCACAAACGCACATTTTGCGCCTTGTGTTTGGGGTCGTTATCTTGGTAGAAGTGAAAACTATTTTTTATCCCCAATTTTTCAGCACTATTAACCAAGTTTTCCTTTGAAATGGCTAGGTATTGCTTTTGGTCCATATTGCCTTCAACAAAACACAAATTTCCGGGCCCAGCTGCAGACATACAGCACCAGACCATTACGGAACCACCTCCGTGTTTAACAGTTGGGCGTACATTTTTCTCCTTCAGCTCTTCGTTTGGCTTCCTCCATACATATGATTGCCCATCTGATCTGAAAATGTTGAATTTACTCTCATCAGAGAATAAAACATGACTCCAGTACTCAAAATTTTTGTTTTCATGGCTTTTTGCAAAATTAATTCTTTTTTTTCTATTGATTTCACTTACGAAGGGTTTTTTCCTTGCAACCCTTCCATGAAAATTTTTTTTCCGCAGTACTAACCTTACAGTTTCTGGGCAGCAGGTGATGTTAAGATGTTTTTCCACCTCCGTTGTTAGCTTTGGTGCACTGAGGATAGGTTGTTTTTTTTATTTGGCTTACTATCCAGCGTTCATCATGACTCGAGAACAATTTAGGCCTTCCAGATTTTGTCTTATTTTCCACTGATTTATTAATTTTAAAAAGTTTTATAACGTCGTGAACTGTAGAACGGGGCCTGTCAACTATTTCACTGATCTGCCGAACCGTTTTTCCTTCTTCATAGTGCCGTATAATAAGTTCTCGAACTTCGATTGAGCTTTGTCCACGTTCTCTACCCATTTTCACTTTTATTTTGGAAAATTGTTTGCTCCGAAGCTTCAAAATACACAAAAACTGCTTTAGTTTATTGCATCTACTACAAACAAAGCAAAAACTGTGATTCCCCTTTTTCAAAATGTTTAGTAGCAAACAGCATTGCCACATGTCCGAGTTCTTTTTTGATGTTAATTTTGTTCACGAATTATATTTTTATTTTTTTTTTATAAAATGAAGCTAATTTAAATTATGTTGTTATTGTTTTTAATAGTATATATAAATACATAATAAATAAAAAATAAACCAAAGCAATATTTTGTTTCCTTCAAATTTTCTTTCATACGTAATGTCTGGTTACCTGTTTGTCCGACTTCTTTATTGACCCACTGTATATACAGGGTGTCCCGCAATTGAGTGCAACTATTTACGGAGGTGAAAGGTTATGTCGAGCTGAGAAAAAAATTGTATGAGAGGGGGGGTCTATTTTCCCATTATTAGGAGCTACAAGGTACAATTACGACTTTAATTCACGTTATTGTTCCTAGCACAAAAACTAAGTTACGGAAAACTCATCTGATTAGCTCATTGCAAATGCAATAAAATCACCTTTTCAACGTTATATCAACAAATAGCACCGACTTAACCGTTACCAAGCTGTGCCCGTTCAAAGATGAAATCAATCGGTTGAAACTACCAAATTTTAACTTTGAAAACAAATTTCTCAGAATTTCGCGTAATAAATGAATTTTTTTTTATAATCGACTTTGTAATTTATTCAATTTTCTTTTCAATGACACCATTATCATAAATGTATCTTAAAAAACTAAAAGTTGGCTATACTAAAAATATTATACTTATTAGAAAACAACGATATTATCTACTGCATAAGTTATTGTAATGTCATTATTTACCATTATTTTCTAATAGGTATAATTTTTTTAGTACAGCCAACTTTTTTATTTTTTAAGATAAATTTATATTTTTGGTGTCATTGAAAAGAAAATTAAATAAATTACAAAGTTGATTATAAAAAAAAAATTCATTTATTACGCAAAATTCTGAGAAATTTGCACTCAAAATTGAAATTTGGTAGTTTCAACCGATTGATTTCATCTTTGAACGAGCGCAGCTTGGTAACCGTTATGTCGGTACTGTTTGTTGATATACCGTTAAAAAGGTGATTTTATTGCCTATGCAATGAGTTATCAAAAAATGTTTTCCGTAACTTAGTTTTTGTGCTAGAAACAATTAAGTGAATCAAATTCGTGAAATTTTAATTAACCCTGTAGCTCCTAAGAATGTGAAAATAGACCCCTCCCCCCCTCCCATACGGTTTTATTCTCAGCTCGACATAACCTTTCATCTCCGTAAATAGCTGCACTCAATTGCGGGACACCCTGTATATATAACATTGTAAGAAAAAAAATCTGTGCATGAAATATTTTTTTGAAATTGTTTTTGCGTTGGACATTTTGAAGGACGAGGAGTCCGAAAATCGCATTTCGCAGATAAAATGTTTATCTGTCTGTTTGTCTGTCTGTCTGTTAAAGCATCACGCGAAAACCACTGGATGGATTTAAATGAAACATGGCATCTAGGTTTCTTATATCCCCGGTCATAACATAGGCTACTTTTTATACAGTAAAAATGGTTTGACCCTGTAGGGGACGCTACGATCAGGTTCCAGGCATTCTTTTTTTTTAGCTTATCTCCGAAACCGTTCATCCGATTTGCATGAAAATTTATAAGAAGAGTTTTTCAGATACGATGAGTTTTTATAACTTATTTACTCTGTTCTATCTCGATCCCCAGAGGGCGCTGTAGTACAAATATTTTAAAAAACGTCGAAAAACTCCTAAGCCGTTTATTCGATTTGCATGAAAGTTGGTATATAGAGGTTTTCGGAAACGATGAGTTTTTATAGCTTATATACTTTGTTCTATCTTGAACACCAGAAGGCGTTGCAGTACACATATTTTAAAAAAAGACAAAAAAACTCCTAAGTCGCTTATCCGATTTGCTTGAAAGTTGGTATATAGAGTTTTTCAGAAACGGTGAGTTTTCATGACTTATCTTCTCTGTTCTATCTTGAACACCAGAGGGCGCTGTAGTACAAATATTTTAAAAAACGTCGAAAAACTCCTAATCCGATTTGCATGAAAGTAAGTATATAGAGGTTTTCGGAAACGGTGAGTTTTTATGGTTTATATACTTTATTCTATCTTGAACACCAGAGGGCGCTGCAGTACAAATATTTTAAGAAACATCAAAAAACTCCTAAGTCGCTTATGCGATTTGCTTAAAAGTTGGTATATGGAGATTTTCAGAAACGGTAAGTGTTCATGACTTATAAAATAGGTTTTATCTTGAACACTAGAGAGAGCTGTTGTAGAAATATTTTAAAAAACGTCAAAAAAGTCCAAATCCGTTCATCCGACTTGCATGAAAATTTGTATGTAGAGGTTTTCGAACACGCGAAGTTATTTGACTTATCTACTTTGTTCTATCTCGAACACCAGAGGGCGCTGTAGTATAAATATTTTAAAAAACCTCGAAAAACTCCTAAACCGTGCATCCGGTTTGTATGAAAATTGAAAAATATGGATTTTCTAATACGGTAAGTGTTTTGAACTTATCTTTTTTGTGCTATCTTGAACACCAGAGGGCGCTTTAGTACAAATCTTAGGAAATCGTGAAAAACTCCAAACTGCTCATCCGATTTGGATGAAAATTTGTAAATAGCGATTTTCGAGTACGGCAAGGGTTTTGGTGCTATCTTATTTGCTCTTTCTCCAAACTAGAGGGCGCTGTTGTACAATTTGCACGTGTGTATGTTATTAAACTGTTCCTTAACGGCTGCACTGATTTTGATGATATTTTTTGTGTGTGTTTGAGTGGATCCCTTGATGGTTCAGATTCACAATTGGACCCGGTAGGTGGCGCTGCATTTTGTTTTATAGCTTATCTCCGAAACCGTTCATCCGATTTACATGAAAATTTGTGTATAGAGGTTTTTGGATACGGTGAGTTTTTATTACTTATCTACTCTGTTCTATCTTGAACACCAGAAGGCGCTGTAGTACAAATCTCTTACGAAGTCGTGAAAAAGTAGAAAGTCGCTCATCCGATTTGGATGAAAATTTTTACTAAAGGATTTTCGTGTAGGGCAACTGTTTTGGCGTTATCTCTTTTGCTCTGGCTCGAAAAATAGAGGGCGCTGTTGTACAATTTGTACGTGTGCATGTTATTAAACTGTTTCTACACGGCTACACCGATTTTGATGAAACTTTTTGTGTGTGTTTAAGTGGATCACTGGATGGTCCATATTCGCAATTGGACCAGGTAGGTGGTGCTATGATCGGGTTCCACGAATTTTGTTATTATAGCTTATGTCCGAAACTATTCATCCGATTTACATGAAAATTTGTATTTGTATTTGTATTATATTAGTTTTTATGACTTATATATTTTGTTCTATATTGAACATCAGAGGGTACTGCAGTACAAATGTTTTAAAAATGTCGAAAAACTCCTAGCTATATATCCGATTTGAGTGAATATTTTTACATTGGAGTTTTCGGATACGGTGGGTATTTTCGAATGGGTGGGTGGGTATGACTTTTTTTTCTGCGCTATCTTAAACACCAGATGGTGCTGTACTACAAATCACTTAAAAAATCGTGAAACACTCAAAAACCGCTCATGTGATTTAGATTAAAATTTGTATTTCGGATATATAGGATTTGATATCGAGTATGGAAAGGGCTTTGGCGTTATTTTTTTATTCTATCTCTAAAACCAGAGGCCGCTGTTGTACAAATACTGCAAAAAACTCAAACCAATCAAACCAATCCGATAAGTATGATTTTTATTAGTGGTTTTCGGGTGCGGTGAGTGTTTGGCGCTATGTATTTTGCTATATCTTGAACACCAGAGGGCGCTCAAAATACAGTAAGGCTTAGCAAAGCGCGAAGGGTGATAAATATCTTATTTTCTTCTTTATGTGTATTTATATACCACTTTCTTTTTTCGCAAATCAGGACAGCTGATGCCGAATTCTGTGGTATTTGAGTACGCATTGACACATGCGCAAGTCATTTGCTTCGTAAGTTGGCGTTGTTTTGACATTTCAATTTCTATTTTCAGTGCTTATTTAATTTTTGTCCAGTTTCCTCGCGAATTGCACGAATTCGTTTATGCTCTGATTTTTTTTAAAAATGTGCAATCTATCGAATACAATATAAAACTTGAAAATATATTTTTGCAAGCGATCGGCGGTACGCAAATACAAATCACGATTTCCCCAACTTTTTCTCATAATTTTCAGATGTTGAAGCTACATTTTGTTCATTTCGCCAAAGTTACCGGTTTGAAAGATGCACACAAAATTCCTTCTAAAGTTTGTGAAAAGTTTTTTTCAAATTGACGAGTGAAATTGCGAAAATTATTTATATTAACTCCCGAGTTAAGTCGGGTATTCAGCTAGTGAATAATATAAATGATATTTTTATATAAATGATAATATTTTCTAACCAAATGCAAAAATATAATAAACACTTTGCAAGTGTTACTTGCAGCATATAAAATCAAAACTAAAATTAAAAATAAAATTTTTTTTTTTTGAAACTGAGCATTTCACATGAAGGACTACACAAAAAAATTGCAGCTGTAGATTTTGTTTCTTTTTGACTGTCTTGTGTACAAGATTTTGGCCCTGTGTGGGTTCCGTAAAGTCCTAAAAAGTCAAAAGTTAAAATATGACTTTTTTTTCGAATCATATTTCGAATTTTTCGGATTCAAGGAAAAATTTGAAAATAATAATAAATAATATTTTTTAAACTCGCGATATTTTTAAAATTTTCGGGATAATAAACATTAATTTAGAAATATCGAAGCTCAGGAAAATTTACAGAAAAAATCATGCAATTCTCAATAAACATTGTAGATAAACATAACAGTATAATATCTTTTATTTAAATTCTTTAAGCGTTGAAGGCACGTTCGGAATCGTTTTCAAAAAAAGTGTCACTTATATTTTATATACCAAAAAATGTTTCACAAATGTTTGATAGTAGCTTTAAATTTTTAATGAGATTTTCTTTGTGGAATCAAAAAGATTTCTATAATAAAAACAAAAATCTCAAAATAGTAACTTGGAAGTATTTAACTTATAGCCACGAAACACTTAAAATTTCAATGTAATAAAAAAACCAGAACTAATAAGATTTTAGTACTAAGTCAATAGATAAAAATCTATAATCTCAAGAACATCTTAAATTTCAATGCTTTCAATGCAGCCAAATTACACTTTTTTACTTGCACTTTTACCGAAATCGAAAATGCTTAACAAATTTGCTCTAAATATAATCCGCTTAGATGCATCCTTTAGATTTCTAAGTGACTTTGCAAATAACAAAAACAGCCCAACAACAACAACACCAACTACAATGAAATTTACAGCAAAGATTATCACTGTGGCACAAAGCACAACAACAGCAATTCACACAGATAGCACACACAACAAAATAAAAGGTGCTTATAATGGATGAGCATCTTAACAATTCTTCACACTTTAATTACTGCATACTGAGTCCTTAAAGGCAGAAATGCTTAAATTGTCTGCTAAAGAAATAAAACTTTATGAAACTCATTGCTAGCCGAAATCGACGTTTAATTTATTAATGTTACTGGTTTATTTCGTTATAAGCAAGAAATAATTTTTGTGATATTGTAAATTTTGCCCCTAACTTCATCTGAAAAATATAAAAACACAGAACTAAAACATAAGCTGCATGAAATTCTTCACTCGAAAACAGAACAAGCCGTAGCAAATTGATTAGCAGGGTTTGTATAGCGGCTCGATAGTTCCGCAGTAGCGCAGTAGCGAAGCCATGATTAGTTCAACAGTTAAAAATAACATTAAACGTCAGAATTGACAGAAATATTTGCTTTATTGACTGCGTATTTCTTTAAAAAAATGGCAGTTTAATCGTGGTAAAAGCAGTATTTATTAGTGTCCGACCGAATATTCGGTTTCGGTTTCACGGCTATTAGGCCTAAATATCGTCGAAACCGAAACCGAAAATTCAAAATCTAATGGAAAATTTCATAACTTTTATGGCAAAAAATTATTGGAAAAATTCAATAAATATTGATTTTATTATAAATTTTTTTTTATTCTAACATAAATGTTATTATTTTTTATTTATGTTTAGTTATTAATTATTTTATAAATTGTACATATTTATATATAAATATTTAATTATATTTTATTATTTATACATTTCATAAAAAAAATGTTCTTGCTTACTTTCAATAAAAAAAATGTATTTAAACAAAAAATGTAATTTTCATATAAGCCAAATATTACAAAAAGAGCCGAATTTGTGATTTGGTTTCGGCCAGAATACCAGTCCTGTTCGGACACTAGTATTGATGAATAGTATCTAACGAATTTCCTTATTAATGATACAGAAAAAAATGGCCACTGATGCTATTTGTCGACTGTATGTTCCTTAACCCTTTCATGCCCGATGTTTTTACTTTACTGTTTGGCAACATTTTACTTATAGGCTTCAAAGTCCCGCTATTTTCTTTCTTTTTTTATCCGCAGATTTTTGCTTTATGTAGCCTTTATGTTGTGCAAGATTACAGCTATTTGTTTTATCGTAAGCTGTGTTCATTCAGTAGACGTTCTCCGTAGAGTGAAATTAGTCAAGATTATTTAGCGAATCAAGTGTTTATTCAAAGTGTAAAAAAAAAATTAAAATAACTCTAAAAAAAGAAAAAATATTTAGTTTCTTTATAACAAATTTTTAAAAATGACGTGGGAACCAGAGACCTGCAGCGAATCGTTTTCTATGATTCTAAATCACACGTCAAAAACCGAGTGCGAGTGCGTGCGGTTGCGCACAACAACAACCACTTCCACGCGAAGCATTCTCATAACAGCGATGAGCGACGAGTGCCGCTGCTTTCACTCATCGCTCGTTAGAAAGACTGCTGAATTCTAAGCATATGATTCTAAGCAACCTCAATGACTCTAGAGTCATTGAATGATTTGCGTGCACTTCAGTATTGGCGTGCGTTTTCCTTGTTTTGCTTTTGTTTTGTTTTTACGTGTTGATTAAGATAAATAGCCAGCTTTTAAGTTGGAGATCGTTAGTTCAAAGAATTAAATTGTAGCAAACTTACAATCCTTGTTATTGTATTCAACGGAGTTATTGTATTGTTTTTAATCAATTTTTCAACTCATTTTCACACTTGCAATGATGAATTGCTGAGAACCTTTATGTTTCGGCAATCCAAAATAAACAGGATTACCGCTAAAAGCTGTAATAGTGTATATTACTTCCATTTATTTTAATAGAATGTTATAAATTTTAAATGTCATAAAAATGTTAATTAAACCTGCCCTTTAAACCAAGTTGTTTTTGTTGAAAATATGTTAATATATAAATCAATAATTTTTTATGTATGTATTTATATTTTAAGAACTATTGAAGGAATTTTTTAAGTATTATTTTTTATTAATATTTTAAATGATTTTCAAAGTTTTTCATTAATTTTGAAAAAATTTTATTTAATATTTTAATAATTCTTAAAAAGTTTTTCCAAAAATTTTTAATATTTTCTTCAATAATATTTTCACAATTTTTCACTTAGTACTATCAATAACATTTAAAATTTTTTTTTATTAAGCATATGCATTTAAATATTTTTTTAATACTATTTTAAGGTTTATTTTCATACATTTGTCGAGTCCGCTAGTATTATATAATAAATTTATATATTATGTGTATAATAAAATATGGCAGCGGTAACACTGCATGCGATTTCCCTTAATGACTCTAGAATCATTCAAATCATTCAGCGGCATTCTTATGAGCGATGAGTGAAAGCGGCGGCACTGTTATGAGCGATCGCTGTTATGAGGATGCTTCGCGTGGAAGTGGTCGTTTTTGTACGCAACCGCACGCACTCGCATTCAGTTTTTGATGTATGATTTATAGTCATTCGTTCGAATCATAGACTCGTTGCAGTTCTCTGGTTTGAACATCCTGTAACTCACGAACTAGGACACCATGGACTTGGAAATTTTTGTCAGTTCATATTTAAGTCAATACTACCACATATCTATCCTCAAAAAATGTTTAGCCCCGCCATATATAATGAGGATATGAAAGGTTTAATAAAATCTGCACTGAGTATAGTAATAAAAGTTGTATAAAAATGTTTACACTATACAGCTGTCTGCTGCAGTCAAAGTTCAATAGAACAAATAGAATAGAAGTATTAAGTGCAAAGTTAAAAAACAAAAATTCAACATATTTCTTAATATCATATTATTGAATACATAATTTTTTACCAAATACAAAATTAAAATATCTATGGTATATATAATTCTTAATCCTATTTTGTCGCTCATTTCATTAACATATTTTCGAATTTTTTAACACGATTTCATTTTATCATATAAGAACGCAGTAAATGAATCTTTTCGCCAATTGCACAATAAATGCAAAGTTTTATTATTTTTTTTTTTTTTTTTCATTTTGAATTCATTCTATTTAATACAAGCAGTATCTTGATGATTGGTATTTCTTAGTATTTAATTGTTGACTCATGTACGTTACCTACAACATGCTTTATATCTGTCATGTTTTGTTCTCATGATGTTATGCAAGCAATTCAAATTTCTTTGAAACTTAGTATGATAAATTAAATAAAATTTGCATATCGTGAGCTCTGAGAATATATTATCTATTTTTCATAGTAAATTCAAGATTTTTTGTTTACATTTTGATATTATTTTTAAGCATATTAAATTTTATTTTTTTTAATTTAAACAAAGTTTTTAATCTGTTTGCAGTACCTAACAAGCTGAATCGAAATTTAACAAATAATTCCAAATTTTATGGCAGCATAACAACAAACTAAGTTATGATTTATAAAAGTATTAGAGAAACATTGGTTAGATTAACTTAACAGTTGGGCTGAAAAGTTTATAGGCTGACATAGTACAACACATTTTTTTTTTTTTTTGTAAAATTCGATTTTATTATTCAACATAGTTGCCTTCGAGGCTGATACAACGATTATAATGGTCATGTAATTTTTCGATACCATTTTTATAGAATGATTTCTCTCTAGCCTCAAAACAGGCCTCAATTTCAGCGATTATTTCTTCATTATTGCTGAACTTTTTTCCAGCGGGAATTCTTTTGAAGTCTGCAAATAGGAAAAACATCACTGGGGGCCAAATTTGGAGAATATTGTAGATGAGGAAGCAATTCGTAGTCTAATTCATGCAATTTTGCCATCGTTTTCATGGACATGCCATGATACGGTGCATTGTATTGATGAAACAGTACATATCTCTTCTTCAAATGGGGCCGTTTTTACGTGATTTCATCCTTCAATCGCTCCAACAACGCTATGTAAGTATCGCTGTTAATGGTCTGGCCGATAGTATAATGATTTACAAGGTAGGAGTGACAGTTCTTTTGACGATTTGGAGTTGTCAAAAACACATTGAAAAGAGAAAACGAAGAAGCAGCAAAACAGATGACAAGCTAAACTTTGTATTGATTTGACAACTCCCGATCGCCGCTCGTGAGAAAAAAGGTAGTTGTCAAGGCTACCTTGTAAATTATTGTATCATGGTCTGGCCCTTTTCACGATAATCAATTTATATAACTCGTATATCATACGCATCGCACAATACTAATGCGATCAGTTGACTGGTCTGACTTTCGACTCGGCTGACTTTCGATTGGACTCTGGAGTATAGTGATGGAGATCCATGTTTCATTTACTGTCACACATCGAACGAACAATTCGTTATTATTACGATTGAATATCGCTCAACATTGCTCAGAATCAACGTCACGTTGATGCTTTTGATCGATTGTGAGCTCGCGCGGCACCCAATTTGCACACATCTTTCCCATTTCTAAATATTCATGCACGATGTGTCCAGCACACTCTTTTGATATCTTCAGAGCCTCAATTATCTCGATCAATTTTACTTTACGATCATCTCTCATTATTTTGTGAATTTTTTTTTTTTTTTATGGTTTTGTCAGTAACACCCTTGTTCGGGCGTCCACTGCGTATATCGTCTTCAGTGCTTATTTCGCACCATCTGAATTTAGCAAAACACTTCTCAGCAGTTGATTTTCCTGGTGCAGATTCTGAAAAATATTCATCAAGCCAAGCTTTAGCTTCAACAGTATTATTTATTTTACGATAAAGTAATGCTTCATTAACATACGAAATTCTTTCTTATTAATTTTTTTCACAATAACAAAAGTTGCTGCACTCACAATCTCACGAACCAATTGTCTGACAGCTGTGAAATTTATACACTTGTACCGACAAGGTTGAATCTAACAGCAAACCAGAGCTGCAGAAGAATGCATTCATTTGTGATTTAAAATCACTGATTGTGTTTTGAAATTTCAAGTCGCAATCAATGATTTCAAAAAATGATTACATTGATATTTTTCAAATCATTGATTACGACTCCCGTGAATGCAATAATTTTTTCAAATCATTGATTGTGATTTGAAATCTGAAAATTAAAATTTTTACAATTTGCTACAGAAATTTTTTTTCCCCCCCAAAGAACGAGTATTGTCCATTAAAGCCTCAACAGCGCGATACAAGCACACTGTTTAATAAAAAAAAAAACTTACTCAATTCACTCTGATATTATACAACATCATAATTTTGGGATTAAAATTATTGTTTGCAATGATTGAAATGAATGAATGAATGCAATGCGTAAATGCAGTCAATAATTTTCAATCATTTTTTTGTATTCTTTATTTCAAATCATTGATTGAGACTTGAAATTTCAAATCACATTCAATGATTTAAAAAAATGTATGCATTCATTTTGAATATAAATCACATGATTTAAAATCAAAAATTATTCCATTCTTTTACAGCTCTGCTACAAACCATATGTATTTAATTGTAGTACCACCATCTATATGTAAGTCTACGAACTTTTTAACCCAACTGTTATTTGCTTCTGTGAAAATATAATTTAAGGTATAATATACGTATAACAACCAAAAAAATAACAGCTTTTTCAAAAATTTTTCTTAGAAACAAGGAGTTATTATTTTTTCAAATTTATACAGCTTATTGTACATAAAAAGTACTTCATAAAAATATTTGTTTTTTTTTTTAATATTATTTGCAGGCTTCTATATAGAGGGCGCTGAAAATGACATTAAAAAAAAGTCATCCTAAACGGTTCGATGGATATCGCCTTCCCCATGTATCTGAAACAAAAAAATTAAGTGTCATTTTAAAGTACAGACCACACTTTCGGCATTTTCCCTCTTTCCCTCTACACACGACCCCCGGGGGGTTTTTTTAAAATTATGGCGAAAGTTAGAGTAAAAAGTAAAGAAAGAGATAGATTTTCGCGCGCTTTTTGTCTATAAAAAAAAAAAAATAGTAGGTACTTGAATTTAAGGGGGAAAGCTTAAAGGACAAAATTACAAACAAAAGCACTAAGAGCAGGGCCGTAGCTAGAAAAATTTTGCTTCTAGAACTAACAAATTTTTTTCAAAATTAGAAAACGGTGAAATAATAATAAAAATGAAAACTTTAACGGGGGGTTTTGAGTTAAATTTTTTTCTAAAATTATTTTAAGGGGTGATTTTGGGTAATTTTAAAAATTTAAAAAACAAAATTTTTTTTTATAAATTATTTCGACGATACGTTTGCTTCAAATTGACAAATTATTCATAAATATGCTATCACGTATGTCGACAAAATTTTTTTTATGATTTTACGATTACGAGTTTAATAGACATCATTTTTGTTGAATGATCACAAAAATTATTTTTAAAAATTATTTAGTTCAAAACCCCCCCTTAAAGTTGGCATTTTTATTATTATTTTAGTCTTTTCTAATTTTGAAAAAAATGTGTAAGTCTTGCGACCGATATTTCACTAGCTACGGCCCTGACTAAGAGTCATTAAAATTGAGCCAATAGATTTCGAGTTATCTATCGAACCGTTTTAAAAAAACTAGAGTCGAGGAAATCGCGTTTAGGCTTTTGTTTTTCGAAATTTTGCATATATTTTTAAAATTATCGGTTAATAAACTTACTTATTATTTAATCTGAAATGTCAGGTATCGTTTTAAAAATATATATGTATATTCTAGAAACTACGAAGAACATATTAAGCAAACAAAAAAAAAATTTTTTTTTAAAAATTTACACGTTATTATACCTTAAATAAAATAAGTATAGAATTTGTAGTATTTTTTGTACTGCTTACGTTTTTTATAATTTGTCAGAAATCTCCAACAGCTTTTTTTTAGGGATAAAATTAATTTCAGTTTTACTCTTTTTTTTATTCCTTGATAAAGAAAACTGTCGCTGGTTATCACAATCTGGAAAATTAAGGCTATTTTCATTTGCGTATTATAAAATTACATTAAGTTTATTATGAAGTAATTGATTCAACTTCAAAAAGTCAGCTTTTTTAAAATTGAATTCATAAAGCTTATTTACTGAATTCGAATTTACTATATTTTCTCTATCAGGTTTGTACCAAATACTCAATGGTTGATGGCAGGGGAGGATCTAGGAAAATATTGGGGGGCTTAAAAATATATAAAATATAAAAATAATGTGCTCTATGTATGTATCGTCGTTGGGCAAGCAAGACCGCGTATCCGCCACTTGCACATATACACACACGGTATTAGTAGAATTGTACAGAAGTGCAGAAAAACTGCTTTCTTTTAAACTATTAATGGATTTTTCATTAAACTATAAACATTTATTGAAATAAGATACTTGCTTTGTTCCGAAATCAGCATTTAATGGAAAATCCGTCCTATATTAATTAAATCAAATTGAATTAAGATCCAAATTTAAATTTTGGCCTTTTTGCAATATAGGCAGTATTGCAAGTGGCTGATACGCAGAATTGCACGCCCAACGACGATACGCGTAATATATTTATAAAATATGTAATCAGTAAATCAAATCAACTGTTTTTTAAGATTGTAAAATGATATTCATTTTTCTTGGCTTTTTCGATATAATGCCGATTACATTTTCACACGTTACTTCCATGTCACGATGCATGTTCAACAACGCCAAGCCCGTTCAATCGGTCCTCACTAGTTTTACTTCGCAGATACGTTTTTAATCTGCATAGAGTCTATGAAACTGTGAAAAAGCTTCGCATCTCTCGTGTGTCAAACGACGCACCTGTGTTTTTTTTTTGCAAGTTGTACACGTATACCCGGTATACACGGTATACATTTGGACAGCAGTAAAACCACTATATATTCAAACCGTTAGTCCTACAAAAAAAAAATGTTTAGGAGATATTTAAGAGATCTTGATTTGATCTTCTTTAATAATTTGAATTTTTTGGAAACTAATTCACATTTTTCAAGGTCACCACTGCTATTTTTTTTTGTCGTTTTGAAAACATGGTCGTATTGAGGCATTTATTTTCAATGCATTCTTAAAATTTTACATTGAAAAGTTAATGCTTACTATTTAAAACGAATTTTTTCACGAACAGTTTCAAACTAAAAGTGGTATTTTTAGTATTTTTTGTACTTCTTAATGTATTTTTTAATTTTTTTTAGATTGTACACCTCTTATGGCTTTTCTTTTGTCAAGCAATAAAAGAAATAAATAAAAAACAAAATTCAAAATTATATAAATTTGAAGCATAAGTAAAAAATGATAAAATACTATATGAGTACAAAAAAAAACAAAAACTAACAGTTTTGATTTAAGATGAAAGTATTTTTTATATAAAAATTGTTTCCTTTAAATTAGTAAGCATTAATTCTACGACGTACAATTCTGAGAATGCATTCAGAATGAATGCCTCAACACGACGATGCTTTAAAAACTCCAAAAAAATAGTCGTGCTGAACTTGAAAAATGTGAATGAAATTTTAAGTGGTCAAAAAAATTTAAAATCTTCATTGCACATTTGCAGAAATTGCACATTGCAGAAATTGCACATTTATAAAATGTGAAATATGAAAAAAGTCTCTTAAAAAAATCCTGAACATTTTTTTTGTAAGACTTAAAGTTTTCAAGATATAAAGGGTCCGCCAAATAACTTTTTTTTTTTGAAAATGCAAAAAAAAAAACTACTGAATATTTTCTCAAATTTCTTTTTTTATTTGAATGTACAATCCTTCCGGTTAATAATGGAAAATAATTTCATTCAAATAGCTGCCTCGGCTGGCCATGCAGTAGCCTACACGATCGGTCCAATTTTTAAGCACATTATCGATTGTGTGCAGCTGTATTTCACCAATGGCTTCACGAATATTGTCCTTTAAAGCTTCAATTGTCTCTGGCTTGTCGGCGTAACACTTATCTTTGAGGGCACCTCACAAATAATAGTCCAACGGTGTCAAATCGCAGCTCTGAGGTGGCCAAACGACATCAGCTCTGCGGCTGATAATGCGATCTTCAAAAACAGGGCGCAAAACATCGAGTGTAGCTTCGGCTGTGTGGCACGTAGCGCCGTCCTGTTGAAACCAAATGTTGCCAATATCCTCCTCTTCAATTTTTGTGAACAAAATTTCGTTCAATATGGCCCGATAACGATGGCCATTGACTGTAACGACCACTCCTTGCTCATTTTCGAAGAAAAATGGCCCAATTATGCCTCTGGACCAAAATCCGCACCAAACAGTGACTCGTTTTGGGTGCATCGGCTTTTCAATGTATGCATGCGGGTTTTCTGTGCCCCAAATGCGACAATGTTGCTTGTTTACATACCCGCCAAGATCAAAATGAGCTTCATCTGAAAAGATGATTTTTTTGGCAAAATCGGCATCTTCTGTAAGTCGAGCGTTGTTCAAGCGTATACACAACCGGAAGGATAAAACTAGTTATCTGTCAAATCAGACATGTGCTAAGTGTTACCATTCACGAAATAAGCACTAGTTGAAAAAAAAAACATTAGATGGCGGACCCTTTAGTTGTTTTCCTACATTAACTAACTTTAACTTTAACTTTAACTTTTCACAGTGTAAAAATTAAATAAATATGATAATATTTCTATTTTTTAAGTACTATTGACGTGCAAAATTTGAAAAAAATTGGTATCGTCAAAATCACTTTTTGGACAAAAACGTCCGAATTGACATGGAATCACAGATGTATGACTGTTTACAGCTAAGGGCGCGATATCGCAGAGAACATAAAAAAACAGGAACAGAACTCAGGTGTAAATATTTAAAATAAATTATTAAAAATTCGACGTTTTTCTTTTTAGTACCCTTAGACCACATAATAAACACTAGTACATCACATTTAAATACAGGTTCTCCGAGAATTTCGGGGGATAGGGTTTGAACTCCAAAACTCCCCCCTGAATCCGCGCCTGGTTGATGGTATTCATTAACAGTAGTCAAAGTATGAAAGGCCCTCTTAACACCAGCAATGTTACGGTCTGTAGCAATGTTACGGTTAAGACCAAGTCCTAAAGTCTTTCAAAATTATTATAACTTACATAACAACTCACTTCTTGTATTTTGACAATTTTGACAATGATTTAAGAATGTTTTTGTTTTGTCTTGGGGGGAAATTCTCCCCCTCAACGCTAATCCCCTGCGGATAACCTTGGTAAGACATCTTCATTTCTTTCAAACATATACAACGAGGCCCTACTCAATGTGCCATTTTCTAGGCTCCCAGAACTTTCGCCCAAAAAAAATTGCAAAAAAGCCCAAAATTTTTGAAATGCCAACTAAGCCCGAAGGAAGAAAACTACGCCCCAATGGTTTGGAAATAAAGTCTGAAAGAAGATGGAATTGCGCCCGAAATTTTCAGCAGTTTTTCGGGCTTTATTTCCAAATTTTCCGGGCATAATTTCCGAGATTCAGATTCAATGTGTAACATGGGGTGATGTGTAACACGACGATTTTTCGAACAAAATGCTATCATATGAGTGAATGAACTACTGCGATATGATTCTTTTGACAGCATCTAGTTTTTTATAAATATTGGAAGTAGGCAGATAAACATTTCATTAGAGTTCTTAAAAAGCGTGAAAAATTTTTGTTAAAAAGTTCTTTTTTATGTTTACAAAAAATAGCGTTCGGATAAAATTTTCTTAAGATTTTAAACAGGAGTAGATGTTAAAAAATCAGCCTGGAGATAAAGCGAAGAACAATAATTGCTAATAGGTGCTACTACGGGCTCAGTAAGCAACTAAGTTCCAGAGCCCTCTCTCGATCGACAAAACTAACACTCTACAAGACGCTCGTTCTACCTGTGCTGCTTTATGGCGCTGAGGCATGGGTAGTTTCGCAAACTGACGCAGCCGCTCTGGGGGTGTTCGAGAGAAAAGTTCTTCGCAAAATCTTCGGTCCTGTTCGAGTCGGCGATGACTATCGCATCCGAATGAATCACGAGCTGTATGAGCTCTACGGAGACATTGACGTAGTTCGGCGTATAACTGTGCAGCGACTACGCTGGCTGGGTCATGTCCATCGTATGGACGACGAAGCTCCAGCGAAAAAGGTGCTCGAAGCGAGGGTCGCTGGTCAACGACGACGAGGGAGACCATGCCTCCGATGGATGGACCAGGCTGAGGAAGCCCTAACCGCACTTGGTGTATCCGATTGGAGAAGGCGCGCGCAAAGCAGAGGCGCCTGGCGAGAGCTGATGAGGTCGGTCGAAATCCGGACACGGGTTGTCACGGCCACCTAAGTAAGTAAGTAAGATGTAAAATGTGGTATTGTTTAATAACTATAAATATAACGAAAGATTTAATTTGTACATTTCTTCGACCTCTTTTTCATAAGTTTTTGTGTTATGTTTATAACTCTAATAATTTTTCAATTATTAATTAAGAGTTATATTTTCGAGCTCGAGGTCTGTGTTGCTTTCTGAAGAAAACAACCAACAACAACAAACCCTTTTTGTATAGAGTGGCAATCATACAGCAGACTAGACAGCTGTTTCGTTGGAAAAAATTATGATTATTTGTGTGTTTACACACACAATAAAATAAATCTTAGTTTTCAAACAAAAATATTCATGACGTCATAGTTCAATATCAGCTGGTTGCTGAAACTAAGACGGACAGTGAAAATAGAAGAACAACAACTAAAGGACAACATGCCTGTGAGTGGTAAAAAACTTTGATATATCTTCGAAAAAAAGAGCTTACACCAAATAAGTGTGAATCTAAAAATTCGAAGAACTTTAGCTGCTTTTCGTATCATTTGTGTGCACAATGTAATTCAGAGTAATTTTCTCTTACATTGACGAAAAAACAAATAGACAGCAAATGAACAGCTAGATTTATCATCGCTATCATATAAAGGCTACTGATGAGTTGGTGTAGCGGCCAACGAAACAGCTGTCTAGTCTGCTGTATGATTGCCATTCTATACAAAGGGTATTGTTGTTGTTGTTTATTGTTTTTTTCAGAAAGCAACACAGACCTTGAGCTCGAAAATATAACTCTTAATGAATAATTGAATAAAATTATTAGAGTTATAAACCTAACACAAAAACTTATAACAAAAGATTTTACATTTTTTTACGTTGTGGTAAAATTCTATCAATGAGAACAAAGTGACTTACTTTGGGTTGATGTGTAACACTCGCGGTGGAGTGATGTGTAACATAGCTTACGCATTATAATTGACATTAAAGAAACAACAAACTCTGAAAAGCAATCACATCAGCGGCATTAAAAGAGATCGGCCCAGTTCATACTATTCAGCCCAGACTAAAATCCAATCGTGATAGGAAGTCAATGGAAAGATGTGTCCTAACGACAACACAAAAACATTTACAGTTGCAGATGCAGGAGATTTCATTAAGTTCTTACCATAATACCTTACTAAACATAAAAAGTCAAAATAAACATAAAAAAATTGAAGTTCCTAATCCTTAAACCAACATTTTGTTGGTGTTACACATCACCCCACCGAGTTGAAAATGATCAAAAAAATTATATATGAAATTTTTATTCTTAAAACCAATAAAAAATTCAATTTCGTAACACTTTTATTGGAGCAAATAAAAATGTATTACACATCACCCCACTTCAGCCTAGTAAATTAATGTTACCCTGTGAAAATATCTGCAAAGATTTCCTTCAATTTATATGATTTTGATGTTATTCCATGATGAAGGAGTCCATGGACATTATGTCCGAATAAGATCCAAATGGTGTTTTTTTATTATAAATTTATTTGCCTTTTTACAGAATGTTGTTTTTTTAACTTCCGTACAAGGGTAAACCATTTTAATATAACGACTTTGAAATTTCTTAACTTTTTTGTATGAAAAGCCCGATTTTGTATGAAAAATTTCGGACCATTTTTTGTCGGGCGTAAGTTCTGGGAGCCCCTTTACTAGCCCAAGCTCATATACATTTTTTTTCAAAATAGAAATTTCTTTTAATAATATGCGGCAAGACCAACATTTAATCTGATTTATATTAAATCTACGATTATTTTCTATTATACTCTCTTGTGTTATATAACATACAGATATGTTCAAACTAAATAATAAAATTGTAAAAAAATAATATTAAACATATTTTCAGCAGAACAGTAAAAAGTTAAATTTTCTAACATTTATTTATGGGGCGCTTAGACGATTTTAATAGGTATCCAATCATATGCTGTAGTGTCTTATGTTCCGAACACAGTGAACGACGTTTCCGACAGACAGGCAGATCAGATCAAAAAACACATTAGAGCAAAAGAGATGCATGACTTTGTTTCTTTACTGATTCAATGTGAAAATCAGATCTGATCTGCCTGCCTGTCTGAACCGGCGTTCACTATGTTCGCAGCCTTAGTTTATGAGCCAGCTTTTCAACTTAAAAAAAAACTACACTTTAACTGATCATAGCATGGCTCAATTGATCAATATTAAATCAACATATCTCCCAATAATTAACTTGTCTAACTTACCGGATTAACTTGCGGCTTCTGCAGATGCGTAGCGATGTTTGAGATATTCATGCCCATTGCAGGTATCTGCGAGCCATATAATTGGCCAGCCGTCGGTGACATATCTGTCAACATTTTCGGCTTAATCGGCGTCGTCGTTGTCGTTTTATAACCAAATAAATCACGCAGTGCTGCCAATGTAAAAGAATAACTGCAATTTGTGTGCAGTAACAAAAAATAAACAATTACTTATTTTATATTGAACAAAAAAAAAATTTAAATAAATTTGAGAGGCAAATTTTAATTTATGCGTTTCTAAGGCGAGCGTGTAAGCTGCGCATGAGCAGCAGTCAAGCTGTTTATTGCTATTGTTGTTGTGATTTTATTAAACTTGTTGTTGTTGTTGTTGTTGTTGTTGTTGTTGTTGTTGTTGATTTGTTTTTGTTATTATTAATGATCAATCATATGCAAAATTGGTGCTATTTTATTTGAATATTTTTCTTTTGAACTACTTGACACTTTTGACAGCTCAGCGTTGAGCAGCTATGTTTATTGGGATGCGCGCACAATTTGTTTGCATTGAAATGAAGTATGTGTTAATAATATTTTTTGCTCACTTTAGGTTATGTAACAAAGCAACACAATTAGCCAAAAATAATTGAAATCCTTTGTTATGCAATGTTGTGTATTTGAAATTTTCGAAAAGATCCTTTTTTGACATAGGTCAGTCAGCTCTAAAGATTGAAGACAGTCACAGCGCGAATGTCAAACAGATTTGTTATTGTATTATTTATTTCTTTTTTTTTTAATCGTCACTTTTTCTCAACTCCCTGCATTGAGCAGGAAATAATCTTTTGTTATTGTTGTTATTTTCTGCTTTTGTCCTGGAACACCAACTGTTTGGCAGCACAAAGAATAACTTATTGGTTGCTGCTGCTGCTGCTGCTGCTGCTACTACTAGGATTGCGCTTTTCTTCAGCTCTTCTCTGCCGCTACTTCTTATGGCTCAAAGTCCTGCCGGCGATGCCCAGCGCTGTGTTGTAACGAGTCACAAAAAATTTTTAGCCTGTTGACAGCTACCTGCCAGCTAGTTGTTATGAGCGCACAGCGTGGCGCTTTCTTGGCCGAGAATTAATGTTGTTGTTGTTGTTGTTGTATTGTTGTCTTGAAAAGGTCCTTTGTTAATCCGCTCTAAGGAGTTCGCAAAACACAAATTTTAGCAAGAGTCCTTTGTTATGTTCGATGAGACACAAAAAAAAAATACCGTCGGCGAAAAGCGTTTTTTATTTTTCTTTCTCTCTACTTTAGTAAATCGCGCAGCTTGGAAATTTTTATGCGTCTAAGTTTCCGTATTGTTTTTAACCACTAGCTTTTGACGCGTCTCTTCGACTGGCTTTCAGTTAAAGCCTGATTCTAAGCAGCTTCTGTTTTACGCGCACTGGCTGCGTTTAAGCCAAGTTCTCACAAGCTTTCAAGCCAATTCGTTATGCCAAAAACAACAATGCGCGCCAATAAGTTGTCGTCGACGTTGATCGTTCCAATGTTTGCAACTGTTTCGCTGTTCAACGTTTGTACAACGCGCTGGCCAAAGCAACGTTCAAAGCAGCAATAACAAAAACAACTACAACAACAACAATGTGTAGAGCTACGCCTGCCGTATGTGTTGCGTTTGTATCGTTCGTTTATGGAAAAACGCCAAACTAACGAAGCATTGCTGCAAAACCAGCACAACAACCACATCAACAACAAAACAAAACAAAAAAAAAAAAAAATCAAAACAAAACAAATCAACAGCACAGCAACGCAGCAGTCAATATTAGCAACTTTGCGCGCTCACTGCCTATTGCTATCTCAGTCTAACCATCATCACTCATTCACTCTCCGCATATATTTCTAGACTTCAAAGAGCGGCGCTTTACTCCACTCCAGCTGAGCTGACGCACCCAAACGTCCTCAACTACACCAACAACACACCACAACACCCCGTGCAAACCAAGCCAGCTACCATCCATCCATTCAGCCATCCATCCATCCATCGCAAAACATCGATCGTTGCTTGCTGTGGCTCTCCATTCATGAATTTCTGTGCGCTGCTCGCTATAAATCCGGTTTATCAACGCTTCTTGTTCTTCTTCGTTTATTTCTACATCAACATAACTTAAACAAACACACACACACAGAATCAAACACGCAACCTCAAGCATGCACCATTACAAATGGTCTCAAATCCTGTTTAAGTCACTCTCACTCGCTCTTATTGGTTTTCCTTACCATTACATTGTTGTTGTCTTGCGACGCCCCATTGTTATCAGAGAAAAGAAAAAACATTCACCAATCACAGCCTTGTTTTATTCTCATTGTATGCTAACCTATAATTAGAGCGATGGCCGCTGCGAGAGTGAGTTGGCATGCTTTTGGCTGTTTGTCTCGCTTGTACGTTTATTTTTCAAATTGCTACTATTTCCGGCGCTAGTCTTTAATGTTGGCAGAAAATTATTTGCTTTTGTTTTTCTAATACGAGAAAGAGAGAGCAAATGTTTGTGAACGATGAGAGAGCGCAAATATTTATATGGCAGAGAGCGCATTGTTTGTACGCGTTGTTGCAAACTTGTAATTTATCGCGTTGCGAATCTTTTCCATTTTATTGGATTTTTATTAGAATTGCACAATCATCCTTGTGTGACAACATTGTCATACTATATTTTCAAAAAGTGCGTGTGACGAGGATTCACTATAAATTACTTTTATCCAATCGCTTCTATATATTTTGGATGGTAGTACGTTCAGAGCCGGCCCGAGCATTTGTGACGCCCTAGGCCATAGTTCTTACTCTTGCCCCATATTTTTTTAAACGCAAAATATGTAACTTACTAAAAAATTTTTATTTTATCTAAATTATAAATATTTTTATTTTATATTAAATTTAATACATAAAATTTATTTGATAACAAAATTTATAGACTTTTTTACTTACACAAAAAGTTTTTCCGAGCTTTAATCGCTGTTTATCAAAATTGTTGATAAGATCAGTCGCATAGAAAGGGGAAAACGGGGGAGAGGGGGGTGGCCCGCAAAGGGTGCACAGCCAAGAGTGGTGCAAAATTAGCAAAACAAATTTTTCTACATAAATGTTTATTATAACGTATAATTTTTTTGTATATATATAAATTTTCTTTCGATGAAAGTGCATTATTTAATATCAAAGCATATATTTTTTTAAATACCTATGATTATTTTATTACTATATTATTGCATTTTTGTATTGGATGCCAAAGGGTGCAAAAATACCTGAAAATATTCCTTAGCATGCATTCGTGATGAGGAGTGTAACCATCACACAGATCAATCACAAATTTTAATATATTTATGTATAGTAATAATTGCATTGATGTCACAATTTTTTCAAACAATATAAAGATTTGCTATATGAATCCCACTGAACCCTAAGCGAAGGTTTTGAGTAAGGTGAGAGTTTTGCGAACGTTTTTGGTTAGAATTTTTTTTTTTAAGTTTTTCTTTTTTATTTTGTTGCTTAAAAGTGCTTGCTAAAAAAGATTAAATTCGTGAAAGCTTTTCCGATGAAGAAAAATTGTACATATTTTGTGAAATTCATTAAAAACTTATTTTGAGTCGAAAATGAATCATTTCTGTATCATTTCAGTAGGTGAGACTTCCTTGAAAATGAACCATTTTTTGTTCATAAATGAGTTCGGAAATGAATCATTTATGTTTCTTTTTTGCATTCTGAAATCAGTTCACAAAAGAATAATTTTTTTATTATATCAGTAGGAAACAATTTCTCATAAACGAACTATTTTTTGTTCATAAATGAGTTCACAAATGACTCATAAATGTTACTTTTTATATTCTAAAATCAGTTAAATAAAGGAACTTAAAATGAAAATGTTAACCTTCATACAACCGTCTACCAGTCTACATGTACTGCTACACGTATGAACATTTTCAACATTTCAACATTTTTATCAAAAATTAAAATCAAGCCCAAATAGAATGAAAACCACGAAAATATTCCATGCAAAAAAGTAATCAAATAAATTCCTAAATTGATAACTTAACTATTTCGATATTTCATATATAATTTGAAAGTTTGTCATATTGAAAAACAATCACGCCTTTTCCCCTTTGATCAATTAAAATCAATTGATCATTTTTAAAACAACAACTTTTTTATCATAATCATTTCTTCTTTAACAAAATATCGATATGTAATAATAAATAGTATTATGCAATAATAAAATTTATAATTCAAAAAGATTATTTTTCAACTCATTACTGAATAAAAAAGGTTCGTTTTTGAGAGGCAATTCAGTCCAAAGATTGATACAAAAAGGGTTCATTTTCGAGTTCCGAAAAACAACTTTTTATGGTTCTTTTTTTAACTCATTTCCGAACAAAAAAATAGATAATTTATGGTTCTTTTTTTAACTCATTTGCTAACAAAATAAGGTTCGTTTTTGAGAGGCATTTTAGTCCGATGAATGATACAAAAAGGGTTCATTTATGAGTGAAGAAAATGAACGTTTCTACCCGAAAAGGTTCATAAATGAATTCAAAAACGGTAGTTTTGGTTCACTGGGATAATTTTATGTATATAAACAGGACTAAATGTGTTCGCAAAGGTTGTTTTTTAAAGAATTTTTTTATGGAATTTCCTAAAAGGATAGCTGTGAAACCAGTTGTCAAAGCATACACATTTTTTTGACATTTATGTTCAGTATACTTTGGCAATTTATCATACTAATACATACACCGGAAGAAAGTTTATAAATTGTGGAAATTTATTTCCAAAATTAAATAAACTTACAGAGTACTTTGCACACATTACGGTGCGCATAATCGTCCATCTGAGCAGGTTATACGTAAAACAATCAATCAATTTATACGTTTACTCTTAAAGACAATATTATTCCAATACGAGATCATACTGTGCGAACCGAGAAGCCATCGCCGCTGTGTGTGAGCTGAGAAAAAAACTGAAGATGAAGCCAACTTGCAAATGATTCGCGAATTTTTGGTTCCCCATGTGAATATCAATCGTATAAGTGCTAAATGGTTCCAGCAGGACGGTGCAACTTTACTGGGACGAACTGACTGAACTATATCAAGAAATTGGCCTGCCAATTGGACACCTAGCTCATGTGTTTTAACTCCATTAGACTACTTTTTGTGAGGTTACGTCGAGGCATTAGTCTATGCTGAGAAGACAGCTACGACTGGAAACCAACACTCCGATGCTTAGATTCTCTTTATATCAGTTGCATTTCCAACAAGAATTTTTTAAGACCAGTGTCGTGTAAATTCTGTGCTATAATTCCTTCTAAATATGTTAACTAAAATTGTTAAAAAAAATTTCCAAGAGGATGCCAACAGAGACAGGCCAAAGAATTACTATCCAAACAATTAAAAGAACTTGCCGGTTCAATGCTTCAATTTGGCAATAAATCTAGAAACAATGCAGCGATACCTTTTCACGTAAATATAAAAAAATGAAATAATGTTTTAGCTGTAAGAAGTTTATTATGAACCCAGATATACATAGGGCACATTTAAGATAGGAAAATAGCAGGAAAATAACAATGATTTGGATGAAGTTATCGAAAAATTCTTTCTGTATCTCTGAAAGCAAAAAAGAAGAAATATTAAATCTTGATGGTACCTTAAAGTTTGTTTTTATGAATGAATATCACTACATAAATTTTTTTATATTATTTCAGAAACCGAATCGATGTTTTTAAAAGTGTCAAAGTTAAATATACTCGATGCATCTTAACAAAATTATTATAACAATAAAAAATTTCAAGCAAATATGTTACAGTATATTTAAAAATTTGACTTTTTGTATAGAGATTCTAGGTTTGGATTAGGATAACCTCCCTTTGGGGGTGCTAAATCTTTTTTCGTCCAGGGTGCCAGCAACCCTAACTACGCCACTGATTCGAATTTATTGTTGTTTTCCTGAATTAGTTTAAAGCGATCCCGTAAACATTATTTCGCGTTGTCCAAGATATTGTTGAAGAAATTAACTTTGAGGATTTGCATGGAATCATCAAACACTTCTTTTCTCTTTTAAAAACACACTTTTTCTCTATTAAAAATATATGCCATTATACCAGTTACTACTTGTACTGCAGAGCGATCCTTTTTAACATTAAAAAGGCAAAAAATTTACTTGAGGAACTCAATAGGACAAGAGAGACTAAATGGCTTGGCGGTGATGAGTGTGCATCGAAGATTTGATATTGATACTGAAGAGGTTTTCAAGGATTTTGAAGTCAAAAAGCCAGGCAGTTGAATTTTTTTATTATAAGCTTCAAATTTATTTTTTCCATACTTAACTACTTCCCTATTGCATGCTATTCGTGCTTTTGTTATGTACCTTTTTTATGGTTCTATGATCTAATAGTGTTTCCCAACCTTTTCAGAATATCTACACGGTCCATCGGTCCATTGTAGAGTAACAAACCTTTTTTGTCTATCGTATCCCTTCCTTAGGTATATATCATTTACCATCAAATAAATCCTATCCTACCTACAGTGCCGCATTAACACATAGCGGGGCCTGGGGCTACAATCGGCACGGGGCCTACTTAAGGAAAGAGCATTTAGCTCGGATCTTTTAATAATAAAAAAAAAACCATTTTTACGCACTCATGTCACATAATATCATTAATGTTCATTTTTCTTTCCGTTATGCAAAAGCGAAAAAAAAACAAAGCATTCACATAAATAAGAACAAAAACCACTTAACGATGCTTATGACAACGTGTAGTAAGTAGAAGAAACTATCACGCGATGGGGTATGACTTTCATACCCTTAGAGGACAAAAATAATTTTTAATATTGCATCCTTTTACTATAATAGACGCAAGCAAAAAGGAACATGGATAATAAGAAACAAAATTTAAAGAAAATGCAAATTTTGTTCCTGGATCGAAAAATGCATTCAAAAAATCAAATTAAACATTTTTACAGAAGCACCTGTGGGGCCCCTGTCCCGGGGCTGCAGCCACTCCTAGCACCCACCTAAATCCGCCCCTGCCTACCTATATTTGTATATATTTCGAAAATTAATTCAGCTGCCAATTTTACATAAGCTTTAAGTACTGCCGTTAATTTTCGAGTAGCTTAATTGTTTGTAATTCGATTCGATTTAAAATTATTAAAAAACTAGTAAGGATGGAGCTTCGGCAGGGTACCTAAGCTAAAATACCCCCGCGGCCATATTGAAGTATTTTCGAAGTCTTTAGCCACGACATACACGATGGATGACATTCAGTTTTATATATTAAAGAAAGTTTTTTTATTTTGATGACGTCACTTTGCATGAGAGGTAGGCGTGGTTTTGATCCGATTTTGCCAAATTTCATAGAGATGGTTCATATTATACATCAAAGCTAATGTGCAAAATTTCAAGACATTTCTTTAATTTATGTGGATTTTTAAGAGATTTTACGTTTGAGATAAAGCCACTTTGTATGGAAAGTGGGCGTGGTTTTCATCCGATTTTGCCATTTATCATAGAGATGGTTTATATTAAATATCAAAGCTTATGTGTAAAATTTCACGACATTTCTTTAATTTGAGCAATTTTTTTAAGAGATTTTACTTTTAAAATAAAGTCACTTTGTATGGGCGGTAGGTGGTTTTCATCCGATTTGGCCCATTTTTTAACTTGATTTTCAAAAAAAAAACTTATATTTTTAATTTCATCGCGATGGCTTTAGAAGTACGGCTGTAATCGTGTCGACAGACAGACAGACAGACACACTGAAATCGACTCAGGAGGTGATGCTGATCAAAAATATATATAAACGGAATGACAAAGTTAATATACCCCTTACGCAGTACGCGTTGGGCTATAAAAATACGCTTGAAATTACAAAAAAATTGCGAAACTGAATGATAAACTCGTAAAATGTGATTTCGGAGAGTAATCATTTCAAGCCTAATTTTTTTTAATAACATTTAAGGTACTTGAAAATGAACGCCAGTATTCTATGCTTATGAAAAATTGGCAGCTAAATTCATTTAACGAAACGACTTTAAGAAATTAAAGTCACCAACACTACCCAAACCATTAATTTAGTACTTTTTGCTATAAGTTTTGAAATCATTCGTTGTCTACTGCGGTAGGGTTGTAGGTTATTAAATGTGATTTATTAAAAAAAATTGAATCGGAATATAAAAAAAAAAAAAAACGAAATGGCCATTTCAGCCCTTGAAAAGACTTTGACCGAGCTTCTTATGGTCAGTTGTGTTGTGTGTGTTTGTGAAATGTTCGAACGCAAATGATCGATAACTGGGCCTATAAGTTGTATACCAACTCCGAACGGCTTATGTTCTCAAGAAGCTTTTCATGACAGTTTTTAATCTCTGAGGTTTGCCATTGTCTGCAGAGAGGTGACGGCCGAACAGAAAAATTAATTCAATTGAAAAAAATTTCTGTCAGGTGGCATTCGAACTCTGGCAAATATATCGGAATATATGGACATGAAATAATGTTTTCTGTGAAGTCGGATATTTAACTTTTTTTTTTTTTTTTTTTTTGTTTTTGCAAAATTTGCAACAATGAAGTCCTTTTTCGTTGCTCTGTAAGGAAAAAGTTTTCGATGTGCGTCAACAACCTGCAGAGCCATCTGCTTTTCGTTTTCTATGGTGGTAACTTTCGTAGTCTTAAATTCGTTTACGACTGTGATGCTTTCTGCAATTTCCTCGACAAGTAAGCCGAATTGGTAATCCTGCGGAATATATTTACAAACAAACTTATACTTAAAATATTTCTAAAAGAGTAATAATTCATAAAAAAAATCATCATATGTTTTTTCGTATTAACTAGTGTTATTCATTGAATACTACGAGTACAATCTCTTTGAAAATCAGTATTGTGTAAAACGCCTACGTATTTCTTGCTAAAATAGTGAACTAAAAATTGCATTATTTTTGTTTAAAAGCTTTATATGTTTATTTTATTGAAAAAATTAGTAACATAAATGAATTTACATACAAAAATATGTGTATTTTAAATCGCATTTTAAGAGTTTTACGATAATTTATTTTGCTGTCGACACAAAAATATTTAGACTTTTACCATCAATATTTTGTACGCTGAAATGCAAAAGGTATTAGGTGGGCCGGCCTTATATGATGCACTTACCTTATTTGCAATTTTTATCACAATTCGACAATTTTATTGATTGCCAGGAACAATTTCTTAGCAAACCCTCCTACCCCTCAACCCCATCCTCCACAACCGAAAAATGCCTGGGTACGGCCCTGGTTATTGCTATTGGAAATTGATAATTTTGAAATTGAAATTATTGAAACTTTACCTAAGCTGAGACACGAACCTTGTCCTCTACAACTTCCGCACGTCAGCCAATCGCAAGTACGCAGAGCCATTGCACGCATTAGAAAATTGCAAGTAAAACGTTTCTGTAAATTGCAACAGTTCACTGTATCTAAATTCGTAGACAGTAATTTGTAATTTGTTAAACTGTTCAACAAAATTTCGCAAAGCTTTTTACTTTTCGTTTCAGAATTTTCATCACCATAACTTTTGCCGTTTAATATGCATTATCTTTTGCCTGATAGTTTAGTAAAATTATTGAATTGCTGAATAAGAAAAGAATAAGATTTACTTGGATTTTTATTATTTTGTGAAAATTTAAAAGTATTTTCTAAGTTCAATTTTTTTCTTTGTAAGCACTCAAAAGAATTCTGAGCTATTAATATTTATTTCCCACTCAATTAACAACCAACTCAATAACTGTATGAATGGAAATAGAACCGAAAGATGGATGTGAAAACTAAAACATTTTTCTTGTATTTTTATTAATGCATGAGCATTTATTTCTTTTATTCCGGCTGCAATTTTCACCAAAATGAATGAAAATGCTTTCCAGCTGCTCCTAAATCATTGATCAAATAAAGAACAATCAACAACAAAAACAACAACAGCAACCACAGCAAGGATTACATTTTTTTTTTTATACAGCACGCGTTATACGGTCGGAGAGCATAAAAGCAGCGCACTTTATTAAATAGACTCCAACAACAACATCAGCAACAACTAGCTCACGAATTTTCCCCGCAGAGTTGTGTAGTGAAAATTCTCGCATTTATAAAAAATTAAAGAGAGCCAACAAACGAACAAATCAAGCGCCAGGCAACAATCAACAACAACAACAACTTGACTCGCTCTTAGTTGGAATAGAATTGAATGGGCGACAACGTGGCAACCTCTCTACAATAGATATACGCCAGCTCAATGAGAGGCTGAGTGGTGGGCAGAGTGGGCGTAGTTTACTTTTTTTTTATGCACAAAAAAACCAACAACAACTTTTGTTGCTTTTATTGAGTTGCTGTTTATCTTGTTGTTATTGTAGTTGTTGTTGTTGTAACTACCATTAAACTTAGTTGAAGGCAAAAAAAAAAAAGAAAAATTACAATGCGTTCAAAAACAAAGTAGACGTTGTTGTAGTTTTTGTTTTTGTTATTGTTTTCATTAGTTTTTGTTGCGCTGCATGGTTTGCATATCGCATGCGTCATGCGTCAAAATACTGATGAATGCTGGAGTGCAAAAAAAAACAAAAAATGCTCCCTACTTTTTTCTGCGTCGAAAAAGAAAAAACTGGGTGGCAACCTTTTTTTTTTATACCTATCTATGTAAGTAGTATCATGCATGTACTAGAAGAAGCGGCTTAACATTAGACTTGAAAATATAAAGAAATAAGAAATTTTGTTGAGAAACAGCATGTTACTGTCTCTCTTACACTGGCACACTCTTCTTCACACACACTACTCTGATATACCCTGCCCAGATTTTAGTTTATTTATTATTATTTTATTAATTCAAAGCACGCACTTTTTTGCCGCTTCAAGTACAAAAGCCAACAAAAAAAAAAAAATGAGCAAAAATAATATTTTAAAGGGTGTAACCACTGAGTGTACCATTAGGAAAGTGCATGACGTTTGACTATAACCTCTTCCGCAAGCAATATTGCTTAGCAAGCAGTTTGACAAGTGCTCGACTTCAGTCAAATCATCCTTTTGTTCAAAAGCTATCTATTATAATGAATAAAATTAGAATATCGATAGTAATTAATTACTTTTTTCTTATTATTAGAAAAGATTTTTTATTAGCTTGATCCATGGAAACATGCCTTAAATGTTACAGTATAATGTTGGTGCAGCTGGAGTAGATTCTGACAGAGCATCTTTTAGATTTGAATTAAATGTAATTCAAGGGCGTCCGCAAAGGGCTCGCGAGGGACAGTTGTCCCACCCAGAACTCAGCCAAAAAAAAAATGTATATACTGTTTTATTATATGTGTACAAGAATAAAAGCACGTCTTACGACGGGTTGGAAACATTTACGTTTAAACTGTATTTTGATTTTTTTTTGCCATTATCACAGTGCTTTTACAACATACTGTTCTGAAAAAATGTTAAGTCGAGAAGGTATACGCCTACATAAAAGGCAAGCATTCCCCTAACATCCCGATGCCAGAGTTTACCTAAGGGGGGAATTTTGATAAAAAAATCTATAAGTAGATACCAGTAATAACTGAAAGAAAATTTTATGAAAATTTTTAAGCAAATCCGTTTTCTTTTAAGACTGAATATGACTGTTTTTAAATGACCATAAGAAAGAGTTTATTTAATTTTTTTTTTTTACAAAACAATTTTGAGTACTAAGTTTTTTGATTTTTGTCTATGGTTTGTTAAAAAATGGTTCAAATTGAGAATTTTAAATTTCTTTTAAAAAGTATTATTTCGAAAATTAGCACAAAAAGTAAAAATATGTGTGACAAAATTTTACTAATTCAACAATATTAGTTTGAACGGTAAAAATAGGTTAGATTTCTTGCAGTTTATTAAAATCAAAATTAAAATCAGCTATGAGAAAAGCAAACATTATTTTACGATGTGTCTTTATGATTTCGTAACGAATTCGAATTCCGAAATTGGAAAGATTGCGAAATGTTTGTTACGATTTCGTTAAGAATATTTCGAAATCTTTCGGATTTCGAAACCCCACTTCGTTGCGAAATCGTAACAAAAATCATATAAAAGAGTTGGCACGACCTTGTAACGAAATATCGTAACGATTTTGTAACGAGTCTAAACGAAAATGTTACGAAAAAGTTACGTTTTCGTGTAGACACTTCGAAAGAAGGAAATTTTACTCTGTCAGCGTTTTAATGTGTCGTAAAAATAGTCCCATAACGAAATTTTGCATAAATTCGTATAAAAAGTGAAACTTTTCCGATATTGTAACGATTTCTTTAAGACAGCTCGAAATAGTGACGAATTAGTCGGAATTCCGAAATAGTCGTCAATTGTTTG
The DNA here is from genome assembly GCA_914767935.1 of Coremacera marginata. Classification (NCBI taxonomy): domain Eukaryota; kingdom Metazoa; phylum Arthropoda; class Insecta; order Diptera; family Sciomyzidae; genus Coremacera; species Coremacera marginata. The sequence goes on along the minus strand of OU612046.1, from coordinate 20,521,524 downwards.
CTGGGTAGATATAACATAGATATGGCAAAATGTCTAGCTAATTTTCTTCAATTTACAAAATTATATTCGTTCTAGATTCGTTCTAAATTATATCGTTCAGTTTACAAATCTTATTCGTTATAATTTCATATATTTTACTGGATATCAGGGACTTTTTGAGCATTGAAACTGATTTTTTAATATTGTTACAAACTCCTTGGAGATGAATTCCAGTATAATGGTTGTGTCTCTTATAAGCAAAGTTAATCTTTCACATGGCCAAAAAAATATTTCAATAATTAAGTGAAGTAAAATTAACATCATTATCACAGTTTATCTAAAAGAAAAATTACATTTTGAATTTAAAGTGTCATTTGTGTTATTTCTTTATACTTTCTGGACCCTACGGGGGAAGGGGGGTTTGAACACCTAAAATTCCCCTTGTCTGGACAAAAATATGTATTTAGATATTCTTAATAACCAGAAGGAACCACTTGCATTTGAGAACATGCCTATTAAGTGGACTTTTATGCACGATAATGATCCAAAACACACGGCAAAGGTTGTGATTGATTGGCTAAAAAAGGAAAAAATAATTATTTTGAATTGGCCGGCTCAAAGCCCATAGAAAATTTAGGGAATGATGTGAAAGTCAGCATAAGCAACCAAAATTTTTGAAATTTAGATGAGTTATGGAGTGGAATTGAGAGGCTTGGTACTCTATTCCGAAGGATAGAGTCAGGAAGCTTGTGGAGAGTATGGGACGAAGATGTCGGGCTGTTTTGGACAATTCGGGATACAGTACCAAGTACTAGTAAGCATATTCGAAAGCTCATTGTAAAATAAAAATAAATCACTATGTCTTCTTTTCAGAATCCCAATTGTGCTATTTATACGTCCACCTCAGCTACGGACCTGGTCCCTGATAGGTATCAAATGAATTTTCTGTGCATACTTTCAGGCTCAACATTTTTCAGTACAGTACATGTTGGGAAGAAACTGTAATAGTCGCCAAAATACTTACAGTTTGAGCGATATTAGGGCATTGTGCTCTTATCTGAATCTAGCGCGTCAAAAAAAAAAAAAAATTTGCAAAACATAAATTTTTTCGCTAAAATATAGCATATATACATGCAATAATAACAAAAATTCAGATTGATTGGTTGATCCGTTACATTTATTTATTTTTAAAATTTTCTCAGCCACAAGTTAGCAGTTTTTGTTTTAAATGTGTTGAACATGCAAAGGCATGCAGATTAATATTCAATAAAATAAGTAATTTATATTATATTATCAATTGGAATTAGAGCAAAAAATAAAAAATAGGTTACATTTTGTCAGACTGATATAAAATTTAACCGCATATGTACCATAGACAGTACATACAAAAAGTAAGCTGCAATTTTTTGCAGCTTTTAAAATATTTGCATTATATGAAACTCCTTTATTTCTTAAAAATTCTGCGATTTCATATAAAATGATAATACGTCATGATTTTAAGACAAAATTTTGTATTTCAAGGTTGAAAATTTAAAAAAATTATGATTAAATATTTACGATTGTATTTTTCAGGATAGCAAATTTTAAAAACAGCCTGCATAAATGAGTATATTTCAGATACACCCGAACTTCGGAAGAATTTTTTATTTTTTAAGAATTGACAAAGGAATAATCTTACAAAAGTCCATTTCAGCCCTTGAAAGGACTTTGACCGAGCTTCTTATGATCTGTTGTGCGTGTTGTGAAATCTTTGAACACAAATGATCGAGAACTGGACCTACAATTTTTATGCTGGCAATGGTTTGCCATTGTCTGCAGAGAGGTGACGGCCAAACAGAAAAATTAATTCAATTGCAAACACTTTCTGTCCGGTGGGAATCGACAATTTTCTCTGCCCGAGCCAAAATTCACTCTATCAAAATTCGGATTACTTTTTCAAAAGCTATTGCCTTATTTTGTCATGGACAATTTTATTCGACGCAGTCCTTATACAAATTTCTGGCTTATTGTATTTCATTTCTCCATTTCATTTTATAATGATTGTGAAGTTTATCAGCGAAGTCTTAGTCTTACTTTCCTTTCTTTACTTTCCTATTTCCAAATATGAATAGAAAATTATATCATCTGCTTTTTCAAGTAAATTTACGTCCCAAAATCCCTTATGGCTACAGGGCATACTTTACAATATTCCACTGTAAATAAGAAACTTTGAATATTTTATATTCCAATGCCATTAAATAAATCGAAAAAATGCAATTTTTGCATTTCCATATCATTTGTTTAAATTAAAATAAATTAATAAAATGAAGGTATAGTGCATAGACATAGCTCTCCCCCCACCGAACATTAGAAACATACAAATTTTAGTATTAATTTAAAAATTCAGAACACTTTTTCTTAAAAAAACAGTTATTGAACCAAAATTTATTTTTTTTAAACTTACGGCTGATATATTTTTTATTTATTTATCAGTCACATGGAAAAAATATCTGTTCCCTCCTCTCTCTCTCCTGCCCCCCTTAAAAAAATTCAGGCTACGACCATGGTATAATACCGAAACTGTTAAAATCTACAAATAAATTAATGACGAATTTCTTTAATAACCCAAACCTAGTTTTCGGTATTTTAGAATGTAATTTTGCATTTCAAAGTTGAAAAAAAATCCTTGACAAGTAGGCAGAGAATAAATTTTACAACTTACTTATTTACTTAAGTGGCCGTAGCCACCTCCTCCTCTCTCTCACCCCTCCCCCCCTTAACAAAATCTAGGCTACGACCATGGTATAATACTAAAACTGGAAAAAGCAGAGAATAAATTTTACAACTTATTTACTTACTTAGGTGGCCGTAACAACCCGTGTCCGGGTTTCGGCCGACCTCATCAGCTCTCGCCAGGCGCCTCTGCTTTGCGCGCGCCTTCTCCATTCGGATACACAAGTGCGGTTAGGGCTTTCTCAGCCAGGTCCATCCATCGGAGGCATGGTGTCCCTCGTCGTCGTTGACCAGCGACCCTCGCCTCGAGCACCTTTTTCGCTGGAGCTTCGTCGTCCATACGATGGACATGACCCAGCCAGCGTAGTCGGTGCACAGTTATACGCCACACTACGTCAATGTCTTCGTAGATCTCATACAGCTCGTGGTTCATTCGGATGCGATAGTCATCGCCGACTCGAACAGTACCGAAGATTTTGCGAAGAACTTTTCTCTCGAACACCCCCAGAGCGTCTGCGTCAGTTTGCGAAACTACCCATGCCTCAGCGCCATAAAGCAGCACAGGTAGAACGAGCGTCTTGTAGAGTGTTAGTTCTGTCGATCGAGAGAGGGCTCTGGAACTTAGTTGCTTACTGAGCCCATAGTAGCACCTATTAGCAATTATTTTTCTTCGCTTTATCTCCAGGCGGATTTCGCTGTTGGTATTAATGGCGGTGCCTAGGTATACGAACTCCTTGACTACTTCAAAGTAATAGCTGCCGGATGTTTTACCATCATTTATCGTCAAACCCACTTTGGCTGATTCCTTTTCGATAGCGGTGAAAGTCAATATCAATATCATCAGCGTATGCAAGGAGCTGGACACCTTTGTAGAAAATGGTGCCATTACGATGCACACCGGCCTTTCGTACGATCCCCTCCATGATGATGTTGAAGAGATCGCAAGTCAGTGGATCGCCTTGTCTGAAACCTATTTCAGTATTGAAGGTTTCTAATCAACTTTGCAGGTGTACCGAACTCAGACATTGTTGCGTATAGGCAATCCCTTCTCGGGCTATCGAACGCAGCTTTCAATCGACAAAGAGATGGTCAATTTGATTTTCGTGGGTTTCTCCAGGATTTGTCGTAGCGTGAAAATCTGGTCTATGGTGGGATTACCAGGTCGAAAGCCGCACTGATAAGGTCCAATCAGTATTTTTGTAATCGACTTTAATCTTTCACACAGTACGTTTGAGAGAACCTAAATTTTACAACTGCTTCACAAAAACTGTTTAACATATAAAAACTTTTAACAATATAAATAAATTTAAAATAATAAAATATAAATTTAAAAAATAAAAGATTTTATCACCACTTACAACAACTAACATAAACAATAAATGTCAAAAACTGCTCATACAATAAACTGAGTGCTTATGTTAAATAACAACTCCAACTACTTCAACGTATGGTTTTAATTGAATTAATTTAATTGTGCTTTTTAATTAAATACTTTAATTCAACTCCTTCAACTGCAAAATATTTACAATTGTATTAAATTTCTTAATTGTTGTGAATGTTGTTTTTTTTTATATATATATATAATTTTCGATGACAGGCCAACGAGCTAAAGTTTCACCCTTTGGTGTGTTGATGAGTTAAATGAGTTATTTTGAGTTTTTGTTTTAATTTCGACTTCAATGGAAGGCGTACCACAAAATGGCGTCAATGGTGATGTTAGTCATGCATATTTAATTGCCATTTAATTAGTTTGCATGAAAGGCATGTCGTAGGGCGCGCAAGCCGATGGTTATTTTGCATGCCTTTGATGGCGACGAATCCTAAACTTGAATCAACGCGAAGTGATGAAAATGTCACTTAGTGGGGCAATAAGGGGGCACAGTAACATTAACTGAAATGGAAATTCTATTAAGAAATTTTGATTAACGTGAAGTTAAGCCAAAAAGTACTCTATGATAATAGTTTATTGAAAAATTTTCTACTATTTAGTAGCTGTATTGGTCAATTACAGCTTTAACTATCAATGCTCAAAAGCTACTACTCCTGCGAAAATTTCTTACATAAACGTTCCAGCCAAGTATTGCCTGAAAATCATAGGCCCTAATGAAGCAGCAACAACAACGCCAACTCATTGCTATTTATTGTTAATCATGCACATTTGCAACAGAATCAAATTTCGACAAATGACTCCATTAAACGGGCTACCAGTAGCCGTACCACCCCATCCTACACCTCCACCCACATAAAATCCTCAAACACTCATACCGAAGAAAATGAAATTCATTGCCAACGCATTGCCACTGATTAAGCGTAGCATAGCAAAACTGAAAGTGTTCCAAGTTAAGGGGACAAAATTAAACCGCTCTACGCAGTTCTGGTCACTTAAGCCATCAAGTTAATATAAAGAACAACAAGACAACCGCAACAAAACAACGACAACAACTAAAACTGTATTACTTGAGGCAGTATTTATAAGGTTATCAAAAAACAACAACATGCAGACTGGCTGATGGACGAACAAACAGACCGACGAAGAAATACTTACATAGAGATTAAATAGCTAAGGAATAAGTTAAGTACTAGTTGGAAAAAGTATAGAGCAAATATAGAAAACACGTAACAGAAAAAAAAACACCCTTCAAACACTCCACCCACAACACCTTGAAAAAACTCATGAATGCCAGTAAAGGGTCGTTCGGTCGGTCGGTCCATCGATCCAACGTTGGGCAAAAAAAAAAAAGAAAAAGAAAAAAAAAACGAAACAGTAAAGTAGAAGTAGCAGTAGAGCGCAATATAGAGCAAGCCAAGAACTACAGATGAGTTGGGGTGAGAACAAGACTGACTTCAAATAATGTCTGGGGCCAAATTGCTAGGCGAGGGCGTGTCACAAAATCGTAAATCACTTTGAAGTGGGTCGTAGTCAACTAACCAACAACAACAACAATAACAACAAAAACCAAAGCTAAGCTGACAACAACCGAAGGAACAATAAAAACATCAGCCTTCATACATTATTTAGATACATAAATAGAATCAAACGTGAAATAAAACAGAAGAAACCAAAGTAGCAGCAAAGGAAGAACAAGAGAAGAAGTCTTTACTCTGGTTGGCGGCTTTTGTAGACCAAATAGACAAAAGTTGTACAGCACTACAAGAACAACAGCTGGCGCGACAAGCAAATGCTTCCTAAATAACTCCAACGTCTTAAAAATATTTGGAAATCAATCAATATGAATGCAGCAACTGCCCCAAAAGCCATTCTATGTAAAATTGGTTAAATGTACCTTTAACAACAACACATTTGGCAACAATATATAAAAAATATTTTTTTTTTTTTTCTTTCTCTCACGTATTTCTTGCTTTGAGTAGCTTTTCCCCTTCAAGGGTTGCTTAAATCAGCCCATATCTTGCTGCGCATGCGCATGCGCAACCAACTCCCGGGCACAACCAAACTAATAATTATTATTAGCCTAATTAAGTCAGATTGCAGCGTGTCTTTATGTCAAACAACGAAGTGATCACCCGATCGATCGATGGCATCAGCGTTGCAATCAGCTGCTTGTCTGAGTTATTTGGTTGGTTGGTGACTCGGTTGGCAAACTTCAAATTTATGGCCATAAATTAAGGTGACGATGGCGTCAAGTAGGCGAGCACAATTTGCCAAATTTTGATGAACTGTTGACTGCTGGCTGACAGGCTGAGTGAGTCCATTCCTTGTTGGCTGGGGTGAAAAGCAGCAACTGATTGAGTGACTATGTAAATGAGTGAGTGTTAATAATAGAGTATGGAGCGTTTTTGTGTTTTCCGATTGTTACTGTTTGTAGCTCTGTTGTTTAGCGGGTTGTTTAGTGGATTTTAATAATGGAGTTCATTAGAAGACTTAAGATATGATTTGATGATTGCTGTTAAATCTAAAAAAATATATTGCACTCAATATGAAAAAAACTTAAAAAAGCGCATTATAAGTATTTCCGCATTATAAGACGAAACGGCAAATATTTAAATACATCAAAAGCTCTGCTCTTAATTAAGTTTTGTAAAAAACTTACTCGTCGAATTAGATCCATATGATGCCGACAAGGAAAACTAACTTTCTTGAGTTATTCAAACGAATATTTCTTTTCTATTTATTTATATTAATTTTATTTTATTCTACATACAAAAACTAGCATCGCCAAACATTGATCTAAGTCAGAATTTGCTCCATTTAGTAATCTTATAAAAAACGGTGACGTATAGAAAAATATAAGAGGTGTAGGGGGATTTTGGGAGAATAAAAATAAAAAAATATTAGGTTAGGTTAGGTAGAGGCGGCACCCGGTGTCTATATAAACAATGCTATACATCAGCTCCCTTATACCAGATAGATCCATTGTGATATCGCCTCACACAGGCCTTCATTCCAAATGGAACCACCTCGAGCTCTTAATGAACCCCAGTAGTCGCCTGACGTTAGTCGTTGATAGCTTAGGACAGAAGAAAGAGCCAAGATATTTTTCCCTTCTTCTGGCTAGCGCAGGACAGGAACACAGAAGATAGGAAATGGTTTCTTTCTCTTCCTTGTCCCTGCAGCTTCTACAGCATTCATTTGAAATAACTCTTTACCTGTTGGCATGTCTGCTTATGCGGCAGTGTCCTGTGATGACAGCCACTATTGTGGCTAATTCTGGTTTTGCCAGAGTCGGCCAGATAAGCCTTGATGCTCTGCATGTTGAAAGTCCAGCCCATCTAGTGTTGGCTTTGGATATAATATTGTTATTGATTAGCATTTCTAGCCTACTCATCTGCCTTTTCATTACCTTTTAAGCCTTTATAGTCTGGTATTAGGTTGATAATAAGGATGTCGATTTTTGACCACCTCGGCGATCCCGGAATTTCGGGATTGGATTTGTGCAATCCCGGGATCCCAGGACGGGATCTGGATTTTATAAAAGCGCATTTTTTAGCATAAATCAGTGAAATTAGGTTCAGGTGCTAGTAAACAAAAGAGTTTATGTTTCTGGTGTTGTTTTTTCTAACTTTTATACCAGTTAAATTTAAATAAATGAGAGTTCAAAATTAATTTTTTTTTTTTAGACTTAACCAGCGTTTAGGGGATGCCCCCTATAAATGCGATAGCATTGTGTTGATTCGGAAGACGGGTAATAGTTAGTTGGAGGGTGGAAAGATGGAGTAGTGTCGGTGAAGATTTGATTTAAATTTACATAGATTGAAACTGTCGGGAAACACGCTCGCAGGGAGATTGTTTCACAAAATTACTGAGCGATCGAAGAACGAATTATCTCGGTAATGCGATGTTCTATTGGACAAAGTCGCAATGGTAAAGGGATGGGCTTGGAGAGCGGCCCGAATGGAGCTAGGAAAGACACAAGCTGGTGGCGTCAGGTCATGTATCTCCTTTGAACACTTCCCATGGTAGTACCTGAACAGAAGGCTTAGGCAACCAACATTGCGACGATGCCCAAGAGAGTTGAGAGAAGATGAAATATTTCCATCACCTATCAAATATATCGCACGTCTTTGAATCCAGTCCAGAAGCTCCAAATATGATCTTGAAGCCCCTGCCCAAATGTACGAATTGTACTCCATTTTCGGCTTAATATATGAGGTATAGATCAAACAAAGACCAGATGGAGTGAAGTATTTCTTACACCGTTTTAAGAAACCAAGGCACTTGGCTGCTTCTTTTGACACATCAAAAATGTGATCGGTGAGATTCCACCAAAGATCTGCTTGTATTGATATGCCTAGAACGTCAAGAGCATCTGACTCCGTAAGATCTACACCGTTCATATTGAGGGGAGCTAGGGGGCAATTGATTCACTTGTGGGTTAACAGACAACACTGGGTCTTGCTAGCAACTCTATTAGCAACACCCCTCTAGGAGATTTTCCCAAGTCATTATTGCCTCTTCCTCTCAATCTCCAAAGAGCTCGGGCGTTGTTTAAATGAATATGAATGGCAAATGCCGTTGTCATCCGCAAACGAATGAATTGGGTTGTGAGTCAACGACAGAAGGTCGTTAAAAAGAATCAGAAACAAAGTTGGCGATAGAACTGAGCCGTGCGGTACACCTGCGAAAAAATTAATTGACCATTATGGCCTAGAATGCAACCATCCCATTCGTTCCACTGATCAATATTTTTAACCAGAACTATAAGGCTACATGTTTTGTAACTAAAAATCGATATATGAGAGTTTTGAAGGTCATTGCTTCCGAATTTGCAATCAAAATTTAATAATTCAAAATGGTGGATTTAATATGGCGGTATCGGTGTGGTTATATTTTGGAAGAATTTTCGGCCATCATTCCTGTCGCCATACATTTCAATCTTCTCGCACTCACCTTTCTCTTTTTCCGCCAGAAAAGACGTCTCTCGTCCCTCCTCTTCTCTCCGTATCACTTCTTAGCAGCATACGTTACAACCGACTGCAGGGTGGCTTTGTAGGGGACATCTTTCTCTCGTCCGTCAGTCACGTCGCGACACTCTTGGTCGTGCCACTGGTTTCAGCGAGGGCGGTGATAGCCAATAACCTCTTCGGTAGCCGCACGCATAGAGTGGAAGATGTGTCTTGAAGCAGGAGTGAGATTCGAGGGGCAAAGGCTTCGGCCTCGTAGGGTTGCGTGCATTATTTTCTGCGTGCAGACGTGTACGGATCTTCGCTGCGACAAGATAATGATCCGAGTCTATGTTAGCACTACGGATCGTGCGTGCATCTAATACACTAGAAGAGTGCCTTCCGTCAATCAAAACGTGATCAATTTGGTTGCACGTTTTTTGGTCAGGGGACAGTCAGGTGGCCTTATGAATATTAAGATGCTTGAATCTAGTGCTACTTACGACCATGTTTCGTGCTGCGGCGAAGTCAATCAGCCTCATTCCGCTGTCGGGTGTGTTGTCGTGGAGGCTCAACTTTCCGACTGTTGGACCAAAGATGTTTTCCTTGCCCGCCTTAGGATCGAAGTCACCAAACACAATTTTTATGTCGTGCCAGGGACAGCGCTCGTAAGTGTATTCAAGGCGCTCGTAAAAAGTTTCTTTGGTCTCATCGCCCTTGTCATCTGTCGGAGCATGCGCACATATTTGGCTTATATTTAAGAATTTAGCCTTGACTCGGAGTATGGCAAGTCGTTCATTCACAGCTGTGAATCGTAGGATGTGGTGCCGTAATCTCTTGCCAATTACAAATCCGCACCTAAACTCATGCTTTTCCGCATGGCCGCTGTAGCAGATATCACAGGATGCTTGCCGAGGGCAATCCTGTCCCTTCCATCGCATTTCTTGGATTGAAGTGATATCAGCTTTGTATCTTTCCAAGATATCAATCAGTTGGATAGAGGTACCCTCCGAATAAAGAGTTCGAACATTTCAGGTGCTTATCCGTAAATCATTATCAGTTTTTCGTTTGCGGTAGTCGCCATTAGATATGGGGATAAATTTCTCTTATTTCTTAAACATTTCATTGATGTGGTTTTTTTACATGGTGTGCTTCAAACCCAACGCACAACCTATTTAAGGCCAGGTAACCCGCCGCTCAAATTAGCCGTCAAACTCACGAATGTCAGTTTGCCGTTGCCCAGAGAACACCACGAGGACGTTTGTGTCGACTTGGAACGATTTCGACATGGATAATGCTGGCCTCGCCAGCTTGAGGCAGTCAGACACATTAAGGGTCGTCCCCTGTTCCCCAAGCTAAAAGCACTTTAAATTTACACAGCATTCTAAAACTTGGAAACTAGAAAAACTTCGCCCTGACCAAGTCAACGTATTTCAGATATGTCAAGAATTTAAAAATTATATAGCTACATCTCCCCGCATGCTTGCTCAACTTTTGACGTTTCACAGAGAGAGCGTTCATTCCATGCTTCAAATCGTGTCCATTGTTTGTAGCCAAAAGTCGTCATCCGGCTGGTGAAATCAGTTTCTTGAGTAATGACTTTTTTAAGGCCAGCACTGAACCAAAATATCAAAGAATTGATCAGTGGAATGATTCTTTAATTCAATGAATCTCTGTTCATTGGTTTAAAGAAAAAGTTATTTGATTTAATCTCTTACTCCCAAAGAACAAACGAATTGATTTGAAGAATCGATTATTTGGCTGTAAGAAAAGGCATATTATTTTAAAGAACAGAGATTCATTGCACCAATAAACTTGTACATGGGACTAATTCATTAAAACAAAAAACTTTTTTTATATATTAATTATATATTAAGCCCAACGGAACCTATTTTTAGGTAGTAGGAAGCCTGAAGTGACTGGCTCTTACTTACTTACTTAGTTGGTCGTAACAACCCGTGTCCGGGTTTCAACCGACCTCATCAGCTCTCGCCAGGCGCCTCTGCTTTGCGCGCGCCTTCTCCAATCGGATACACCAAGTGCGGTTAGGGCTTCCTCAGCCTGGTCCATCCATCGGAGGCATGGTCTCCCTCGTCGTCGTTGACCAGCGACCCTCGCCTCGAGCACCTTTTTCGCTGGAGCTTCGTCGTTCATACGATGGACATGACCCAGCCAGCGTAGTCGCTGCACAGTTATACGCCGAACTACGTCAATGTCATCGTAGAGCTCATACAGCTCGTGGTTCATTCGGATGCGATAGTCATCGCCGACTCGAACAGGACCGAAGATTTTGCGAAGAACTTTTCTCTCGAACACCCCCAGAGCGGCTGCGTCAGTTTGCGAAACTACCCATGCCTCAGCGCCATAAAGCAGCACAGGTAGAACGAGCGTCTTGTAGAGTGTTAGTTTTGTCGATCGAGAGAGGGCTCTGGAACTTAGTTGCTTACTGAGCCCGTAGTAGCACCTATTAGCAATTATTGTTCTTCGCTTTATCTCCAGGCTGATTTCGTTTTTGGTATTAATGGCGGTGCCAAGGTAAACGAACTCCTTGACTACTTCAAAGTTATAGCTGCCGGATGAAACGTGGGAGTCTAAACGCCGAGCTCCCTTGTTTGTAGACAGCATATATTTTGTTTTGCCCTCATTTATCGTCAAACCCACTTTGGCTGATTCCTTTTCGATAGCGGCGAAAGCAGCGGTAACATCTCTCTTGGTTCTGCCGACAATATCAATATCATCAGCGTACGCAAGGAGCTGGACGCCTTTGTAGAAAATGGTGCCATTACGATGCACACCGGCCTTTCGTACGATCCCCTCCATGATGATGTTAAAGAGATCGCAAGACAGTGGATCGCCTTGCCTGAAACCTCTTTCGGTATTGAAGGTTTCGGAGAGGTCATTTCCTACCTTGACGGAGCTGCGTGTGTTGCTCAACGTCATTCTGCAAAGTCTAATCAACTTTGCAGGTATACCGAACTCAGACATTGTTGCGTATAGGCAATCCCTTCTCGGGCTATCGAACGCAGCTTTAAAATCGACAAAGAGATGGTGTGTGTCAATTTGATTTTCGTGGGTTTTCTCCAGGATTTGTCGCAGCGTGAAAATCTGGTCTATGGTGGACTTACCAGGTCGAAGTGGCTGGCTCGCCCATCTAAAATACGGCCTTCTCTCCTCTCTTCGCCGTTGACTGCTTTCACGTTGTGGGATGCACTTGGATTCGATGTTCTTTTTCGACCTTATCAGCATGGGTGGCCCTACTAGTAGCTTCGCACCGACGGCATTGTTCTTACGGTCATTACATCTACTGAAACTCTCACCGCCACAAGGTGGCATCCCGCGAGGAGGACAAAATTATATAAAAACTATATAATAGTAAAAGGAAAAAATCTTTGGTAGTGAAATTAATATTTGAAACATAAACGAGTAAGAGTAGAAATCGCAAAATGAAAAGTATTGTCCTGAATACACAAATATTTACAGAGTTTAAAGCATTCCTAAATCCATTCCTAAAGTTTCAAATTATATTATTGGAATTTTCCATAATTTTCTCTCATATTCGATTTGTTGCTCTTTTAATTAAATTATTACTCTTTACATCATTGTTTCAATAACTAACAATATCTTTATCAAAACTCAAATTGCAAAAACTAAACTCAATCAAATTCGTATTAAAATTAAGTTGGCAACTCTATTCGTTGCAACATGCACTGTTGACTGATTGAGACTCTTTTGCTCAACCCTCAAGGCATATAAGATCCTCTACTGCATCCAACAATCATGGCATCTTCTACTTTCTTTAATACTCTTTCGTTCGCTGTCTTAGCTGTGGCTTTGCTGCATTGTCTGTCTGTTACGTCAAAATCGACAGCTCCATAATGCGGCTCCATACTGAGCACGTCATGCAGCGCCATCTATCTATATGGAGCATTTTGAGCGCAGTGCCAAGCCTACTTAATTGACGTTCGAGGGAGTGACGCGTTGAGTGTGAGTTAGTTGCTGGCTGTTTCACTAGCTGGCTGAATGACTGACTAACTAACTGGCTGCCTGCCTGCCTGCCCGACTGGCTGCAGGAAAGAACCTGTCGTTGATGTTGTAGACTTTGATGAAAAAGTCTCAAAGAGTACCAACACTCTTTGCAGAAGCAGTTGAGGCGGCAGAGTTGTGGGGATTGTTTTTGTGTTTATTATTGTTGTTGTTGCGACTGCACAAAACCTATGTTTAAATTTAAGAGGGTGCCAACATGAGCTCATTGTGTGAATTACACCCATTTCATTGAACTTAATTATTGTAATTTATTATTTGATATATTTTTATGAGTTTCCACTCAGTTCGTCTGATGAACTGTCTGTTGTATGTCTGTCTGTCTGTCTGTCTGTCTGTCTTACGCATTACTTTCAGCTGGCTTGCAAATTGCAAGAGCACCAAAGAATTGTTTGTTGTAAGGAAGCTTGATTGTTTTGGTAGTTTACCTACCATCCAACCAACTATTTGGCTCATGCTGTTGTTCTTGTGACTCTGACGCTGACGCTGATGATGATGATGATCGTGATCATAGCTCCCTGGAGGCGATAATCAATGATGAATTTTCAATGTAATTGCAATGAGGTGCTACTGTTTGGTGATGTTTACTTTAACACTTTGTTTACTTTTGGGCAGTAACATTTAAATTAAGTAGGTATTTTTTCAGCTATATAATTGACAGTGACAATAACGATCGTGTTTGTTGTTAAGAAATATAAATATTAATAAACATGTTAATGATTTGTATATAAAGCCAATGGATGATTCAAACATGAAATGCAAGAGTTAATGAATGGTATGAATTGTTATTATAACATATAACAAACCGCTCATGTTTCGAGGCCAAGCAAAATTCACAAAAACAGGCCACCTTCTCCTAGCAATCTGATGCAAATAAACACTACACGTACACGTATCAGCAAAGAAGAATTTCATACTCCGCTCCTATGAGCAATCTTTAACTTTTAACCGCTGTACCAGAAACCTAAACGGTCTTTTTACACTGTATCTACAACATCGACCCGGACCTCGTCCACATATAGAAATCAATCCTATGACAGTGCTTCCGCACCGGACGCCAACATGACGGTGGCCAACCGCCAAGCATTGCCAATGGCAATTTTGGAGAAAATTCAATTATTCTTGGTTGAAAACGTACTCTCTATGGTTGGTCTATTTCAGGCGCCAAAAAGGCGTCTTTTCTATATATTCTACGTTGTTCCCATCAAATTCAAATTCTTTTAGAGGCGTATTGGGTTCATTTATCGTAAGGCCATTTTCTAAGTTCAAAGATTGTAACGCACAGTGCAAAAAGAACATGGAAACTCATTTCAATAAAGCGCTACTGGAAGCTGATAAATCATTTCTCGAAAACAAATACTCAATACAACAAATACTCCCAGGGCATTATTGCATCCTGCAATACATTTTGCGGGTCGCACGACTTTGCTCTGAGAGGTAAACATTATGGCGAAGTTGTCTTTGAGGGCCTATACAAGCTGCTAATTGATGTGGGAGATTTGGTTTTAAAGAAACATATTGAGCATGGGAAAAAGAATGAGATACAATATAGCGGTTCTGGCCCAGGAGGAGCGAAGGAGCAAGCCGATGACGTCACGCCCGCACCCCAGCGCCATCTAGTGGGGGCTTTTTGCTCAAATGTGCAAAGGTGTATGTCTTTGCTAAAAGCTATTATGGTGTATGTCTTTGCTAAAAGCTATAATGGTGTGTGTCTTTGCTAAAATGTATTAAAAGTAGGCAAGTTTGGTGTATGTCTTTGCTGTAAGCTTTTAAAAATTGGCAAGTTTGGTGTATGTCTTTGCTTTATTTATACTTTTAAATTAGCAAGTTTGGTGTATGTCTTTGCTGTAAGCTTTTAAAAATTGGCAAGTTTGGTGTATGTCTTTGCTTTATTTATACTTTTAAATTAGCAAGTTTGATGTATGTCTTTGCTTTAAACTTTTTAAAATTAACAAGTTTGGGGTATTTCTTTGCTTTAAGCGTTGGTCATAATTTTATACGCTACATTATCGGTAGTGGTAGTCAAGCGAGTTCTTATCAGTGCTTGCATGTTTTGTTTTTTTCTTAACCCTCGCATTAGTTATAGCAATGACTCAAAAAATAAATATATATTTATAAGACTTCTAACGTAGACTGCGTGGTGGCATACTTATCAGAGTTCGCATGAGTAAACGAAATACATAGCAACCAGGAAGAGCCAGGAAGTTTCTAGAAGCTTCGAGATGCAGAAACGTCGAGAACAATTTAGAAGCCGACTTATGTCATTGTATGCCGAAGCGAATGGTGTTAGAGAGAAAGGGAGAGAGAGAATTTGATAGTAAGAGAGAGAAAGGGAGATAGCAAATAGCGCGATCCTATACAAATAATACTTCAGAATCAACCTAACCTTAGCCAATGCCATAGGTATAGGGGGGCACCCTTTATATATATATAGGTATATATCTTTACCTACATAGGTATATAGGCTACTCTATAGGTATAGACTATCAGTTTAAAACGAATACGCATAATGTCAATAACAATCTCTTTAAGCGGAACCACTTCAACTCTTGTTGCAAAATATTTTCCTCCGGTTGAATTACCTACAAGATATGTTTGTGGACTTATAGACTTTGTATCTATTAATTCTATACCAAATGTACATGATTACAATAATTTATTCCATATCGGACCACATACTATTACAATTCCAGTTGGTTCATATGAACTGAAAGACATTGCTTCTTTCTTAGAGTCAAGTATAAAATCCATTGATAATTCAATTTACTTAAAAATTGAGCGAAACAATAACACCCTAAAAACTGAAATTACTTCCTCCGAAGACATAGATTTTTCAAAACCAAACAGTGTAGGACAATTGTTGGGATTCAGTAAAAGAAAATTAATAGAAAATGAGCTACCGTACGAGGAATTTATCAATGTGGTTACTATAGAGCCATTACAAGATATAGAAAAAACAAAATATATAAATATAGATCAGTCAGTTACAACTAGATATTTTCAATCTGACTTACCTTTGAATATTACAAATGTAAGTACAATACGTATCGAAAGCAACTTGACAGATGGATCATATATTAATAGCACTTTGGTTCACACTATTCACGAATTTCCTCTAGATGTTCCACCCGGATATAAAATTAAAGAGAAACCTCAAAATGTCATTTATTTACCTGTCAACTGTCAACAAGTAAGCAACATAACGATTAGAATCTTGAATCAAGACGGAGACCTTTTAAATTTTCGAGGGGAAAAGATTACCGTAAGACTACACTTCAAGCCAGAACAATTATAATTATGATTATTTATAATAAAAACAAGATACAAAGAGAATTTACAGGTAGTCCTACATCAGCACTTGAACGAGGAAGAAGAAGAGCTAACAAACCATTGACAAGATATAATATAGAATTTTTAAAATCCTTGGGACTTAATCTTGGGAGAAGAGTCAAAAACAACAACTATTACTAAACTGCTAAACTGGTCTGTACTATTCAACAGCTAACTGCTAAAACTGATCTGTGCTGTTCAACAGCTAACTGCTAAACTGGTCTGTACCACTCAACAGCTAACTGATAAAACTGATCTGTACTGTTCTACAGCTACCAGCTAAAACTGATCGATAATTAGTCAATCAATCACAATATCGATAATCAATCAACCAATAATTCAATATGAATGAAATACTCAATGTACTTCAACAACCTATGTACGATGAGAGTATTATAAAAAGAGACTATCATAGTTACTATCCATACCAAAAATCGTTTAACAATAACGATGAAATTCGTATACCAATTCAAAATCAAGATCTCTTTGTCTTACCAAGTGAGAGTATGATTTACATTCATGGTTTTATAGTAAAACAGGAAGGAGGAAATGATGTAGTAACAACAGGTGTGAAATTTAAAAACAACTTTGTTTCATATCTGTTTGATGAAATTCGTTATGAAATTAATGGTTTTGAAGTTGATCGTACACGTAATCTTGGAATTTCATCAACCATGAAAAATTTCGTTTCATTGAATAAAGCTGAAAGTGGCGCATTAAGAAACGCAGGTTGGGTTCCTGATGAAAATTTCACATTGGAAAAATCTCATTTTAATTGTTGTGTGCCGTTGAAAATGTTCCTGGGTTTTGCTGAAGATTATAATAAAATAATATTAAATTCGAAGCATGAACTTATCCTTCAACGTTCTTCATATAATGATAGATCATATCATTCTACAAATGGAACTGATCAGTTAAAGCTAACAATACTGGACATAGTTTGGAAAATGCCTCATATACAATTATCAGACTTTGCAAAATTGGAAATGTACAAGATAATTAAAAACGAAAATTTGCTAATACCAATGGCGTTTAGAAGTTGGGACTATCATATGAATCCTATACTACCAAAGGAAACAAAAGTTTTATGGAATGTTAAGCTTTCACCGCAAAATGAAAGACCACGATTTCTTATAATCGGTTTACAAAGAGAAAAAAGTAAACAGGAAGGAAATATATTTGATCATTGTAATATATCTAATTTAAAAGTATATATAAACTCTGAATCATATCCCTATGATGATTTAAATAGTCGCTTTGAAATGGGACAGTATGCTGTACTATATGATATGTATGCAAAATTTCAACAAAGTTATTATATGCGGGAACCTAAACCATTGCTAGATGTCGTTGGATTTAAGGCTATTGCACCACTTATTGTTGTTGATGTAACACACCAAAATGAAGCAGTTAAAGTTGGACCTATTGATGTACGAATTGAATTTGAAACCGAAGCAAACAAACCGATTCCAGATAGAACCTCAGCCCACTGTTTAGTAATTCATGATCGAGTAATTGAATATTCACCTCTAACCAGCGAAATCAGAAAAAATTAATTAAATATAAGATCACTTTTTTCCATTAATAAAATTATACAATTTGTTTATATATATATATATATATATATAAATAATAATAATAATAGTAATAAAGAAAAATTTAAATAAATTTTTAAGTCTATACCTATAGAGTAGCCTATATACCTATGTAGGTAAAGATATATACCTATATATATATAAAGGGTGCCCCCCTATACCTATGGCATTGGCTAAGGTTAGGTTGATTCTGAAGTATTATTTGTATAGGATCGCGCTATTTGCTATCTCCCTTTCTCTCTCTTACTATCAAATTCTCTCTCTCCCTTTCTCTCTAACACCATTCGCTTCGGCATACAATGACATAAGTCGGCTTCTAAATTGTTCTCGACGTTTCTGCATCTCGAAGCTTCTAGAAACTTCCTGGCTCTTCCTGGTTGCTATGTATTTCGTTTACTCATGCGAACTCTGATAAGTATGCCACCACGCAGTCTACGTTAGAAGTCTTATAAATATATATTTATTTTTTGAGTCATTGCTATAACTAATGCGAGGGTTAAGAAAAAAACAAAACATGCAAACACTGATAAGAACTCGCTTGACTACCACTACCGATAATGTAGCGTATAAAATTATGACCAACGCTTAAAGCAAAGAAATACCCCAAACTTGTTAATTTTAAAAAGTTTAAAGCAAAGACATACATCAAACTTGCTAATTTAAAAGTATAAATAAAGCAAAGACATACACCAAACTTGCCAATTTTTAAAAGCTTACAGCAAAGACATACACCAAACTTGCCTACTTTTAGTGTATAAAATTATGATCGACGCTTAAAAGCAAAGACATACCCCAAACTTGCTAATTTAAAAGTATAAATAAAGCAAAGACATACACCAAACTTGCCAATTTTTAAAAGCTTACAGCAAAGACATACACCAAACTTGCTAATTTAAAAGTATAAATAAAGCAAAGACATACACCAAACTTGCCAATTTTTAAAAGCTTACAGCAAAGACATACACCAAACTTGCCTACTTTTAATACATTTTAGCAAAGACATACACCATAATAGCTTTTAGCAAAGACATACACCATAATAGCTTTTAGCAAAGACATACACCTTTGCACATTTGAGCAAAAAGCCCCCACTAGATGGCGCTGGGGTGCGTGCGTGACGTCATCGGCTTGCTCCTTCGCTCCTCCTGGGCCAGAACGAACATATCGTATCTACTAGAATGCAATCGGTTAATATTTCAAATTAAGTACTCGGCGTTTTTGTGGGGATATTGTTAAGGCAGATATTATGAAAAAATTTTAAAAATTTTAAAAATTTAACAGCTGACATTTCTGACACTGAATAATTATCGACTGGACTGCGATATTTTGATGAGGAAATCAACGAAGTCCAAGAATGTTTGTAGGATTTGTTGAGCTGAGAGGTCTGAATGCGAAATCTATTGCACATAACATTGATGAGTTTCTGACAAAAGAAGACCTTAACACAGATAAATGCGTTGGTCTTGGATTTGATGGTTGTTCCCCGATGTCTCCTACGTAAAAAATACACTAAAGCTTTGTTCTTCCATTGCGCGTCCCACAAACTGAATCTGGTAATCAATGATCTCAACACTCTTCCTGAAATTCGAAACGCCATGGGAAAGATATTATTACATTTATTCGGGAATCAGTTTTGAGAAGGAATTTAATACCTAATATTTCCAAGATCTGCGAAACAAAGTGGAGTAAGAAACACAAAACGATCAGAGTTTTTAAGGAGAATTTCCCTGCCATATTGGAAGCCTTAGAAACCCTATCACATGGAGGGAATAGTGCAACTCGGAAAAACCTATTTCAACTCCATGCTGCTGCTTTCAGAAATTCGTTTATGCTGGGCCTTATTTTGATAGCTAAATACTCAGCTTTGATAGAACCTGTTGTAAACGTGCTCCAATCCGTAGCTTTGGAAATGATTAAGGTTAATGGTTATTTTGCAATTGCTTAAGAGCCACCGTGACAATCCCGAAAAAATCACAGCTGAAATTATAAACGATGCTTCTGTAGTTGCGGAGAAAGTCGGTCTGGCGGAGGACATCACTCCGCAGTCACTCACACCGAGAAAAAAAGCAATAGGTAAATCATCTAATTCGGCTAGGTAAAGAGAATTGTATGGGAATTTAAACTTATGCTTATTCACCTAAGCAATTTATTGTTTAATACATTGCTTTGAAAGCACATACTTCGATACCTTGCCAAAAAAAATATTTGATTCACCTAAGCCCAAAATCCAAAAATACAAAATTAAAAAACAACTAGCATGGATGGCTTAAGCATAGTTTTTGAGCTATTTTCTGCAAAAAAAAACACTCAGCTGCGTCATTAGATAGACGAGAGAACAATAGATTTGATAATTTAATATCTTTAATTTTAATTTGTTGTAATAAAACCACTGTTAAGTTCAAAAATTACATAAGGTAAATTAAAAAGCACACGTTAATATTCACACCAGTAAATTTTAATACATTTCATCAACAAAAAGAAAAGAAAAGATTTCTTTGCCCTCCGTGCGGAATCGAACCTGTAACTTTTGGTGTCAGTCCATCGCTCTACCCTATAATCCAAGCAGCCTTGCTACTACTTGCTGACATAACTGAAGCTATGTTAACAGATGCTGTATTAACAGATGCAGTATGTCGCAGTATTCTGTTGATAGCCATTCAACAAAAATCTTTTAATAGATTATTGTGTTATGATGCAGCATAGCTTCAGTTGTAATTAATATTGAATAAATCACACCGCGTAACAAAGGAGTGGCTCAATGCGTAGTGTAGTGACTTCATACACAGTTGTATCGGTGGGTTCAAATCTGAACGACATGCGAAGGTAAAATTTTTGTATTTGATATTTAATTTAATATAATATTCTTGTTGTAATAGACGTCAAGCAGCAAGAAAAGCCGAGCAGTAATTAATTTCTAAGAAAACTAGTAAGGGTGGAGCTTCGACAGAGTACCGAAGCTAAAATAGCCCCCCCCCCCCCCCCGCTCCCATATTGAACTATATTCAAATTCTTTAGCCACGACATACACGATAACATTCACTTTTATATAATAACGAAAGTTTTCCTATTTTGATGACGTCACTTTGTATGGGAAGAAGGCGTGGTTTTGATCCGATTCTGCCATATATCATAGAGATGGTTCACATTATATATCAAAGCTAAAGTGCAAAATTTCAAGACATTTAATTAATTTTTGTGGATTTTTTAGAGATTTTACGTTTAAAATAAAGCCACTTTGTATGGGGGGATAGGCGTGGTTTTCATCCGATTTTTTCAATTTTCATTTTAAGACTGAAGAGCAAAGCTCACCAGCCAAATTTTAAGGCATTTCTTTAATTTTTGTGGATTTAAAGACATTTTACGGTTAGTATAAAGTCACTTTGTATGGGAGGTAGGCGTGGTTTTCATCCGATTTGGCCCATTTTCGAACTTGATCTTCCTTTTTTAAAAATAATCGCGATAGCTTTAAAATTGCGGCTGTAATCGTGTCGACAGACGGACAGACGGACAGACAGACGGACACACGGAAATCGACTCAAGAGATGATGCTGATCAAAAGTATATATATTTTTCTATACCTGCCACGCCTCCTTCTTGGCGTTACAAGCGGAATGACAAAGTTAATATACCCCTTACGCAGTAGGCGTTGGGGTATAAAAATGGTAGATAAAAGAAAACTTTGGGTTGTTGCCGATTTCAATCAAGCAAATCACAGAACAAGAGGCGGCAGCTTCAAAAAAAAAAGGAAAATTAAACAAATCGGAACCCGAAAAAAGTTATATTTTTGAATTTCAATTTTTTTTTAAAGGTAGTGTATAAAAAATTACCAAATACTTGGTTAATGTATCACCCAAATAATAATTGGCAAGTCAACATGTAAAACTTAGGCGTTTTGGTGAAGTACTTGGGAGGCTGAAAACTGTCAAAGCCATCTTATAAATTATACTATGTTTTTTTTTCAATTTACCATAAGCTTTTTTTTCGGTGTACGATTACCAATAGTTAGTTCTAACAACATCAAATTATTTCACGGCAATCGAAAAGCATGTTCAAGCAACTACAAATTTGAGGTTCCTGGAACTTCAAAAATGTGGTTGGGCATATTTTTTTTTTTTTTTTTTGTTGTCATTAACCTTATTCTTAAACCAGTGTTAGTTCTCAAAACAGTGTCGAAGTAAATGCAGTCAAGCTTCTGTAACACTTACATCCTTAACTCAATTTTTCTATAACTCCAAATCGAGTGGAAGTAGTGTTTGGAGAGTAAATTGCAACTGATAAGCGAATGTTAATTTTGAAAGGCATTTTAGTATGAAAAAGGATTCCTTTTCATAAATAAACTTCCTGCCCAAAAAGGTTCCTAAATGAAATTAAAAAAATTAAAAAATGAAATTAAAAAAAAAATTCGTAATTTCAGAGACCGTATCGGTTAAGGTTTTTCTCAAAAAAAGTATGATATTAACAGTTTTCTTGTAAGTTTTATTGTATTTTTTTAAAAGTCGCTTGACTGACCAAGAAACCATTGATTTATTTTCATCTGCTTAGCGCGGACATTTTGAACTATAAAGAGATGAGATGAAAATAATGAAAACATTCAAATTGCCTGATATTTTTGGCGTTAAAAATAAAAACCACAAAATAACTGCTATTTTTGACCAATAAAATAAAATTCAAATCTAACTGCTATTTTTGCTCGAAAGAATAAAAGGCACAATATAACAGTTGTGATAGTAAAACTCGAAAATTAAAAAGGCCTTAAATATTCATGAACTTAAGACCATCAGAATCGTCACGGTATATTTAAAAAAAGTCCACTTCATTTGAAAATTGTAAAATTAGAGGTATTTTCGGTCCGAGTTATTTACTTACATACAACATATATGGGTAGAATTTTCTTTAAACTAGAAACTATACTTTTCTTTTTACTACAAGAAGTGAAAAAAACGTAACTTAAATACCTTAAAGATATATAAGAAATTGTAACTAAAGTTTTTGGGTTAACTTATAATATGCTTTCTTGAACAAAATAACTGTTTCCATTATCAGTTGATATTTCTAATCGACTTAATTTCTTACATAGGCAGCTTATAAGTTTGGGCGTCACATTATACGTTTCTTTTATGATTCCTCTTTAGCTTCTAATGCATTTGTCAGGCGGTTACCAACAAAAATCCAATCAAAATAACCAAATTCTTGTGTCAATTTAGATTGCGCCCCCTTTTCTATCGTATTTTTTGTTCAATAAAAGTAGCAATAAAAAGTCAATAAAAAATTTACAAAAATTTCTAAATAACTACAAAACACAAAATATTACAAAAAAAAAAAAACGTATTCTTTTCATGCATACTTTTGAAGATACAAAAAATAACAAGAAGAATAAGAAAAAAGTAGGTAAAATAGAGTTGGGGAAAAAATAAACAAATTCAAAGCATATTCAATGGCTCAGCAATTTCATTGGAATTAACGCAGAAAAGGCGTGGCAGTTTATGTGTAACAGGCTGAGAGGGCTGCTTTAATGGACTTTGCGCGGGTGCGCGCTGTCAACGCCGTAGCAACCGCTACAAAATGCTGACAACTCTACAACAACAATAACAAGCATACCAAAAAATTACAAAAAAAAAAGCCAAGCAACACTATAAAAAAAAAAACAAACAAAAAAAATGCAAAACTTGTGAATGCGTGCTTCGAGTGACGATACAAATGCGTATTTGGAGTGACTCAGTTGTTGCTGGTGTTTGTTGTTGCTGTCGTTGTTGTCATGTTGCTGGGCTCCCCTGTTGCTGTTGCTGTTGCTGCTAGTGTTGTTTTCAATTAATTTTTATTGCGCTGTCAGCAAAACAGAAAACATCATCACTTCATCGGATATCGTAAAATCCTTTTGCTGCCGTTCCCTCTCCCCCCACTGAGCACACTAAACAACCCCATTCTTGGACACACTTCCTGCTATTTTGCAATTCCAATTCGCTGTGCATATTTTGCTCGTTCCTCTGCTTTCTATCCCTCTCTCTCTCTCTCTCACGCAGTGTCATTTAAATGCTAATTTATCGCCGGGTTGGAGCTGCTGCGAGGAGTTTCTGCACAATTACGGTTCAATAAAAATGTCACAACATTTCGTTTTGAATGATTTCGCAGAGATTTTGACGTTTATTTTGACAGCTGTCAGTTTGAATGCGCACAGCAGCACGTGGTATTTGCTTCATTATAATTATTGTTGATGTTGTCGTTAGCAAATTGTTTTGTTTGCCTGTCAGTTTTGTATTTTATATATTTTAATCAAATGGAGCATATTTTGCAACAAGTCATAATTTTTTTTTTTTTAACTCATAGCCTGCAATTAAATTAGTGTTGAGTTTTTAATTGCCGGTCAGTAATTTTTTAATGACTCAATTAATAAGTTAATTCATATTGTGTACACACCTGATAAGAATCAGATTTGTTTAAGTTATATAGTCAATCCAAGTAGTTGACTTCCGTGTGAACAGGGCTCTGAGATGATAAGACAAAAATAAAATCGAGACAATAAAACAAATTTAAATGTATCGCTTCTTTTTGTCAAGTTTGCTTTGAAAAGCTCAGCAGAGTGCTCTGTATGTAGACTTTTGTCGCGTTAAGTTTTTTGTATTGTTGTAAATTTATTGTTGTGTTGTTAAAGATAAAGTTTTTTTTTTGTTATTTAATCTTCATCTAATTAAACTGCATACTTAACTTTTCATTAAAAGTCCAAAATTTTGCAGAAATCAAAAATTTGATGCTGTACATAGACTTTAATCCTTGACTGTACATATTTTTATTTTAGCAGAACATTAATGTTATAGATGAGTCAATGCAAGAAATCTGAGTGGTATTTCTTAAAGTTAGTGGAAAACTTGTCAGGGGAAAAAACTAAAATTTTATAGAAAAAAAATCGTATACACTGTTAAAAATTTTGTTTCAATATTCCAACTTTATTAACTGATTCAAATTAATTTTGATAAGTTGTATAATCCGAAGAATATATATCCTTCGAAATTTATTATATTATGGAAAGTGGACCACTAAAAATGTTATCCATTCGAATATACTTTTACGTATGTTAGACGTCTTTACTCTCCAACTGGTGTATACAAATTTTAACCTGTGCTAAATCTAGTTTTCAAATTATGGACTACGAATCACCTAAAATCTGGATATGACTTTTTTCGAAGAAGATTTCTCGGTCGAAAAAATGTTTCTAAAAACATTTGAAACAGTGATTTGTTTGGGATATTGTAGGATTTTTTTTTAGACATGCTATCAAGTTTGCTTAAGAAAAATTAACAATAAATTTTTTTTTGGGCTTCAACATTCTATAAATTATTTTTTACTCTGTCAAAAAAATTAAAAATTTCATTTATATTTCTTTTTTATGTGGGAAGAAGAAAAACTGTTAACTAAGGCAATCAGAATAAGCAACCGTATGAAATGGGGGTAAGTATTTGAAAATGCAATAATAATATTGAATATTTTCATAAATTTTCTTATTTTGAAAAATTTGAATCCACTACTGATTTTTAAAAATTTTCAAATTTTCAACTATGTACTAGTGGACACTGATTTCCAATACTACGGATTTTTTCAGTTACTATTTTATAATTTAAGTTCAAAATTTAAGTTCAAAAAGTTTAATTTTTAATTATTTAAAAATTTTCTGTTGTTTTTTGAATATAATTTCAATCTTACGAAACCTGAACTAGACTTTGCACAGGTCCAAAAACTTATAAACAAGCTAGGGACTAATATGGATGCAAGCTAGTCCACAAAAAACAAAATCTAAAGGTTAACATTTTTTTTATTTGAATCCTTATGTGAAATGCACTATGTATATTATTGATTCATAACTTCAACCGATGAACTCATTCAAAAAGTTTTAATTTTTATGCCCCAATGCGTACTGCGTAAGGGGTATATTAACTTTGTCATTCCGTTTGTAATGCCAAGAAGGAGGCGTGGCAGGTATAGAAAAATATATATTTTTTTGATCAGCATCACCTCCTGAGACGATTTTCATGTGTCCGTCTGTCCGTCTGTGGACACGATTACAGCCGTAGTTTTAAAGCTAAACAGATGGTTACAGCAATGGTTACAGAAATATTATCCCATATCTGTTCTTTGGAGAAGAAAAATTTATCGATGGTTTAGTAAATTTAAAATGGGTCGTACAAGCACGGAAGACGCACCTCGCTCTGGAAGTCAAAAAAACCCTACGAATGCGGAAATCGTAAAGCAAGTGCATCCGAATCGTTTTGAATAATCGTAAAGTAAAGTTGCACGACCTAGCTAAGGCCGTGTGTATCTCAACAGAATGGGCGAGATACATTTTGTATGAACTTTTGAAGAAAAAAAGCTATGGGCGCGATGGGTGCCGCGTTTGCTGACCGTCGACTAAAAAAAGAAGCGTTGATGATTCAGTGGCCGGTTTGGCGTTGCTGCAGCGTAATCGAGCGGACTTTTTCGATATAAGCAATAACGGATAAAATATGAGTTCATTGCCACGCACCTGAGTCAAATAGGCAGTCTGCAGAGCGGCTGAAAAGCCACGAAAGCCGACCAAAGCGGCGAAAAGAACAACACTCGGTCTACTTTTTTTTTTGGATAAGCATAGCATAATCTTCATCGATTACCTGCAGAAGGGAATAAAAGTAACAGAAGAATAAAATGCAGCGTTATAGTATAATATACCCAGTGAACCAAAACTAGCGTTTTTGAATTCATTTAAGAACCTTTTCGGGTAGAAACATTCATTTTCGGCACTCATAAATGAACCCTTCTTATATCATTCGTCGGACTAAAATGCCTCTCAAAAACGAACGTTATTTTGTTCGCAAATGAGTTAAAAAAAGAACCATAAACTATCCTCTTTTTTGATCGGAAATGAGTTAAAAAAAGAAACATAAAAGTTATTTTTCGGCACTCGGGAATTAACCCTTTTTGAATCAATCGCCGGACGAAAATGCTTCTCAGAAACAAACTGTTTTTTCTTCGTAAATGAGTTCAAAAATGAACCATACAAAAGTTGTTTTGTAAAAAACCGAAACGAAATTGAACCCTTTTTGTATCAATCTTTGGACTGAATTGCCTCTCAAAAACAAACCTTTTTTTGTTCAATAATGAGTTTAAAAAAAGAACCTTTTTGAATTATAACCTTTATTATTGCATAATACTATTTATAATTACATATCGATATTTTGTTAAAGAAGAAATGATTATTACTAAAATTACATTGTGTTTTCCATGATATTGATGTTTCAAAGGGGAAAAGGCGTGATTGTTTCCCAATTTGACAGACTTCCAAATTATATATGAAATATCAAAATAGTTAAGTTATTAATTGGGGAATTTATTTGATTACATTTTTGCATGGAATGTTTTCGTGGTTTTCATTCTATTTGGGCTTGATTTTAATTTTTGATAGAAAAGTTGAAAATTTTCATACGTGTAGCAATACATCCATCTCGCACTGGTAAAAAAGTTCATATGACGTTTGTACGAAGGTTAACATTTTCATTTTAAGTTCCTTTATTTACCTGATTTTAGAATATAAAAAGTAACATTTATGATTCATTTGTGAACTCATTTATGAACAGAAAATGGTTCGTTTATGAGAAATTGTTTCCTACTGATATGATAAAAAAAAAAATATTCTTTTCTGAACTCATTTCAGAATGCAAAAAAGAAACATAAATGATTCATTTCCGAACTCATTTATGAACAAAAAATGGTTAATTTACAAGGAAGTCTTACCTACTGAAATGATACAAAAATGATTCATTTTCTACTCAAAATAAGTTTTTAATGAATTTCGCAAAATATGCACAATTTTTCTTTGTGGGAAAAGCTTTCACGAATTAAATTTTTTATAACAAGCACTTTTAAGCGACAAAATAAAAAAAGAAAAAATTATAAAAAAAAAGTTCTAACCAAAAACGTTCGCCAAACTCTCACCTTACTCAAAACCTTCGCTTATGGTTCAGTGGGTCGAATATCATCCAGAACTTTTATTTTAGCTGTTGAGCAGCTGTGGCCAGCACGAAATCCAGATTGAAGTGGGGAGAGGAGATTATTATTAGTCGTTAGGAATACCGAAACTTGTACAGCCCTAAGAGCCTCACAGACTTTAGATAGAGATACGGGTGCCTTTTATATTTCGGGATTAGAGAACAAAAACAAATATTAATCATCGAAAATCACTTTATTGTTTTTCAAAATATTCTCCATTAAGATCTATACACTTTTGCATGCGTTTGAACCAATTGTCGAAGCACTTTTGCCACTCTGATTGAGGTATCTCCAAAACATGCATTCTGAATGCCGCAACCGCTTCTTCGGGCGTCGAAAATCGTTGTCCACGCAGTTTATTCTTCACGGTTGGGAATAAAAAGAAGTCATTCGGTGCCAAGTCAGGACTATACGGCGGATGACCCATCAAATCGATGTTTTGGGTGCTCAAAAATGCAGTTGTTTGAGCCGATGTGTGAGAGCTCGCATTGTCGTTTTGAAGAGTGATCCGTCTTCGGCGGTTGGTTTTCCTGATTTCTTGGAAGACAACTGGCAAACAAATGGTTGTGTACCACTCAGAGTTGACTGATCTGCGTTGTTCTAGTGGTACGGTTGCGACATGTCCATATTTTCCGAAAAAACAGGCGACCATTTGCTTGGAAGTGCTTCGTGCGCGAACAACTTTTGTTGGATTTGGCTCATCTTGAAGCACCCATACAGTCGACTGCTGTTTACTTTCGGGCTCATACGCGTAAATCCACGATTCATCACCTGTCACGATGTCATAGACGTGTTTCGAAGCACCGCGATCGTATTTTTTGAGCATTTCCTTCGACCAATCGACACGAGCCTTTTTTTGAGCGATTGACAAATTGTGTGGGATCCAACGCGAACAAATTTTTTTGACAGTCAAATGTTTATGCAATATTGAAATTATGCTGGTCCCACTTATGCCTAAGGTTGCCTCAATCTCACGATAGGTAACATGACGATCTTGCAATATCAATTCGCGCACAGCATCAATGGTTTTCGGAACAACAGCTGATTTCGGACGACCTTCACGAAATTCGTCTTGGAGTGAACTACGACCACGATTGAATTCACCATACCATCGATAAACACTGGTCCTTGATGGAGCTTCATCGCCAAAAATTGAATTAAGTTCATCCATGCACTGTTGCTGTGTTAATTCACGTCGAAAGTTGTAAAAAATAATCGCACGAAAATGTTCACGATTTAATTCCATTTTTAGACCGAGATGAATCTTTTAAGTTACTATAAACAACACAAATAGCGCTCGTATGTCAAAACGTTCTGAGTACGTATAAGCCAACAAATGTCAAACTTTGCGATAGAGTTTTCAGTTGACAGATTGCAACACCAGGGTTGCCAAATCCCGAAATATAAAAGGCACCCTTCGTATAAGCGATAAAATAAAGAAAAACGGCTCCATATGGTGAAGAAAAAGGTTCTGTACACCGTTACACACGTCCTTGAAAGCTATGTTCAAATTGTACCAATTAAGTTTCAAATTGATTGCTCAGCCACCATTTTCTCCAGATTTGCATTCCTGTGACTATTATATGTTGCCAAAACTCAAGCGGCTGAAAAATCGTTATGCCAAGTACATCGCCCTCGAAGGCAACTATATTGAGGAATATATATAACTTTCCAAAAAAAACGCTTGTTTTCATTAAAAATCCGGGGACTTTTCAGCCGATCTAATTAACAGAATTTTATTTAGATTAGCATGAAATTTTGGGGCGTAATCTTGAGCAGTCATAATTTCAAATTTCATAAAATTTGATTTTATGAATTTCAACTAAAAAGTCCCAAAAAAGTGAATTAATTCCCAAAATTACTACATTTCGATCCAAACGATAGCAGTGGTTTGGATTAGAATTTGCTGTTAACTTCAGACATGATGCACACTTGTGCAACCTACAATGAAAGAAGTACTTACTTACTTAACTTATTTAGGTGGCCGTAACAATCCGTGTTCGGGTTTCGGCCGATCTCATCAGCTCTCGCCAGGCGCCTCTGCTGTGCGCGCGCCTTCTCCAATCGGATAGTGAGATTCTCCAAACAATGAAAGAAGAGTTCTATTAAAAATACTGTGCTGTGATTTAGTGAAGTCTTAAAAAGTTAGAATATAAATCTACACAGACAAAGTTGTTAAACTATAAAATCAGTGCTCTGGAAAGAGATAAAGACCAATCTTCTTTCAATTTAAAATCTCATATAAATCTATTCTGTCTTTCTATTCTATATCTCCAGTCTATCTGTTTATTGGAAGATTTCAAGAGTCTGTTTATGGAAAGATATAAATCTGCACACTCAATCTTGGTAAAACATAAAGTCACTTTTATTGGAAGATCTCTAAATGCATACATGCATAAATAAACATTAACAGATTTTATCTCACTGCCAATGTGAATAAAAATTGTTTTTGAAAAATATCAGAATGAAAAACGAATTGTAAGACACAACAATAATATACATATATAGCGCTATGTATGTCAGAACATAAAATAAAACAATAAAATAAAACAGCAAATATTTATTAATTCGCAATAATAAATTTTGTGTCTTTCGATTGGTATCGAACGATAATTACAGGTTGTGTGCACGAACAACGCAGAAATACTACGTTCGGCATTAAAATTAATTGTGCAGCTTGCACAACAAAAACAACAACGACAACGCATTGAAGACTTTCAACGTAATTTCTTTATTTCTTTAAGAAAACCTGGCAGTCAACATAAAGAACACAAAAACCAAAAAAAAAAAAAAAAAATGGAACCAACATAAAAAATGTAGTCAACCAAAAGTAACAAAAAAAACCCAGCATAAAAACGTTCCAAAAACAAGGCGAATTCTTTAAATATTACTTTATGACGTTTGCACGTAGGTTGGAATTGGATTGCACTGAATTGGATAAGCTTGGCCTGCGCGCCAGTTCATGCCAAATTGAACTGACTGACTGACTGCATAGGTTAGGTTAGTTCAGGTTAGGTGCAAGTCAAGCGAACGCATAGTCAGTCCGTTGATACTGTTCGAGTGCCGCAGACATTTTGAGACTCATTTATATTCAAAACTGTTGCCAAGCAGTTGGAATAGTTTTTTTTTTTTTTTTATATTTTAATTTACTTTTTGGCTCAACTTGCTCATCGAGCGGATTTTCTTGTTTTCAAACCAATTTATTGAGGAAAACTCAGCAGAGTTTAATTCAATTAATTATTACCAAGCAAGACGTAGTTTGTAATTATTTACAATTACGCAATTACAGCAGCAGAAAACAGAGACAACAGCAGTAGCTAGTTGTCTTAGCCTCAATTGTAAAATGGGCGAGTGGACGGACAGGTGATGCGGAATAAATAAGGTAGGCAGTCGATTTCGAGTAAGGCGCGAGTCAAAGGCAATGAGCAATGTTGAGCAATCATTGATTGTTTAATTATTGACTTAATTTTAATATGTTCAAAATGTTAATTCGCACAATTTGTAGCATACACAAAGGCGCAATTAAATGCATTTGCATTGTGCGCTCTCAATAATTCGTTATATTTTGCTTAACAAGTTGTTTGAATTTAACATTTTTTTTTTTTTTTGTTCTTGCACGTTGTGATTTAATTTATCAAACTTTTATTAAAAAAAATTTTAAAATTTTAATACATTAAGTTTGAATAAGGCCCTCGTATGTAAGGCTCTTGAACTGAGATTATTACTATATTCATAAATAAAAATTTTTTTTTGAAAAAAGCAAAATGTTGAAGCTTCAAAGTAACGCACATTTTAATTATGCAAAATAAAATTACACAGAGCCAAAACATCCTATTAAAATAGCACAAAATCGAGAACATTTCTCTATGGTTTTCATCCAAAAAGACTGTCTTATTAAAACCATAGAGAAAATCTTATTTAAACGCTTTTATTTTTTATTATGAAAATCACATAGTTTCAAGAAGAATCTTCTTGTTTTTAAAAAACAAACTTCTTGAAACTATAAGAAAGTCTTTTTAAAAATATGTGATTTCATTTTTTATTTTAAAGGCCTCTTTCCAGCTCTTAAGTAATGGGTTAAGTAAAATGTTCTATATATTTCTTGAATAAAAAAGTAGTAAGAAAGTATTTTTGATTTCGTTGAAAAATCGAGCAGCGGGAAATTTCTCTCTGTCCTGTCTTCCAATCAGGGTTGGCTGGGACAAAATCTGTTGCAGTTAAGCAATAGGATTAACCTTTACTAGCAGTGTCAGCTTTGCAGTTCGTATCAACGGGATACGCTTGATACGAAGTTTGGAAATGTGCCAGGCTGCTCTGCCTCCGGTGATTTTCGGTCTGCCCTTTAAAAACTAAATATATACCTAACGAAACGTTCTTGCATTCTATATCCAGATATTCACTTATGAATACTCTCTTTTCAAGATTGGGTACAAATACAATTGATTTACGGCCAAGTTAAGTATTTTGGAAGGGAAAAGAAAGATCAAATGTTGCATATCCTTTTAACACAATACAATTTTGGTACTACCTGACAGTAGTTGCCCCGTTATCCTTCTATCACAAAGCCCGAAACGTGGTACTGATATTTTTCTTGTGAGCAATCGTCAGCTTGCTGAAAATGGTCATACTTATACAATGGTCTGTACTTGAGTGGACTAAGAGCTCCATTGTGCTCGTGAATTACAACGTGGATATGCATCAGTAGTTAGTCATCGAAATTAAATACATATTTTGAGGTATGGCCTATGGCTTCATTCGCTATGTCTAAACTGGTTGACTTCCTAAATTGTTTTCTTTCCACCGTCAAATATGCCGCCATAATTCTACTCCTCTGATCATCTCAGCAAACCATTCCTTAAACCCTAAAAAGTTGTTAAATAGGCCTATGAAGTTGTTGGTAACCATATTGTAACTTTTAAGTAACCCAATTTACTTGAAGAAACAATGTGAAGAGAATATAACTGTTTCTTGTTACTGATTATTGCCTTTGGGTGGTTTAAACCAAGGATTATACGTTATTATTGGTTTTTACTGTTGCAATTTCTTGCACTTCTTGAGACAGTCTTCGGTTGTAGATCGAAAAGTGTGGATCAATCGTCACAAAGCCTTTACCAAGACAATTTTACGGTAACTTTCTTAAAATCTACTTACTTTATGCTTACCGAAGTGTTGCACTTGCGGCATAGTTTCCAATCTGTATCTTTTTTTATATATATGGCATTATCTGCTAAAAAAATTATGGATCTTTCCAGTGGAGTATGAATTAATTAAAAGAGGAAAAAAATTAATTTTGTGTATCTTTGTGAATTGATCTATTTTTATTTTAAACATATCTGGAAAGGATTTGCCCCAATTTGAGAATTTTCCCAGCATTTTTTTAGCAAAACGTCACATATTCTTGTTCAAAACTTGCCTCAGACTTCAATAACAGCGTTTTATATAGTAAGGATTATTATTACAAGCACATTGTTTCTCACAAAATTTACTTTAAGAAACAATGTGACTAGCATATATTTCTTGATATTCACAATGTTCATTTTTCATCGAAAAAAAGAAGTATAAAAAATTTTTTTTCTTCCGAGCTGAATTCACTTTTAAGGAATTTTTATAAAAGAAAATTTGTTTTTGATTACTTTTAATTTTTTTAATATGAAAATTATGATTTGCTTGAGAGCTGAAAACAGGCCTTAAACGTTATCTTCTTGATATTTAAATAAAAAATCTAAAAAATTAATTTATTTATTTATTTATATAAAGGAAATATAGAAAGTAGGAAAATATAAATAGAAATTTCATAAAGTTTTTTTAGTATGAATGTTTAAACAAAACATTTTAATTTCAATTTCATGTATTCATGTATACATAAAAAAAGGCTAAGCTTTTCTTCTTAGTTTAAAGCAGTGGTCATCAAACTCTATACAAGCATACTTTGTTTATGTATAAAAGCTCATTGAAAGCTTTGCACTGAAAAAAAATACTACTTGAGCCTCAGTTCAGCTTTCATGCAAGAGGATGGTTCGCTTGTTTTATTATTCAGTGGCGCCGGAAAAATTTTTCATCTGGTGTATTACAAATATATGGGAGAGGCGTGAGGGGGAAATGTTTTTAAAAAATTTTGCGATTTACGTATGTAATAATTCATACCGAAGAAACATATTAACATTCACTATTTTATGCACCGTTACAAAATAGGCGAATAATTTCAAATAGTAAAGGTTAATTAGAATAATAATTTAATTTCAATTTTTAAAATTCAATTTTAATTTAGAAGTGTCAATACTTACTATACGAAACTGTCTTTTTTTTCGCTTTTTTGTTTTCTTTTTAATTCTTTAGGTTTGAAAGAAATATTTGCTTCCTTCTCTAAGCGCTTTTATTTTTTAATTTAACTTGCAGGCATTCAAGAAGAGTTAAAATGATCTAGAATTCCCTTTGGCATTACCCAGGACTAATGACGAGGACGTTGGAATTATGTAGCCCCTTCTTTTCTTTTTTTTATATATATTTTCATTTTTAATTTTTTTCATGTTTTATATATATTTTTTTTTATATTTTTTATTCATTTATAATGTAGAAAAAATATTTTCTGCAAA
The DNA here is from genome assembly GCA_914767935.1 of Coremacera marginata. Lineage (NCBI taxonomy): Eukaryota > Metazoa > Arthropoda > Insecta > Diptera > Sciomyzidae > Coremacera > Coremacera marginata. Next base: position 20,486,924 of record OU612046.1, on the reverse strand, counting down.
AAAGAATTGCAACTCCCATTCAAGTAGAGACATTTTGTATAGAAATAGCAAAAACTGATATTTTATGAGTGTAGCATAAGTAGCGTATGCGCACCAAAAAAAAAATCTAACAAGCATGCATGTGCCGCAGGTTTGTCCTGCATGAAATTTCAATAGATACTGACGCAGTTCAGTGCTCGTCCGTAAGTTAATATGTATACAGAAAGCTTTTAAGCACAAAAGCTCAAATGCCCGCGGGTATAGGCTTTGATGATCACTGGTTTAAAGTGTTCTCTTCTTAAGCTTAAATGAGATGAGTGAGTGAGATGACAATAGTATTTAAAACATTTCCACATCATTTCCTTCATTCAATTACAAATCTTATAAGACAATGTTTGATAATATATAAAAAAAATAGAAATAAGAAGATTTATCAATGAAAATTCTTCTTATTTGGTACTATTAAGAAGAAAATCTCATAAAAAAGCTCAATAAGGGGATCTTCTTGATTTTACGTCTTAGTTTTTTGCTCTGTGTATCTAAGACGAAATAAATATATTATTAGACATACATTTACAGAATAGTAAATAGAAAATCAAAAGATTTGATTTATTAATTTAACCATCAAAGATTTATTTAAATCATAAACTCTTTATCAGTTTTTAATAAAACTTTCATTTTTAAAAAGTTTTAATTAGTTTCATTAATACTGCAGAAATCCTGCCGACGACTAGTCACAATGAACCGCCTTAAAATATGATAAACTTTTTTATTTACATTAATGCTTCAGTTAAGCTTATCTAAATCTCTGCATAAATTAAATTAATTTGTAGCCATTTTTTTTTAACACTATATTTTTCCTAACCATTTAATTAATTTTGCACATTATTATGCATTAAAAAACCGCATCGCGTGGTTTAAGTGTACCACAGTGTAAAACAACAACAATCATAACAACAACAAAGTGATACTAACAATGCCATTTAATTTGGCAAAACATTTTTAAAATGGAAAATTTTAAAGAATTCCGCCATGTTGGCAATAGTGACAGCGCAGTGGTTTTTCGCTGGTGGGAAGCATTTAAAAAAAAAAAGTGCATTTAAAAAGCTTTGGTAAGCCAACCAAAAATAAGCAAAAAAGTAAAAAAAAATACTGCAGCAAGCATGGATGATGGTAGACGGTTGTCTGAGCGACAACAACAACAACAACAACAACAATAGAATAAAATAACCACTTTTTGTTTAGTAGTGACTGAGTTGACTCTGAAGCGACTCTTAAGGCCATGAAAGCCAAATAAAAATCCTTTGGAGGCGGTTTGGCGCGCACCAGCGAAAATAATTCACAAATTATGCGAATAAAATTTTTAATAATTCTTCGCATGGCAGCGAGTCAACGGCAACAACAGCTACAACAACAACGACATTTATTAAATAAATTCAAGGCATAAAAACAACAACCAAAAAACAACAATGTGGCCAAAAAGAAGTCCGCATAACGTACCAGTAAAATCCACAAACAAGTCTGCTTGAGCCCCCAAAAGCAAAAAGTGGGCTGGCATAAAATCTTCAACGCGTCGGTATCTTAAAGATTTCATGTTTGAAAGATGCAAGCAAAACAGCAAATAGTGCCAAAGATGCAGCGGAAAATTTGAGCCAGTTTGATCTAAAACACGGTATCGCGCCGTGTCATAACGTGCCTGCTTGGCACATGTTGGAGATTCTGGTGAATCTGGCTGGTGAAGCTGATGAAGCTGGCTGCGTGTCTGCAGGAAAACTGCAGGCATTCCGCAAAGCCGGCTGTTTGTGATACTTACGGACACAAACGTTAGTTTTAACGCTATTTTACTTTGTTGTTGTTGTTGCTAGGGGTTTTCGTGGCTAAAAGTGCTTTGGCGCTGTCCATGTAAGCCATGTTGGCAGTTTTCGTTTATGGCTCATTGTTAGCTTACATTGTTTTTTCTGTTTTTTTTTTTTTTGCATTACAAAATGGCAAACGTTTTGGCCATACTTGGCGGCGGTGCTTGGTTTTTGATGTTTTTAGGCTTGAGTTGATTTTGTTGCTGGCAAATTTTGTTTTTTTTTTTTATGCTACAAAATGCTTGGATGCTGCTTAAGCTTCATGCTTGAATGCAAAGTAGTTGAATCAGCATGTAAAGGACGTGCAAATATTTGCTAAAGCTCAGATATAAGCATTAAGAATGCAGTGATTGTAAGAGTAAAACGGATGAAGGTGCGTGGGGGATGAAATAAAGCCTGATATCTGCAAGGTGAACTTTGAAAAAAAGTGGCTGAATATGCAAAAGATATATGCCTGGAGTTGAGAATTCAAAGTGTAGAGTTAAAATTTAAGAAGAATATTTAATTTTGAAGATTGAGGAGCAAAGAGATAAGGTTTAGAAATTTGGATGAAAAATCCAAGATTTAAGTTTTAAGATTTTAGATTTCAGATTTAAGATTTCAGATTTTAAAAGATATAAGATTTAAAAAGATTTAAGATTTAAAATTTAAGATTTAAGAATAAAGATTTAAAAAGATATAAGATTTAAAAAGATTAAAGATTTAAGAGGATATAAGGTTTAAAAGGATATAAGATATAAGATATAAGATATAAGATATAAGATATAAGATATAAGATATAAGATATAAGATATAAGATATAAGATATAAGATATAAGATATAAGATATAAGATATAAGATATAAGATATAAGATATAAGATATAAGATATAAGATATAAGATATAAGATATAAGATATAAGATATAAGATATAAGATATAAGATATAAGATATAAGATATAAGATATAAGATATAAGATATAAGATATAAGATATAAGATATAAGATATAAGATATAAGATATAAGATATAAGATATAAGATATAAGATATAAGATATAAGATATAAGATATAAGATATAAGATATAAGATATAAGATATAAGATATAAGATATAAGATATAAGATATAAGATATAAGATATAAGATATAAGATATAAGATATAAGATATAAGATATAAGATATAAGATATAAGATATAAGATATAAGATATAAGATATAAGATATAAGATATAAGATATAAGATATAAGATATAAGATATAAGATATAAGATATAAGATATAAGATATAAGATATAAGATATAAGATATAAGATATAAGATATAAGATATAAGATATAAGATATAAGATATAAGATATAAGATATAAGATATAAGATATAAGATATAAGATATAAGATATAAGATATAAGATATAAGATATAAGATATAAGATATAAGATATAAGATATAAGATATAAGATATAAGATATAAGATATAAGATATAAGATATAAGATATAAGATATAAGATATAAGATATAAGATATAAGATATAAGATATAAGATATAAGATATAAGATATAAGATATAAGATATAAGATATAAGATATAAGATATAAGATATAAGATATAAGATATAAGATATAAGATATAAGATATAAGATATAAGATATAAGATATAAGATATAAGATATAAGATATAAGATATAAGATATAAGATATAAGATATAAGATATAAGATATAAGATATAAGATATAAGATATAAGATATAAGATATAAGATATAAGATATAAGATATAAGATATAAGATATAAGATATAAGATATAAGATATAAGATATAAGATATAAGATATAAGATATAAGATATAAGATATAAGATATAAGATATAAGATATAAGATATAAGATATAAGATATAAGATATAAGATATAAGATATAAGATATAAGATATAAGATATAAGATATAAGATATAAGATATAAGATATAAGATATAAGATATAAGATATAAGATATAAGATATAAGATATAAGATATAAGATATAAGATATAAGATATAAGATATAAGATATAAGATATAAGATATAAGATATAAGATATAAGATATAAGATATAAGATATAAGATATAAGATATAAGATATAAGATATAAGATATAAGATATAAGATATAAGATATAAGATATAAGATATAAGATATAAGATATAAGATATAAGATATAAGATATAAGATATAAGATATAAGATATAAGATATAAGATATAAGATATAAGATATAAGATATAAGATATAAGATATAAGATATAAGATATAAGATATAAGATATAAGATATAAGATATAAGATATAAGATATAAGATATAAGATATAAGATATAAGATATAAGATATAAGATATAAGATATAAGATATAAGATATAAGATATAAGATATAAGATATAAGATATAAGATATAAGATATAAGATATAAGATATAAGATATAAGATATAAGATATAAGATATAAGATATAAGATATAAGATATAAGATATAAGATATAAGATATAAGATATAAGATATAAGATATAAGATATAAGATATAAGATATAAGATATAAGATATAAGATATAAGATATAAGATATAAGATATAAGATATAAGATATAAGATATAAGATATAAGATATAAGATATAAGATATAAGATATAAGATATAAGATATAAGATATAAGATATAAGATATAAGATATAAGATATAAGATATAAGATATAAGATATAAGATATAAGATATAAGATATAAGATATAAGATATAAGATATAAGATATAAGATATAAGATATAAGATATAAGATATAAGATATAAGATATAAGATATAAGATATAAGATATAAGATATAAGATATAAGATATAAGATATAAGATATAAGATATAAGATATAAGATATAAGATATAAGATATAAGATATAAGATATAAGATATAAGATATAAGATATAAGATATAAGATATAAGATATAAGATATAAGATATAAGATATAAGATATAAGATATAAGATATAAGATATAAGATATAAGATATAAGATATAAGATATAAGATATAAGATATAAGATATAAGATATAAGATATAAGATATAAGATATAAGATATAAGATATAAGATATAAGATATAAGATATAAGATATAAGATATAAGATATAAGATATAAGATATAAGATATAAGATATAAGATATAAGATATAAGATATAAGATATAAGATATAAGATATAGATATAAGATATAAGATATAAGATATAAGATATAAGATATAAGATATAAGATATAAGATATAAGATATAAGATATAAGATATAAGATATAAGATATAAGATATAAGATATAAGATATAAGATATAAGATATAAGATATAAGATATAAGATATAAGATATAAGATATAAGATATAAGATATAAGATATAAGATATAAGATATAAGATATAAGATATAAGATATAAGATATAAGATATAAGATATAAGATATAAGATATAAGATATAAGATATAAGATATAGATATAAGATATAAGATATAAGATATAAGATATAAGATATAAGATATAAGATATAAGATATAAGATATAAGATATAAGATATAAGATATAAGATATAAGATATAAGATATAAGATATAAGATATAAGATATAAGATATAAGATATAAGATATAGATATAAGATATAAAAATAAGATATAAGATATAAGATATAAGATATAAGATATAAGATATAAGATATAAGATATAAGATATAAGATATAAGATATAAGATATAAGATATAAGATATAAGATATAAGATATAAGATATAAGATATAAGATATAAGATATAAGATATAAGATATAAGATATAAGATATAAGATATAAGATATAAGATATAAGATATAAGATATAAGATATAAGATATAAGATATAAGATATAAGATATAAGATATAAGATATAAGATATAAGATATAAGATATAAGATATAAGATATAAGATATAAGATATAAGATATAAGATATAAGATATAAGATATAAGATATAAGATATAAGATATAAGATATAAGATATAAGATATAAGATATAAGATATAAGATATAAGATATAAGATATAAGATATAAGATATAAGATATAAGATATAAGATATAAGATATAAGATATAAGATATAAGATATAAGATATAAGATATAAGATATAAGATATAAGATATAAGATATAAGATATAAGATATAAGATATAAGATATAAGATATAAGATATAAGATATAAGATATAAGATATAAGATATAAGATATAAGATATAAGATATAAGATATAAGATATAAGATATAAGATATAAGATATAAGATATAAGATATAAGATATAAGATATAAGATATAAGATATAAGATATAAGATATAAGATATAAGATATATATATAGATATAAGATATAAGATATAAGATATAAGATATAAGATATAAGATATAAGATATAAGATATAAGATATAAGATATAAGATATAAGATATAAGATATAAGATATAAGATATAAGATATAAGATATAAGATATAAGATATAAGATATAAGATATAAGATATAAGATATAAGATATAAGAATAAGATATAAGATATAAGATATAAGATATAAGATATAAGATATAAGATATAAGATATAAGATATAAGATATAAGATATAAGATATAAGATATAAGATATAAGATATAAGATATAAGATATAAGATATAAGATATAAGATATAAGATATAAGATATAAGATATAAGATATAAGATATAAGATATAAGATATAAGATATAAGATATAAGATATAAGATATAAGATATAAGATATAAGATATAAGATATAAGATATAAGATATAAGATATAAGATATAAGATATAAGATATAAGATATAAGATATAAGATATAAGATATAAGATATAGATATAAGATATAAGATATAAGATATAAGATATAAGATATAAGATATAAGATATAAGATATAAGATATAAGATATAAGATATAAGATATAAGATATAAGATATAAGATATAAGATATAAGATATAAGATTTAAGATATAAGATATAAGATATAAGATATAAGATATAAGATATAAGATATAAGATATAAGATATAAGATATAAGATATAAGATATAAGATATAAGATATAAGATATAAGATATAAGATAGAAGATATAAGATATAAGATATAAGATATAAGATATAAGATATAAGATATAAGATATAAGATATAAGATATAAGATATAAGATATAAGATATAGATATAGATATAAGATATAAGATATAAGATATAAGATATAAGATATAAGATATAAGATATAAGATATAAGATATAAGATATAAGATATAAGATATAAGATATAAGATATAAGATATAAGATATAAGATATAAGATATAAGATATAAGATATAAGATATAAGATATAAGATATAAGATATAAGATATAAGATATAAGATATAAGATATAAGATATAAGATATAAGATATAAGATATAAGATATAAGATATAAGATATAAGATATAAGATATAAGATATAAGATATAAGATATAAGATATAAGATATAAGATATAAGATATAAGATATAAGATATAAGATATAAGATATAAGATATAAGATATAAGATATAAGATATAAGATATAAGATATAAGATATAAGATATAAGATATAAGATATAAGATATAAGATATAAGATATAAGATATAAGATATAAGATATAAGATATAAGATATAAGATATAAGATATAAGATATAGATATAAGATATAAGATATAAGATATAAGATATAAGATATAGATATAAGATATAAGATATAAGATATAAGATATAAGATATAAGATATAAGATATAAGATATAAGATATAAGATATAAGATATAAGATATAAGATATAAGATATAAGATATAAGATATAAGATATAAGATATAAGATATAAGATATAAGATATAAGATATAAGATATAAGATATAAGATATAAGATATAAGATATAAGATATAAGATATAAGATATAAGATATAAGATATAAGATATAAGATATAAGATATAAGATATAAGACATAAGATATAAGATATAAGATATCGTATGCTAATAGTAACCTTAATCATAATTATTCTTTATACTATCAAAATGTAGGAGGGCTTAGGACTAAAATTAAATCACTTTTTCTTTCATCATTTTCACTACTTTATGATATAATCATCTTTACTGAAACTTGGTTAACTGATTGCCACTATTCATCAGAGCTTTTCAATAACACTAGCTACAGCGTCTTCCGTAAAGATCGCTGTCCGCTTAAAACTGGTTTTTGCCGAGGAGGAGGAGTACTCGTTGCAATCCGAAACTGCTTTTCTTGTCAATTAATTCCAACGTCAAACCATTGCAGTTTATACGACATTGACCAATTAATTATTAAAGTTTGTATTGACACCGATTTCGAGCTATTAGTCTTTGCTAGCTACATTCCACCAAACAGTCAGTTTGAACTCTATAATGCACACTTTGCTAATTGCAGAGTCCTTCTTGATAATCTCAAATATCCACAACATGTTGTCTTTGTTGGTGACTTCAATTTAGGTAATATAAACTGGGTACCCGTCTGTGACGAATTTTACTTGGTGCCTCTCAATGTCAACAACGAAATCGAAGCCTTGTTGATCGATTTCTTTGGTCAATATGACCTCATACAAATTAACAATTTAAAAAATGATTTAAGTCGTTGTCTCGACCTAATATTCATCGACAAAGACTTTAAAGCAATACTAGACTCACCTCCTTGTCCAATTTTTAATAGAACTCAACATCATGTTCCAATCTTACTTGATTTCTCGATTTACTACTTTCAGAAATTCGATACCAATTGTAAACTCTCTAGAGACTACAAAAATGGGAATTTTATAGAAATGAATAACCATCTGTCCTCATTCGCCTGGGATGATGTTTTACATGGATCTGACCTTAACTTGATGTACTTGAAATTTATTGAAATCTTTAATGAAGCCATCCAAATGTTTATTCCCACCAAACAGTACAGCACAAATGGTAACCCTCCTTGGTTTAATAAGAGACTGAGTAAATTAAAAAACCGAAAAAATAAAGCGTATAAGTGTCTGAGAAAAAATAAGGATAACCTAACACTCAAATCGGTCTATATAAATCTTCAACACGAATTTGACACACTGAACAAGTTCCTTTATCGTTCTTATCTTTTGTCCACTGAATCTGAACTCAAAAGAAATAGCAAGTATTTCTGGATCTTCATCAACAACAAAAGAAAGTCAAATGGCCTTCCAACTGAAATGACCTATCTCGGCCAATCTTCTAATAACACAGAAACCATTTGCAACCTATTCGCTGACTACTTCAAATCAGTGTACTCATCCTAATAACACAGAAACCATTTGCAACCTATTCGCTGACTACTTCAAATCAGTGTACTCATCCGAGCCTCAGATTTCATCTGGTTGCACACTTCCAAGTCAACTTCTTGATTTAGATTCTCTTTCTCTTGATGAATTTGACGTACGTAATACATTAAATAGCCTTCAAAGCAGCTCGAGTGAGGGCCCTGATGGGTTATCACCGATCTCACTTAAAAATTGTTCTCACTCCATTGCTTATGCATTGTCATTAATTTTTAACAAATCACTAGCATCCGGCATGTTTTTAGATACTTGGAAAGTCTCCCTTATCATTCCTATCCATAAATCTGGGCCAAAGCATGAAATCGTAAACTATAGACCGATTTGTAAACTTGCTACTATACCTAAACTATTTGAGAAAATTATTAATGATAAACTAATTTTCTTGGTCAAAAACATTATCACTCCGTACCAACACGGATTTTTGAGTGGTAAATCTACAGCAACAAACCTTTTCCTCTTCACTAATTATATTGTTAGCAATATGGAAAACCACTCGCAGACTGACGTCATCTTCACAGACTTCGCTAAGGCCTTTGACAAGGTAAATCATAATTGCTTAGTTTCAAAACTCTCCTCAATTGGTTTCCGCTCCTGTCTGCTTAGTTGGCTCAGATCCTACTTACTTAACCGTCTCCAACTTGTCAAAATTAACGAATTTTATTCTAGCCCAATTAAGGTCACATCAGGCGTCCCACAGGGCAGCCATCTCGGTCCGCTGTTGTTTTTACTATTTATAAACGACCTTCCCCTTGTTGTAAACCATTCCAAATGCCTGCTCTTTGCTGACGATCTTAAACTGTTTCGTCCAATCAGATCACAGATTGAATGCCATCTTCTGCAAGATGACCTAAACTCAATTTCCACTTGGTGCAAGGAAAATTACTTGCCACTTAACATATCTAAATGTCAATATCTCACCTTCACCAGATCTACATCATCAATAGTCGGTAACTACGAAATTAATTCCATACCACTTGAAAGAATTTTTTCAAAAAAAGATTTGGGTATCATTCTCGATCCCCAACTTAATTTTAGAGACCATATTGATTTTATCATCAATAAGGCAAATTCGATGCTTGGCTTTTTGAAAAGAAACAGCAAGGAATTTAATGATCCTTACACGCTTAAAACGCTCTATACTTCGCTCGTCCGACCGCATCTCGAATACTCCTCTATAATATGGAGCCCATCATCATTCTTACGGTCTGAAAGAATTGAGAGAGTCCAAAGAAATTTCACAAGGTACATGGTAAATCAACTAAACTGGAATCTACCCCAGTACCCTCCATATAAAACGAGATGTGCCCTTATCGACTTGAGCACTCTTCATTGTAGAAGAGTTGCATCCTCAATCTTATTTGTTAGGGATCTTATTCACAACAAAATCAATTGTCCAGAACTACTAGAAATGTTGGATTTCCATATACCAGCAAGGTCCCTCCGTAGTCAGTTCCACTTCCATGAAACGTACCACAGAACTACTTATGGTCTCAATGAACCCTTAGCACGTTGTATAAGAGAAGTTAACAAAATCCTTTCATATACCGATATATTTGAATCTTCTTCTCGACAGTACTTTAAAAACACACTATACAATTACCTCATGACGCTCTGATGTCTAGTTTACTTCTTTCAGTTCTACCAGTTCATTTTCATTATATTCTATTATTCCTAAATATGTGCCTTTAAAGCTTTATATTATACTCTGTCCTAGTCAATCAGTTACTTTATAAGTCCAAAAATTTTTATTAAAAACTCTCCTGTTTGTAACATTACCATACTATTATGTAATAAGCAATAATTATTATTATTATCATTATTAAATCAAATTGTGATATATCGTATAGTAGTCTGTAAGAGTTTAACTCTGTTTGACGAAATAAATAAATAAATAAATAAATAAATAAATAAATAAATAGATATAAGATATAAGATATAAGATATAAGATATAAGATATAAGATATAAGATATAAGATATAAGATATAAGATATAAGATATAAGATATAAGATATAAGATATAAGATATAAGATATAAGATATAAGATATAAGATATAAGATATAAGATATAAGATATAAGATATAAGATATAAGATATAAGATATAAGATATAAGATATAAGATATAAGATATAAGATATAAGATATAAGATATAAGATATAAGATATAAGATATAAGATATAAGATATAAGATATAAGATATAAGATATAAGATATAAGATATAAGATATAAGATATAAGATATAAGATATAAGATATAAGATATAAGATATAAGATATAAGATATAAGATATAAGATATAAGATATAAGATATAAGATATAAGATATAAGATATAAGATATAAGATATAAGATATAAGATATAAGATATAAGATATAAGATATAAGATATAAGATATAAGATATAAGATATAAGATATAAGATATAAGATAAATAAGATATAAGATATAAGATATAAGATATAAGATATAAGATATAAGATATAAGATATAAGATATAAGATATAAGATATAAGATATAAGATATAAGATATAAGATATAAGATATAAGATATAAGATATAAGATATAAGATATAAGATATAAGATATAAGATATAAGATATAAGATATAAGATATAAGATATAAGATATAAGATATAAGATATAAGATATAAGATATAAGATATAAGATATAAGATATAAGATATAAGATATAAGATATAAGATATAAGATATAAGATATAAGATATAAGATATAAGATATAAGATATAAGATATAAGATATAAGATATAAGATATAAGATATAAGATATAAGATATAAGATATAAGATATAAGATATAAGATATAAGATATAAGATATAAGATATAAGATATAAGATATAAGATATAAGATATAAGATATAAGATATAAGATATAAGATATAAGATATAAGATATAAGATATAAGATATAAGATATAAGATATAAGATATAAGATATAAGATATAAGATATAAGATATAAGATATAAGATATAAGATATAAGATATAAGATATAAGATATAAGATATAAGATATAAGATATAAGATATAAGATATAAGATATAAGATATAAGATATAAGATATAAGATATAAGATATAAGATATAAGATATAAGATATAAGATATAAGATATAAGATATAAGATATAAGATATAAGATATAAGATATAAGATATAAGATATAAGATATAAGATATAAGATATAAGATATAAGATATAAGATATAAGATATAAGATATAAGATATAAGATATAAGATATAAGATATAAGATATAAGATATAAGATATAAGATATAAGATATAAGATATAAGATATAAGATATAAGATATAAGATATAAGATATAAGATATAAGATATAAGATATAAGATATAAGATATAAGATATAAGATATAAGATATAAGATATAAGATATAAGATATAAGATATAAGATATAAGATATAAGATATAAGATATAAGATATAAGATATAAGATATAAGATATAAGATATAAGATATAAGATATAAGATATAAGATATAAGATATAAGATATAAGATATAAGATATAAGATATAAGATATAAGATATAAGATATAAGATATAAGATATAAGATATAAGATATAAGATATAAGATATAAGATATAAGATATAAGATATAAGATATAAGATATAAGATATAAGATATAAGATATAAGATATAAGATATAAGATATAAGATATAAGATATAAGATATAAGATATAAGATATAAGATATAAGATATAAGATATAAGATATAAGATATAAGATATAAGATATAAGATATAAGATATAAGATATAAGATATAAGATATAAGATATAAGATATAAGATATAAGATATAAGATATAAGATATAAGATATAAATATAAGATATAAGGATATAAGATATAAGATATAAGATATAAGATATAAGATATAAGATATAAGATATAAGATATAAGATATAAGATATAAGATATAAGATATAAGATATAAGATATAAGATATAAGATATAAGATATAAGATATAAGATATAAGATATAAGATATAAGATATAAGATATAAGATATAAGATATAAGATATAAGATATAAGATATAAGATATAAGATATAAGATATAAGATATAAGATATAAGATATAAGATATAAGATATAAGATATAAGATATATAAGATATAAGATATAAGATATAAGATATAAGATATAAGATATAAGATATAAGATATAAGATATAAGATATAAGATATAAGATATAAGATATAAGATATAAGATATAAGATATAAGATATAAGATATAAGATATAAGATATAAGATATAAGAGATAAGATATAAGATATAAGATATAAGATATAAGATATAAGATATAAGATATAAGATATAAGATATAAGATATAAGATATAAGATATAAGATATAAGATATAAGATATAAGATATAAGATATAAGATATAAGATATAAGATATAAGATATAAGATATAAGATATAAGATATAAGATATAAGATATAAGATATAAGATATAAGATATAAGATATAAGATATAAGATATAAGATATAAGATATAAGATATATGATATAAGATATAAGATATAAGATATAAGATATAAGGTATAAGATATAATATATAAGATATAAGATATAAGATATAAGATATAAGATATAAGATATAAGATATAAGATATAAGATATAAGATATAAGATATAAGATATAAGATATAAGATATAAGATATAAGATATAAGATATAAGATATAAGATATAAGATATAAGATATAAGATATAAGATATAAGATATATGATATAAGATATAAGATATAAGATATAAGATATAAGATATAAGATATAAGATATAAGATATAAGATATAAGATATAAGATATAAGATATAAGATATAAGATATAAGATATAAGATATAAGATATAAGATATAAGATATAAGATATAAGATATAAGATATAAGATATAAGATATAAGATATAAGATATAAGATATAAGATATAAGATATAAGATATAAGATATAAGATATAAGATATAAGATATAAGATATAAGATATAAGATATAAGATATAAGATATAAGATATAAGATATAAGATATAAGATATATGATATAAGATATAAGATATAAGATATAAGATATAAGATATAAGATATAAGATATAAGATATAAGATATAAGATATAAGATATAAGATATAAGATATAAGATATAAGATATAAGATATAAGATATAAGATATAAGATATAAGATATAAGATATAAGATATTAGATATAAGATATATGATATAAGATATAAGATATAAGATATAAGATATAAGGTATAAGATATAATATATAAGATATAAGATATAAGATATAAGATATAAGATATAAGATATAAGATATAAGATATAAGATATAAGATATAAGATATAAGATATAAGATATAAGATATAAGATATAAGATATAAGGTATAAGATATAAGTTATAAGATATTAGATATAAGATTCAAAGTTTAAAATTTAGGATTTTAGAGTTAAGATTCAATGTTTTAGATTTAAATGTTAAAATTTTAAACTTTAGTTTAAAGGTTTTAAAAAATGAAAAATTGTCATCTGAAAATTTGCTTATCTTCCAATAAAAGTAGAGCTGCATATTTCTTCCGAACTTCCTCTCTAAAATTTGGCATTCTTGAAATCAATAATGACCTAGATAAGAAAGATTTTTGAAGGATATTCTTAATTTTAAGCCATCATGCATAATTTTTGAGTTATTTTGAAAACTATTTTTGAATTTTGCAAACAATGTGTTTCTCATCAACAAGAAATATCATTTAAAATCATTCGTATATATAATAATGAAACCAACTGATCGACAATCACTTTGGAAAGATCATTTAGACAAATGATCCACAACAGTCTAGGAAAGCCACCTTTTTACTACCAATTAAAACAAGCTGCTAAAAATACCAACTCTAACAATAAATCAAAAAAGTTTAATATAAATTAGAACAAAACAGCAGTCTATATATATATAATTGATACCACTCCTTCATTTTTATTTTAAATTTGAAACAGAGTCCAACAGGTCCCGATTTTTTTGTTACAGTTTCTTCAAAGAAAATTATATCCAACAACTGCCAGAACCGACTAGATTCATTTATCATTTTGTTTTTTGTTTTCTTATGAATTAAAATAAAATTAGAACAAAAGGCAAAAAAAAACACTGTTCTAGTTATATCCTTTAGCAATTTACCGACATCGTATGGCTGCTTCCTGACTAATTGAACAGTTTGTCAGACAATAATTTGCCTGTTGTTTAGTCCCAGAGGTGAATGAGACGAACTGCTCTTTGAGTTGGTCAACCTGCAGCTCTAATGAAATTAATTGAACAGCACACAAAAGGCATTCATCCGATGCAATTTGGGGTCAAACATGAACTCGGACCTAGTTTGTAGTTGCTCTGTTTCTGGGTTGAAATAAAAAATGTACAAATGTGGGAGTTGTAAGTGTGTAGTTCTCAAGTTTCAAAAGTTGTGCTTCGTTGGCTTAGAAGCTTCAGGTTTCAATCGGTCATAATTGTCACAATCTGAATGTTTTTGTTGCTGTTACAGTGTTTTGTTGTACAAACTTTGAAGCACTTGCCACGTTTACATCTTGCCTAGTTTTGACACCTGTTTGAGGCAACTACAACGTCAACAAACAACCCACCCTCTCCCTCTCTCTCTCTCTCTCTCACACTGTCTTAATCCCTCACAGTGTCTGACTTTTGTTACCTGCCAAAAACTGTCTACAATTCATCCATCACAATCATCATCATCATCATCATCATCTTCTTCACAAATCAACTCAGAAAATCATCATCCTTAACATTTGGTTTAGTTGTACATTTTTGCACACACAAAAGTTTTTTTATGTCAGTCTTTCTGTTCTTTAAAACTGCAGCATACTTCACTCATTTTTCTTCGTTTGGCACAAAACCTGTAATTATCTGTTGCTCGTCTTCGTTTTATTTATTCATATTGTTTCTTTTTCTCTGAAGTTTAGTGCCTTTGGTATCTCTTTTAGTGCCTCTGAATCGACCCTTACCTGTACGTCATTTGTTTTCATATTCTTCTATAGAGTTATTGTTGTTTGATTCCTTCAGTTAGGGTTCACTTCGGGATCCTAGCATCCCACTGACAGTCGGCATAGAAACAACCTCTTCTTGGCGCTGTGATCTTGTTGCCACTGCTATTGAGATCAAAGCAGTCACGAAGCACCGCAAACAAAGCAGCAAATCTTATTCTACCATGAACATATCAACCTCCACAGCATTGGTTTCTCCGTTTTTTCTTTTCATTTACATATTTGAGAGAAGCTTATTACGAATGTGGGTTAAAATATTTTAACGAATTTACGAACTTTAATTGACGGCTATGAATTAGACAACTTTTGAAGTATTGAACTAATCTTTTCTTTATGGGTTTTTGCGATCACTGATTACTGTGCCGCAAAATTTCAGCATTTGCCCGAACATGAAAAAATTGTCGATACGAACAATGTTTTTCATATTGATGAATTCTTAGGTTGAGTTGATAAATTTTTTGTCAGTATGGAGTCAACAAAAATGTCTGTCAAGGTTTTTGAAGTGAAACTTTTATAGCCGCGTACACAACAATATGGCGAGCTAAATGGGCGGTAAAACCAATGTAACGAAATGGTTCTTATGTAAACAACAACACAGCAATTCACCGCACTAGTTGTATAAAAACAAAAATATTGCCATTTAAAACTAAAACTTTTTTATATTTTTGCTTCCACTGAGGATTGAACACAGTACGTTTGTAGCCATAGCCGGCTGTTCTAACCACTGGGCCACGTAGACATATTTATTTGAGTAGTTTATACTTATGTTAAATCAACAATCAGTACTTCCTCTATCTTTTATGATTGAATTGTGTCTTTCGTTCAATACTCTGAAAGTACAGTACGGTCCAAAAATTTGAATCTGAACGTAACTTTTTTCAGAACACACGCGTACTTTTAGGAATTTCTCAAATTGAGTTTTGATAAATTCAAACTGATTGATTTGGAAACAGCACATGCTGCAATATAAACGAATGCAACTTTGAGTCTAAAATTTGTTTTATTCTTAGATCTGTGGATTTCCATATAAATATTGTATCTTTCATATAATTCAAATGTAGTTTTTAACTCACATTTATATCGAAATAAAAAAAAATTTCGCATGCTGCAGTATTTTAACACACAAAATACTGGTTACAAGTTATTATGTTGGTCGAAACTAAAACATAAGAAGGATATGTTACTAAAATATTGTGCCGAAAATTAGCACTTGTCAATGCATATGTAACCCACCCGGTGAAAGTTCGTTTGCAATGAACTTTTATTGAAGAACACTTTTTTATTTTTCCCTAATTGGCGATCAAAAATCTAAAGTTATTTCATACCAGTGTTATCGCGTCAGTAATAATAAAAGCAAGTCTGAAAGTGCCAAAAAATTTATCCGAAAGTATCCACATTACAGTAAAAAAGTAGAAAATATAATTATCTTCGCATTTGCGTTGAAGAATTAATCGCTTTGGAATAGTAAGCGAATAATTTTTCGTAACATAAGCGAACCTTCGTTTACGAAGTAACCGTTACGTCCGCCAAACGTATCTTTTTCGAATCGTAAGCGATATCGAATCCGATTGTTATTATCGCGAACTATTCGTAAATTTTTTAATTTTCGATATCGAAGTCGGATTTTGTGCCGTGTGGCGCAATATCACAATTTTAGTGATAATGTTGGAGTTTCTTTTATATATGTATATACATGTATGCATCATATAGCATTAAATATCGTCGCAAATGCAACATAAAATACGATACAAGTCGTGTAACGAAAGACGCACCAACATTTGTAACTGTGTAGGCACAGTTAAATAACCCCAAACATGTATGCGCGGTAGCATAAGGTCAGAGCTTCTGACAACGAAGCGAATGTTCAGTTGCCATAACTGCAGTTGAAATTTTGTGATTTTCTAAAATTAAAAATATTTACAATCATACAGGCAGTTTTTGGTTTTTTTTTTTAAGAAAAATTGAATATAAATTATATAAATAAAGCCCAAATTATATAATCGATTGTTGATTATTTTGGATAAACAATAAATTCTTTTTGGCATCAATCCTATTGAGTAAATTGGAAGATATATATATAATGCTTGAATTCAGGTTTGTTCGTATTATGTTCGCTTTGATGCAAGGGAGGCAATGGTGCGATGGTAGCACGTTAACCTTGCAGTCTAATTATGCGCGGTTCGATACGAGTACGGAAAGAGAAAGTGCATTATTCCCGACACAGGTTTTTCGGCAAATTTTTTCTTTCTAATATTTATAAATAAAAATATAATTAACAAAAAAATAAAACAGCAATATCGGTCGTCTGTGCTATGAGGATCGAGCCTGGGATGACTTAAGACTTAAATTAAAATGTCATGAAAGTAAAAAAAAAATCTGCCATCTAATTCTGTACATAAATATTGAACTTTTCAGTAACTGTCCATAAACAAAAGGGACAATTGATATTTTTCATGATATCGCCATGTTGAAAATGCTAGTTGGCTTTATGAAAAAAGACAGTTCTTGAACTACACCGAGAAAAAAGCTTATGTAAATTGAAAAAAAAACCTAGTATAATTTATAAGATGGCTTTGGCAGTTTTCAGCCACCCAAGTACTTTATCAAAACGCCTAAGTTTTACATGTTGACTTGCCAATTTTTATTGGGTGATGAATTAACCAAGTATTTGGTAATTTTTTATACACTAGTTTAAAAAAAAAATGAATTTTAAAAATAAAATAATTTTTTTCGGGTTTGGTTTTTTTTTATTTTCCTTTTATTTGAAACTGCCGCCTCTCGTTCTGCGATTTGCACTTAATTTGTTGACTTAAATCCGCAACAACACATATTTTTTTTATCAACACCGTTTTTTTCTTAGAAATTAATGACTTCTCAGCTTTTCTTGCTGATTGACGTCTATTATAACAAGAACATTAAATTAAATTAAATTAAATTAAATTAAATTAAATTAAATTAAATTAAATTAAATTAAATTAAATTAAATATCAAATACAAGAATTTTACCTTCGCATGCCGTTGAGATTCGAAGCCACACCAACCGATACCACTGGGAATGACGTCACTACACTACGCATTGAGCCAAACTCCATTGTTACGCGGGTGATTTATTCAACATTAATTACAACTGAAGCTATGCTGCAGCTATCAACAGAATACTGCGACATACTGCATCTGTTAATACAACATCTGTTGACATTTGTGAACCAAATTTTTTTTTTTTTTGGTAGGGTATCGAAGTATGTACTTTCAAAGCAATGCATTAAACAGTAAATTGCTTAGGTGTATTAACGTAGCTGCAGTTATGTCAGCAAATAGTAGCAAGGCAGCTTAGATCAGTTGGTAGAGCGACGGACTGGCTCAAAAAGTTCCAGGTTCAATTGCGCACGGCGGGCAAGGAAATTTTTTTTTTATTCCTTTTTTTATTTTCTTTTTGTTAATGAAACGTAATAAAATTTACTGGTTGAATATTAAAGTCTGTTTTTAAATTTACTTTATGTTATTTTTGAATTTAAAAGTGGTTTTATTACAAAAAAAACCATTAAATTATCAAATCTAATCTTCTCTTGTGGGTTTAATGACGTAGCTGTGTTTTTTGTTTTTTTTTGCAGAAAATAGCTCATTACTATGCTTAAGCCATCCATGCTAGTTTTTTTTTAATTTGTATTTTTTGATTTTGGGCTTAGGTGAATCAAATATTTTTTTTTTTTTGGTAGGGTATCGAAGTATGTGGTTTCAAAGCAATGTATTATACAATAAATTGCTTAGGTGAATAAGCGAAAGTTTATAATTCCCATACAATTCTCTTCACCCAAGCCGACTTAGGTGATTTAACTATAGCTTTTTTTCTCGGTGTACTACTGGTATGAAGGCAGACTGCTTTTTAGCCATTTGAGTGCACTGAAGGAGGGAATATTAATAAAATAAATTGGCATTCTTAAATAATAATAATAAAAATAATTAAATAAAATTTAAACATTAGATTTTCGAAAAAAAAATTTTCAAAAATGGCATTCAAAAATAGAATTGTAACATTTTGAAAACACAACTAAACGTTTTTTTCATAAAATTTTTTTATGTTTTCAAAAATACGCTTTGGCATATTTGCGGCAATATTGTCAAGTATATGTGTGCTAAATTTCGAATTGATGGGTTAAAATTTGTGTGAGTTATGATGCACGCCATTTATAAAAATGCAGATTTGAAAACAAAAACATGTTCAAAGTTCTGAAGAAGAAAAATTTTAGATTTTTTTGTAACTTGTCAACTCCGTAACTTAATCTGCAATTCCAACACCATATAGCTACATTAAATTCTGCCATGCACAAACCTAAATATATACATACTTAGTAATAGATTAAGTAAACAGCTAGAGACAAAGAAGATGTATACGAAAGTAAGTGTGCAAAAACCCCCAATGCGCTACCAACCGTTCGACGGCTATAACTCTTAAACGGCTTCGAATTTTGCTTTAAAATTTTGACGGAATATTTTCAAGATGTTTCTGCAGTAATTTATCGATGTTTCAAAATTTTGACCGCCAAAAAAATGTTCATGTATTGCTGGCCTTAATAACTCAGCTGTTACTTTCGCTAACTGTAACTAATACCGAAATTACGGTCATTTCAAATATTGAAACGCTCAAGAAGTTATTTTCACTACACACCTTGTTAATACGAAATTAATGACTGCATTAGATGGATAAAAATATAAAGCGGGCGTCCAATAGGACAATAAGGACTGCCAACCTCAAGCAAGCCAAGTTAATAAATGGCAGAGATGAGTGATAGACGCATTGATATCTTTGTGGAACTGGGACAAATTGTTGACAAGAATAGGAAATGCAAACGAGTGACATAGGCCAAAGAAGTAAAACCGAGACAACCGGTGCGAAGGGAAGGTCATAAAACCAGACCGAAGGACACCAGGGCGTTACAGCTAATGAGCGCATATATCTAACGAGCCAAAACGAAAAAAGAAGTTAGGCTCTTTTGCGGCAAGGTGGAGTGATCAAATGTAATTACATTAGAGGTATGACAAAGGAAGAAGCAAAGGACGACTTAACAATGTTTTGAAGCAAACTAATTATTAAAGCGCACAAATGCTGGTTTCACTTTCAAGAGTTGAGGGTTGAGGGGTAAAAAATCTATAGCAAAAGTTTATTCAAATCATATGGTTCTGGAAAGACCGCACACAAATTTATTCTTGTTGTTGGTGTTTTTATCCTTATTGCTGCCCATATAAGAAACTGACACGCCAGCGACCGTACCCTGCAAAGTGTTAATCTATTATTTACGTGTTTGTAACTGTTACTTTTTACGCCTGTCTATACAGCCAATCTAAGCGGCTATTCATCTAACTGTCGTCCGTCTGCTATTCTGTCTTTACGTCTGTCTATCCTACGGTTAGTCTGCCGTTCGCCTAGACGCGTCGTGTTGTTCGTGATGCTTTTTGGGCGCGTGATATATGAGCTAGCTCGTTAGTGCTAACCAGGTTCTAGGCTGATACTAATATTCCAATAACAATAACAATAACAAAATGCCACCTTCACCACACCAGTAACAACAAACTTTGTGAGTAACAATAGCTAGGTGGAGCATTCCAAAAAACTAATCATAATTATGTGATTTGCCCGATGAACGTTGATGGTGGCTGTTCTTGTTGGCAATGAAAATTATTTTATTATGAACTCAAACACTTAAGCCACATTTTCCAACAAAAGACCCTTAAAATGGCCATGAATTGTCTGTCGTCCGCTTCAAATTGTATTAAAAACAAGAGCGGCGCTACGCTCGTGGCTATTTTGATTACCATTTTTTATTGAAAAACAAAAACACCACGAGAAAACGCAAGAAACAAACAACAACAACAACTACTGCTGCTACTTACCGGCAACATTTTGTTTAGAGGTGACAATTAATTTGTCAATATAACAAAACTTAGCTGGTTGGCATACGCCGTGTTTTGTCATCGCCATTCATACAGCGCTCTACATTTATTAATGACCACGCTTGTGTCTCTTTGCGCATGTTAATTGTCCCGCACGTTTTGGCCTGAAAGAGGTGGAAATTTTAATTATTTAGTCATTTGTATAATTCTTATATTTATTACTTACATTCAACCAACATAAATTGATATTGATTAATGATTAATGTTCGTGGCAGTTGTTTAGCTTGACAACACAGCTTAATCAATAGTTTTGATGACTTGTTTTTGAAGTAATGGAATTTTTGGTAATATTACCAAATTATTTAGAAATTAATTTTAAGAAGTGAATAAGTCAAATTGAAATTTGGTTCTTTAATATTTACAGGAAATATTCAAGACTTAAAATTCAAGCAAAAATATTGTGAATCAGGCCCGTAGCCAGGATTTACCTAAGGGGGGTTTTGATAAAAAAGTATATAAGTAGATACCAGTAAAAAACTAAACGCAAGGATATGCAAATTTTACTTAACAAATTTGTTTTCTTTTAAAACTACTCGTGAATATGCACGTTTTTAAATGACCATTAGAGAGATGACAAGAGTTTATTGAATTTTTTTATCAAATTAATTTTTATACCCCAACGCGTACTGCGTAAGGGGTCTATTAACTTTTTTATTCCGTTTGTAACGCCAATAATGAGGCGTGGCAAGTATAGAAAAGTATATATATTTTTGATCAGCATCACCTCCTGAGTCGATTTCCGTGTGTCCGTCTGTCTGTCCGTCTGTCCGTCTGTCGACACGATTATAGCCGTAATTTTAAAGCCATCGCAATAAAATTCAAAATATAAGCTTCTTTTTAAAAAAGGAAGATCAAGTTCGAGAATGAGCCAAATCGGATAAAAACCACGCCTACCTCCGATACAAAGTGACTTTATTTTAACAGTAAAATCTCTTCAGAATCCACAATCATTAATGAAATGCCTTGAAATTTGACATGTATGCTTTGATATTCAACATAAATCCTCACTATGAAATTTGGAAAAATCGGATGAAAACCACACCTACCTCCCATACAAAGCGACTTTATTTTAACAGTAATATCTCTTCAAAATCCATAAAAATTAATCAAATGCCTTGAAATTTTGCATATAAGCTTTGGTCTTCAATATAAATCCTGACAATGAAATTTTGCAAAAATCGGATAAAAACCACGCCTACCTCCCATACAAAGTAGCTTTATATTAACAGTAAAATCCCTTAAAAATCTGCCTAATTGCAGAAATGTCTTGGAATTTTCCACATAGGCTATTATATATAATATAGACTATCTTCATGATATTTGGCAAAATCGCATGAAAACCACGCCTACCTCCCATACAAAGCGGCTTTATTGAAAACGTTAAATCGCTTAAAAATCTGCAAAAATTACGGAAATATCTTGAAATTTTGCATACAAACTTTGATATTTAACATAAGCCACTCTTTGGTATTTGGCAAAATTGGATGAAAACCACGCCTACCTTCAATACAAAGTGACTTCATCGAAATTGAAAAACTTTCGAAAATATATATATAACTGAATGACATCGTGTCTGTATGTAGCCAAGTACCGCCCACGTCGTTTATCCAACCCATACTTATATTATTCGGTACAATGTGGAGTCCTTATACTAGAAAAATGGGTGTGGCATTTTATTTTGTTTACAAATTACTTTATGTGGCAGCTAAGGGTAAATTTGAATTAAGCGTATGACACAAATATTTTTGTAGATTATATATACATATTTTATAGACGTCTAAAGATTTCGGATATACTTGAGCACGGCCGCAGGGGGGTATTTTAGCTTCGGTACCCTGCCGAAGCTCCATTCCTTACTAGTTAGTACTAAGTTTTCGGTTTCTGCGTATGGTTTTTTGAAAAATAGTCCAAATTGAGACTTTTTAAAATTTACACAGAGTAAAAATTTTTATGACGAAACTTTACTAATACAACAATATTAGTTTGAAAGATAAAAATAGGTCAGATTTCTTGCAATTTATTAAAATCAAAATTAAATAAGCTATGAAAAATGAAAACTTTTTATTAAAAAGTTCACCTGTTGGAGCTTGATTCACAACTTTTACGGAACATTTTAAATAAACGGGAGAACAAAAAAATTTTAGTCTTTAGATTTGGTTTTTTTTTTTTGGCTATCAAGTATTTGGACATGTGTGAACCCTTGTTCGAGTTATCATTAAAGGCCAAAATATTACTGCTCTCGAAAACGATTTCGACAATCGAAATTATATTCAAAAGAAAACATTTTAAGATCTTTGGATATTGAACTGTTCCATTTCCTCATAAAAAATTGATATTATGACTGACAAAATCATTCAATTCCAATAACAATTACTATATATTTTTTTTTATTAAAATTTTTTGAGCAGAGGAATCGACTCCGATAAAAGTTATGTTTAAATCTGATTTTTGAAGCGAAGCTTTTTACTCCTCGTTCTGTGATTTGCTTAGAGTGAAATCTGAAAAATTTTCGACAGATTTTTTCTTGGAATTTTGATGGTTTCTTTGTTGCTAGCGCTTATTACAACAAGAAAATTTAATACTTTAATATTAAATACTAAAAATGTGTTTTGTTTCCCGTGGGGATCGAACCCGTGCCCTTTTTAACGATAACCCAGCACTCTACCAACTAGGCCACAAAGACCTGTGGGAAAGGTTGTTAATTTAATCTTAGTTATAACAGAAGCTATGCTGCAGTAGATCGTCACCATCTATCAATAGATAGAGAATTGTGTATTTGCTATGCTACAAAAATTTGCTTTTATTTGCCACAAGATGTCTCCAGCATCGGTCTGTTTGTATTGTGAATGCGTTTGTGGTGTTGTTGGCATAGAGTATAAATTATTATCTAGAGATTGCATCAACTGTGCTAAATCTCTGGCATGTGTTAACAGAGGTTAACAGAGTTTCTTTTCTTCATGTTTTTAAGTGAAATAACTCTGTTAACACTGTTAGCATAGTTGATGCAATCTCTAGATAATAATTTACACTCTATGTCTTAAGCGTCAAAAAAATAGGTGATATCAATAAATATGGAATTAACAAACGCATGCATGAAATCGGCAAGGTATCTAAAATGTTTGTTAAATTTTGTTTCGTGTGCGTTCTTTAATATATATTTTTGAAGCGAAGTTTTTTACTCCTCGTTCTGTGATTTGCTTGGAGTGAAATCTGAAAAATTTTTGACAGATTTTTCGCTACGCAGTACGCTGTTGAAGGAAAAAATTTGTTCAGTGCAACCAAGTTCACAACCATGTGTGGAGAGTTAAAATGGAGAGGCGCTCGCATTATATGCCCGTATATGTAATTGGCGTGGAAATTTGACATTCAACAATAAAAAATAAGCAGTAAATATGTTTTCTGTATATATGTAATAAATTTTATGTTATTTTAAATGTTTGAATTTAAAAGTTAATTTATTAAAAAGAAAAAAATTATTAAGCTATCAAATCTATGCAACTGCGAAAAAGCTTCTCTCGTGTGTCCAACGACGCACTTGTGTTTTTTCAAAAGCCGTAATTCGAAAACTGGTTTTTGCACAGCACCAATATCTTATACACAATAAATTATTTAAGTTATCGCATCAAAATAAGTCATTCTTTGAAAACTGGATAAATTTTTATTAAACAGTTACTTTTTATTGATATTAAGGAATTTAATCAGTCGTGGATTCAAATGTATGCTATTTGCAAATTAAAAAATTAATGATACATTTTTTGAACTTCCAACTTGTTTTTTTTTTTAATTTTTTAACACAATAAAAAAAATAATTTTACAAATGCCGAAGTTCAAAAATATAGTCATTTTTAATTTTTCTTATGAAAATTTAGTAACATGATTAAAAAAATCATCAAATCTCCTTAGAATTGGACGGTATAAAATGTTTTAAAAAAAATTTTTTTTGAGAATTTTTTTCGAAAAAAAGTATATTTAGATTTTAGGTGATTTTTCGAAACCTGTAATTTGGAAAAGACTTCGATCAGGACAAAATTTTTGTGCCAAGTTTGAGATTTTAGATGTCTTATATACCATGAAAACAACAAAATAGAATGGACAAACTTTTTAGTCATCCGCTTTACGTGGAATACTCCATAATGTGTTAAATTTCGTGGTTAATTTTTTTTTTAAGAAAAAAAAATTAAAAATTTTAAAAGAAATCCATTCAAACATAATCAAAGGTTTTGGGTCCAATAAGCTTAGAAGTTGCATAAAAAGGGTCAATCTTATTTTTTATAATTTATGAAATTATTTTCGTTCTAGATATAATTTCAAAAATACATTTCTCCGGATATCGGAATCCGGGTCTTTTTTGAGCATCAAAATCCACAATACTTTAAAATGGATATTATAAAACAGTTCTTTAATATACAAGCTCCTTGCAGCTAAATTCCAATATAATGATTATGCGTTTAAAAGCAAAGTTAATCTTTTATTTGGCCAGACAAATTTTTCATTAAGCGAAGTTCTTTAAATTGGCTTTGAAAATGTTTAAACTTTTGCATGTTCAAGTAAATTAACATCATTATCACAGTTTATCTTAAAAAAAATAACATTTTGATTTTAATAGTTTCATTTGTGTTATTTCTTCATACTTTCTAGACCCTAAGGGGGGGAGGGGGAAGGGGGGTTGAACACCTAAAATTCCCCCTTGGCTACGGGCCTGTTTTGGATAACACTTTTAAGATTTTCTTTTGTTTCTTAAACCAAAAATTATATTCAGACCGGAATTCTAAGTCTGAATAAAGTTAGTGGTCGGTAACATATCATAAGAAAATATTTAATCCTATTAAAAATAAGTGTAGACAGACAATAGCCAAATTTAAAATAAAAATGCGTTTGTTAACAGTCCTTTTTAATGTACAAAGCCCCATAAATGTCAAGTTGTTGAATGGTTAAACTCTTATATAGGATCCACTAAACCAAACCTTTGTTTTTAAATGCATTTATGAATATTTTTGGGTAGAAAAATACGTTTTAGGCCGTTTCAAAAAATTGTTTTCTGTTTTAGCATTATTATCTTACAAGCTTCTGTATAAGCGTGAGTGAAAAACGCTTTTAACTCGTGCAAAATGCAATTCATTTAAAGTCATGCTATACAATGTTAAATCATGCATTTGGCATGGTAGCCAAGTGCTGATGGGAACATGACCAGCACAGATTTAAAAAAAAAATAAAATAAAAACAACACCTTAAAAGCCAAAGTCACCACCACCCCCTCCAGCGCACTTAACAACAAAAAAAAAACCCCCGAAGGCTGAATAGGCAAATCATGACTGAGCGTAGCTTAACATCTTCACAGGTGCGATTGATCGAGCAACCGACAGTCAGTCAGTTAGTGAGTAAAAATCACTGAATGATTTCAACTTGCACTTGACTACAATGTAAACTGAGTTGTTGTGTCTGTGTGTGTGTTTGTATGTGTGTGCTTGTGTATGCCACAAAAGCGCTGATAAAAGCCTCATCAAAGGATTTTAAGCTTTTGATAGGTTAATTGAATGCATCTACCAATATATTGTTGTTGTTGTTTTTATTTATTTTGTTGTTGCTTATGCGGCAGTCATCACTTCAATCACTCGGCCTCGAATCGATAGACATACCGACACAAATTACCACAACAACCACTCATTCACCAGTGGCAGCAACAACTACTGTATTGTTTGAACCTGCTCAAGCCAAAATTTTTTTTTTAAGTATTAAGTTAAAAGTTGCCGCCGATCACACGGTTCGTTGTGCCGTGCGCCATGCCGTAAAACAGCTACGTCAGCTATGAATCGCTTGCATGATGGATGGGTGTCAGATTTAAATTGAGAATTGAGGATTTACTAAATAATCACAGCTTAATGTATAGAAGATTAAGAAATCTTCTGCGCGGCTATACATATTCATTTGTTTGCAAATTAAAGCTTAACAATTACAAAGAATTTGAAATTTTTGTGAAACAAAATCCATTAATATAGTTAAATGGTTAAATGGTCTAACGTGGAAATTCTGTCACTTAAAGCAGTGACATAATACCTATCGAACTTTGATATATTGACTTTTGAAAGAGTCTATTCGTGACTTTTGAGGAATTGTATCTTGCTTATTTTAGAGATATTTTTTGCATGCATTTTTTAGACAAATGAAAGCTTCAGAACAGAGGCATGATGTATCAAATTGTGAAACCTGTACAGCTGGCAAATCTATTTGCCATTTATTTTACAATCTATTTTACATTTTTATTAATTTTTCTATTACAAAGTATCAAATGTGATATGATCGGTACTGTTTTTTTAAACAAGTATTTTCAGGGTTGCCCATATTCGAAGCGCCCATTTTATTTTTAAATAAATCAAAGAAACCACAATTTTTTGTCTGTTCGTCATGAATATCATTTAATTGGGTTCAAGTAGATTTGCTTACATCATTTCTTGAATATGATATCTCGTAAATGGTCGCCATTGGCCTCTACGACATATTGTGCCCGTTTTGCAGCATTTTCCATGGTTTTCTTCAACATTTCGATGGGAATGGCGGTTATTTCTTGACGGATGTTGGTTTTCAGCTCTTCTAGGGTCTTTGGCTTGTTGACGTAAACCTTTGATTTCAAATAACCCCACAAAAAGAAGTCTGGAGGCGTTAAATCTGGTGATCTTGGCGGCCAATCGAAATCACCATTTTTTGACATCAAACGGCCAGGGAACAATTGCTTCAAAAAATCGATTGTAGTGCGGCTTGTGTGTGGTGGCGCGCCGTCTTGTTGAAACCAGTAGTGCCTGATACGCTTTCGACGAACGATTGGCATGAAAAAATTGTTTATCATATCGCGATAACGCTCCTGATTGACAGTAACTCTGTGGCCATTATCATCTTCGAAAAAGAACGGCCCAATGAGCATTTTAGCACAAACGCCGCACCAAACAGTGACTTTTGCATCGTGAAGAGGTACCTCTTGAATCTCTTGTGGATTTTCAGTGGCATAAATACGGCAATTTTGTTTGTTTACCGTTCCGTTCAACTGAAAATGAGCTTCATCGCTCATGATAATTTTATGCCAAAATTGCTCGTCTTCTTCAGCCATTTCGATGACTCTTTGGGCCCATTCCAATTGACGTGGCTTATCGGTAGGCATCAATTTGTTTACCAATTGAATTTTGTATGGAAACAAATTCAAATCAACACGTAAAATGCGTTGTAAAGTGGATCGGGGAATGCCGAGCTGCTGAGAACGGCGATTTTGGGATGTTGTTGGTGACTGCTCAATATTGGCTCGTACGGCTGCAATATTCTCATCCGATCGCCTTGGTCGCTTTTTATTTGGCCTCTTTGGGTTACCAAGAGTATTACCAGTTGTAAATCTTTCATACAAACGATAAATTGTTTTCTTGGAAGGCGCACTTTTCACTTTATTTATTTTTTTGAAAGCACGTTGAGTTTTCACTATTGACTTGTTTTGTTGAATGTAAATTTCAACAATTTTAGAGCGTTCGCGTGGCGTGTACTGTTCCATTGTAAACATTTGCTTGGAATGACGCTTCAAACGCGGTATGTCATTAGTCGATTTGGCATCACTGCGGAAAGTTATAGTGTTGCCAGATGGGCGCTTCGAATATGGGGTGCAGTGCTCCAGAAATAAAACAAAAACTTGAATTTTACTATAGAACATAACGTATTGAGTGTAAATATTTTTATTATTCTAAGTATTTCGATATCAATTTTAGCTCTAGAGATGGCAGCTTCCCTCTTCCCCTCGCTACTGCTATGCTGCCGTCATAAGGAAGAGTGCGGCATCTAGCATGAAAATTAAAATTCATTTTATTGTATTTTCCTTATTATTCATTCATCCTCTTTAAGATTGTAAAATAAAAATCCCAAATTTTTGGCTCCAAACCTTAGTTTTTTAGCCTAAATTGTCGTATCTATATAAAATTTAGGTATCATTAGAGGATAAAACGCAGTATCTACATAAACACAGTAAAAGATGCCGTATCTACATGTAGATGTATATAAATACACAATTTTTTTCAGTCATAAAAAATAGAATTTGAGTCTGTATTATAGTCTGTATTATTGAGTGTTGTATATATTTATTATATCTTCGCGTTAACCCTTATAATATAGATCATATATATCGGAAAAATGGTTTTCATGATATTTTAAATTAAAATAAGCAAATTATTTTCCTTATACGTGCGAAAAATGATGCAGATACGGCTTTTCTCTATGTTTTTATTGAATAAAATCAGGGAAAAATCAAGAAAAAAAGCGGCAAGTACAGTGTTTTATGCCACAGTTTTTGAATTATTAGTTAATTCTTTTAAATAACCTTATAGTTTATATTGTCCTGGGCTTCTCTTTTCTAAAGAATAAAATTTTGATAGTTATTTCATCTCTTTTTCATAAAATATAGCCTTTTTATTGTGAGGCGTTTTGCTTCGATTTTTGAAAATTGTAGATGTCGCACTCTTTCTTATGACGGCAGTTCATCCCCTTATATATTCTATTCAATAGATCCTTGCATCTTGGTATTTTTCCGTCTTATAATATATCCCATATTATACCTATTTACAAAAATGGCGATAAAAGGTCAGTCGCAAATTATAGGGGTATTTCTATTCTGTCTACTATTCCTAAGCTTTTTGAAAAATTATATGTGAAAAACTTACATATCTAGTTAATCCCTTACTTAATGAGCAGCAACAACGAAATGGAAAACGGACATCAGGTAGACGCAGTCTATACAGACTTCAGTAAAGCATTTGACTGCATTGATCATGATATCCTAATTCTTAAATTGCAAAATTTTGGAATTACGGGGACCTTGCTCAACTGGATTAAGTCCTATCTCTCCGAAAGGTCCCAATTTGTTAAGTTCCAGGGTATCTTGTTTAAAAAATCGGCGTATCATTTGGTGTTCCGCAGGGCAGTCACCTTAGCCCACTTCTTTTCAACATCTTCATCTCCGACCTATCGGTAGTATTGGGAGACATTCCGCATCTTATGTATGCTGATGACCTAAAAATTTACCATGTGGTTAAGTCGGAAGAAGATTCAATTTTCTTGCAATCAAAATTGATCTCCCTCGAGCAATGGTGCAATCACAATAAACTCTATCTTAACACTAATAAATGCTATATTATCAGCTTCTCGCGCAAGAACTTAATAAAACAAAATTGTTACTTCCTTAATAGCGTAGAATTAAGCAGAACAACTGATTTTGTAGATCTTGGTGTTGTCTTAGATAGCAAGCTAAGATTCAACGTTTACTATGACAAAGTTTTATCCAGGGCTTGCAAACAGCTTGGATTCATTAAAAGGCGAGCAAAGGAATTCAAGAATGTCTGGGTCACAAAAACCCTATATTGTGCATTGGTTCGTCCGCTACTCGAATATGCTTGCCTAATTTGGAGTCCAGCTTTTGAGACACACAGTGAAAGATTTGAATCAATACAGAAGCAATTCTTACTTTTTGCACTGAGAGATACCTTTGACCCCCGTGATTTTCTCAACTTACCACCGTACGAACAAAGACTCTCCCTTCTTAATCTGATACCACTATCGTCAAGAAGAACGTTACTGAGTTCATGTTTTGCCTTCGATATAATTACTGGTGCTATAGACATCGAATACCTTTCCAATAAGTTCACATTTAACGATCCGGTAAGACGGACCAGGCATACACGCTTCTTAAAGGAATACCAACACCACACTGTCTATGGACACAATGAGCCCATAAGTAGAAGCTGCAGAGTATTTAACAACTTTTGCGACTGCTACTCCCCTTCCATGTCTAAACCCACATTTAAGCAGATCCTTTCCAATTCCCTATTCCCTTCTTAAATCTCTCTCCCATTTATATATCATATCTTAGATATGTCCCATTTGTTTTCCACCTCTTCTTTCTTTTTGACATGCTTTTTAAAATCATGTCAATCCGGTGGGCGGAGTATGCCCACTTGGAGCATCAAACAAAACAAAAAAAACAAACAAAAAAACAAGGAAAAGAGGAGAAGGAAAAAAAATAAATAAATTAAAAACTTAGATTAAGTTCATTAAGAAAATCTGTTAGAATAAGTATTTGCTTTGAATTGTTTGGCCAATAAATAAATAAATAAATAAATGAATAAATAAGTATGCTCATTTGAAAGATTATCTTTTTTATATTTTTTCAAGTTTTTGAGCACAGACAAAAGCATAAAAAACTAAGAATATTCATATATGGGCAAGTCCCAGCGTATCGGACGTTTCATTCGGACGCTTCCAAGTTAACTGGACAAAATTGAATTTCGCGTTTGATGAAAATAACGGAATATTTTAACAAAAAATATTTTCAAAGTCGGGAAATCACCTTTTTTTTTTTATTTTGTTTTATGTAAGTAAGTTAACAGTTATAGGCAGTGAAAGTGAGAGAAGTGGTTTTGTTGAAATTATAATTGTTGCTCAGTTGAAATTGACTGTTGGTGAAACTAAGCGAATTTTTTATTTGTGCATAATTTTAACAAGTTTCTTTTAATGGATTTCAAAGTTTAGGGTAAGTCGTAAGAAAATTAACATAAAAGTTAAAAAACAATTTATAGAGTTGTAATAACAGTTTTTCAAACTTGAGTCTTAATAAAGTTCAATATTCTATTTAAATTGCATCTATTACAATCTTATATTTTTTTTTTTGGCATGTTTTAGAGCACATCTTTTTGACCAATAAATGGTAACTGTTCTAAGGATGGGAAAAATTCACCAAAAATTGTAAGAATTCAGTCCGTTTAATGGCCTGACTATAATAGCCACATGCTGGCAGACTGATCTGTCAATATAAAAGCGAGCCCATATAAATATATGAGCATTAGGGCGGGTCGATTTAAAAATCGCTCAATGCTCTGTGAAAATCGTATTCTAGGGATCAAAATAAGAAACTTTGCCGAAGGAACCATACCTCTAAAACGAATTCTGATGTCCCCCAATTTGGGTCGAACTTTTGGGTAGGGTCAAATTTTGAAAAATCCCACTTTGACCCATTTAGAGTGCTCCAATCGAGTCCAAATGTATGACCGACCCCCACTAACTTTGGAGGCTTGACCCACCCATGCCAGTGGCACACCCCCTGGAACCCCCCTGTGGTGTTCCCTATACATTGTGACACTTCTCAAAGCCAATGCATGGTAATTATGGATATTTTTTATTCTGACAACAGCCGGCTGACTTTCCGTTTAGTTTTTGGCATTAGAGTATGCCAGCATGTGTCTATTATAGTTAGGCCTAAAGTTATTGAGCTTGCAGTATAATCTTTACGGACGCTTAGGGAGACTCAGTAAAAAAAAAAATTAAGAATAAAATTTCAACGTTTTGCTCAAAATTCCAAAAAAATGTAACACTTGTGAAAAATCAAAAGAACGATTTTCGACTAAAAGCTCAGAGATCTTTACACTTACATAAACAATATTTTTATTGTTTTGATTCTATAAGTACAAAAACATACAAAAATAATTTTGTTCAGCTAGCTTGTTCTATACGCAACACTGCTTCTTTTAAACATTTTTCATACGACCCAGAGATGTTTTTGGGATAAGTGTATATTATCGAAAAGCTATCTATGCTACAATAAAAAAATAAAACGATCTTTATTGAACTCACATTTATTTTAAACATGCGTTCGGATGTTTCACGAAACGGACGTCATTTTGGGACTAAGTTCATGCTATGCCTAGATCTGCTAATTTATCAGCCGTATAAAAAAAGACAGGAGACAATATTTTTTATAAATTTAACAGGCTTTCAGAAAAGCCATATGTCGTCTTTATTTAAGAAACAAATTTCATATGTTGTTCTTTCCTTGTCTAAAATCATTTCATTATTATCTTTAGCCAATACCTTCCCTTTTTAATAAAACAAAACCATTTACGAAATACTTACTAAGCATTTACTCGGACTAAAAAGAAAACCAACACTGCGGGCGATTTGATCAGTGGGCCCCCCTATCCGCTAGTATACTGGTATCGGTCTTCAAACATTTTTAACGCATTTTTTACAACGAGATAGTTCATTACGTACCTTAAAAAATGTACGAAAGGCGGAAGAGATACGTGGAGCTGGTATTACTATAAAACCCAAAGCATGAATTTTTTTATTTATTGATATGAGTCTTACGACTTTTTTTTTTTTTTAGCATATCTGCCTCTATTTATAACATAATCTATATATAAATAGACGAAGCCAAAACAGTTCAACACCATTTCCTGTATCAAATTCTGTTTGAAAAACAAAATTGAATGGGCGTATGCATCCGAATGTTGACTGTGACTGGCATATGGTGAAGCTACCTTGGACCGAAGCAACGTTTATCGATGGCAGGGGCGTAGCTAGCGAAATTATATAAAATAATTTTTTTCAAAATTAGAAACCTCTAAAATAATAATATATATAGAAACTTTCAAAGTGGCGGCCGTGGCGTAGTGGGTAGAGTGTGTGACTCTTACGCCAGAAAACCCAGGTTCGATTCCTCCATCTGACACAGAAAATTTTTTCAATTGAATTAATTTTTCTGTTCGGCCGTCATCTCTCTGCAGACAATGGCAAGCCTCAGAGAGTAAAAACTGCCATGAAAAGCTTCTTGAGAACATAAGCCGCTCGGAGTCGGCGTAAAACATGTAGGTCCAGTTCTCGATCATTTGTGTGCAAACATTTGACATCACACACAACGCAATTGATCATAAGAAGCTCGGTCAAAGTCCTTTTAAAGGCTAAAATCGCCATTTCGTTTTTTTTTTTTTCAATCATTCAAAAAAAATTATGTCTATTAAACTCATCGTAAAATCATAAAAAAAATTTTGTCGACATTCGGGAAAGCATATTTATCAATAGTTTGTCTATTTTCAGCAAAACGTATAGTCGAAATTATTGATATAAAAAAATTTTTTGATGTTTTTAAAATTACCCAAATTCGCCTCTTATAATAATTTTAGACAAAATTTAACTCAAAAACGGCCCCATATAACTTTTTATTTTATTGTTATTTTACCGTTTTCTAATATTCAAAAAATTTGTAAGTTCTACAAGCAAAATTTTTCTAGCTACGGCCCTGATCGGTGGCACAAAATGTTTTCAAAAGGCCGAGAAGATGTGAACGACGAGGAGCGTGCCGGACGCCCGAGCACTTCAACAACAGACGAAAACATTGATGAAGTGAAGAAAATAGTATTGGCCAATCGTCGAATCACCGTAAGAGAAGTGCCATTCGATTTTTACCAATGATTTGGGCATGAGACGGGTCACCGCGAAATTTGTACCAAAATTACACAATTGCGACCAAAAACAACATCGCATTAACATTGCTTTATTCCTGTATTCCTGTAATGTAACATTGCATTATGTTTGTGTATACAAAAATATACGCTACAGAATAAAAAGCCATGTCATCTACGGTACACTACAATATGATACCGATGATTTTTGAACACTGATTTTGACCGAAGAAAGATCAGATATTATAACTTTTCAGGTAAACAAATAATTTTATATAGAAAAGATATTGATTTCAATCACAAAAACTTCGGTAAGCTGGAATATTAAGACTTGGATTTTCAACCGGGCTTGCATCACTGGTTTGAACTATTATAGACTATTTAAAAGAAGATAAAAAATCCCTTCGTTTTGGCATCCAAGCTAACCGAATGCAAAGAGCCAAAATTTAAATCCCTTCAATTCGTAGTAAAAATGGGTTATAAAATTTCTAAAGAAAACTATAAAAAAAAAATCATTGATAAAATTAAAAGAAAATTTTTTATTAAATACCTATATTTTAATTACTTTTCATTATCAAGAAATGGTTTCATCAATAAATTTACCGCTGCTTTTTACACTTTTGTGGAACATTTTGGGGCCAGACAGGATCAACTAAAATTCTCATCAAAAATATACTTTGGTTTATTTTCGGTTTCAGTTTCTTAATGATTCGGCTGTCATTTCTGTTATTGTTGTTGTTGTTGTTTATGCGAGGATGATGATGATGCTGTTATACACCACATCAAGTTCACGCTCGCTTTCTACTGCACACTGAGTCGTACTCTGCGACTGTTTCGTTCATCTTTGTAGGTGGATCCTGATATTGTGTTCAACTGTTTATTCATCATTCGTTACAGTTTCGTTCGTTGCGGCATCGAAGCGGCACTCCTTTGTTCTTGACCAAAATTTTTAAATTCGATTTTCTATTCTGCGCTTTGTTGTTTTTGTTTTTCATCTCCCTCTAAGTAATTTTATTTCCATTCTTCGCTAATTATGCAAGCCACTGCGCCGGCGCCAAGGTTTCTTTTGTTTTGCTGACTAGCCGTTTTTTAATCGATTTTATTCGGGTGGTTTTTATTGATCTAAAATCAATTATTTCCCAAATAGATCTGGAGTTGTTCCAGTGGAATTTTGATTTAGAAAGAGCATTAATTCTGGAGTCATGAGAACAAGATTTTTTAAGAAAAGCTGCAACATTAACATCCATTAACAACATTATCATATTTTCACAGGCCTTTGGATGGAAGTTTGATTGGTGTTGCCACCAAACTTATTGCTTAATGAGATATTTTTTTCTTGTGTGGATATATTTTAATAGACTTAAAATGTGCAGCATATAATAAGTGCTGTGTATTTATGTTGAGTTTTTTATTTAGACTCACCTAGAAGCCTACTTAGTGCTAACTTGTTGGATGCCACTGTCGACCCAGTTAAAGCGAGAGTTCAACACAGCTCAATTTCAAGCACTGGATATACTGGCCATTAACCATCAGCCTCATCATGATCTTCAGAAACTTTGTGAAAGACTTTAAAGACAAAAATTAAAAAACAAACGCATCTTGCCACCAAGTAACACAACCAGCAGCAACATCAGCCTCAGCAATAACCACAACAAAAACAATTCATTTTATTTAAGTTTGCGTTTTGTAGGCGCAGCTCGTAAAAGTCTAGACGTGATTGTATCACGATTTCTATCGCAATTTTTATATATATTTCTTGTTTCCTTAAGTTTAGCACCAAAGAAATATCCATCCACCAACCATCCAGTCAAAACCAAGCCACCAAACGAACGTGCAAAATGAGCGTCCTTTTTGCTGTTTTCGCAACGTCAAAAATATAAAAATTCCCAGGAAAAAATATTAAGTTCTCATATATTTTTGCCTTTGTTTTAGTTTTAATTTTAACATTCATTATATACCCAACAAATCCCTGAAATGTTGTTTTAGTTCTTCTTCTTTTCCGTCTTCTTGACCACGTAACAAATGTGTTTATTTTTTTCCCAGCATTGCATGATCTGATTTTTAATAAGTTTCTTATATATTTCTGATTATCAGAAATTAAGCGAATCAGCTTCAAAATGTGCGTTTTTGTTGGGAAGCAGCGAACCACAAGATTTCACTTTCAGACAAAAAGTTGATAGATTGATCATTTGGTTTTCATCAATAATAGTAAAGCATGAAATTAGGCGCAAATATTGCACACCAGGCAATATTTTTTTATTAGTTGAAGTGTTTTAATTAAATTGATATTAAATAAATTTTGTCTGTAAAATGAAATGACTTCGTAAGTTCACAATAAAAAATAAAATTTAATGCATGTCCAAGTATTTTGGTATATTTTTTTATCAAAGAAAAAATTGCTTTGTCTTAATAAATCCTTCATTAAAATTGCTTCATTCAATGAACGCGTTCATTGGTTCAACGAATATCTGTTCTCTAGTTTACGAATAAGTTATAATTAAAAACTTTCAA
Source organism: Coremacera marginata (assembly GCA_914767935.1). Lineage (NCBI taxonomy): Eukaryota > Metazoa > Arthropoda > Insecta > Diptera > Sciomyzidae > Coremacera > Coremacera marginata. The sequence continues at coordinate 20,448,915 of OU612046.1, read as the reverse complement.
TTGAGACAGTTAAAAACATTATTTGATTTAGATGAATTATTTCTTACAACCAAAGAATCGATTCTTTAAATCAAGGAATTATTTCTTAGTTTCAAAGAACATATTCATTGAGCCAATGTAAAGAGTTCATTAACTCAAAGAACAGATATTTTGGTCTACGGAACTAAGTTAATTTAGCCAAAGAACTAATATATTGAATAAAAAAAAAATTTCTTAAATTTTAAGAACTAGTTCATGGAAATATACCCGTAGCCAAGGAGGCTTTTCAGGTTTCAGCACCTATCTCCCCATTGCATCCAAAAAGTATGAACAAAAAATACAAATGAGACTATTAAAATCAAAATGTGATATTTTCCTTTTAAAATTATAATTCTCAATACAAATTTAAAAAAATTCGCTTTAGCAAAACAGTATATACATTTTGTATATTCGATTTTGTTACGTATTTGGTATGTTAAACCTCTCGATTCGTCAAAAGTACTAAAATTTGATCCCGTGCGAAAACCAGTTCTCAAATTACGAACTTCGTAAAATGACCTAAAATCTAAAAATAACTTTTTCGAAAATAATTTCTTATATTTTTTTATCGTGGTGTGAAATTTAAATACAATACTGAAGAAATTATAACTTTAAAAAATTCCCATAAAAATTACTATTATTTTTTTTTTTTGTAAAAATTTATTCAGCTGCAAAATCGTTTTCAAAAAAGTTATATTTTGATTTAAGGTAATATAACGTCTATAACTCTAAAATCAACCATCAATATAAATATAATCAACTTAAATGAGTATATGACCCCAGGTAAAAAATTCACCTAAAAAGTCTTGAGTAAAGCTTTATATAAGGAATACATGTGGTGTGGATTTTATTTTTTATGTAGTTAAGATTTTAAACTTCCTTGAATAATCCTTGAAACAACTTTTATACAAAGCCTATGCAAGGAGAAAAGGCGTATGCAATTAATTTCTTTATTCAAGAGGATTGTTTTAAATAAGAATAAATTTTAAATCGGCCAACCCATTGCTGAGAACTGAGTATAGGTACATTCTTAAATGAGTTGCTTCGCTCCAATAAAATTACCAATAATCTAAAATTAAAAAAAAATAAATAAATTCAAAATTCAATTTTTCCATTATCATTCCAATTAAATGATAATCAAATCATTCCTTACTAGTTTTTTTTTTTTAACAAAATTCATAAAAATATATTGTTTGGAATAGTATTACATAGAAAACAATTGTGTCTATTTTCAAATTTTATTTAATAAAAGTGATTCGCGCAAAAATGCGCAACTTTTTATTGCTGAATATGGAAGCTCACAATATCTTGTTTAATAAAAAACTTTAATTTTTACTTGATGTTACCGAATTCTTATTTAAAAGTTCACATATAGTTCGAAAATAGCGCAAATTATGGCATATTTTTTGACGCATAAAAAAAATATTAAGCCTTTAATAATGCCGAGTTTAAATTTTTTCAACTATTCGCTAAGAAACAAAATATTTATTTATTTTAAGCCTTGCAGCTGAAAAACTAAACAACATATGACATTGAAGTTTCAGTAGTGATGTAGAATTGTGTACGCTTTAATCAAGTAGTAAGTAGGTAGTAGTAGTAATCAAGTAAAGAACACCTGGGCTTGAAAATGAATGCTGTGCAGCAAGGAACAGGATCATCAAACGCTTTTTCTGAAACCCTGTACTCGTTGCTGATATCACAGGAGTTGATGAAGACCTGATCGATCGTTTTCGAATTGTGCTGTAAATAATCACATGTGGTCAACAAGTTGACTCTGGCCTTGCTTAAACAATTTGCTTGGGATACGGCCAAACTTTTTCTATCCAAATATAACTGGTACTTCATGCCTGTGACTGTCCATAACGTTTTGGTACATTGACTTTAAAAATTGATGCATCTGTACTTCCTATTGGCATGCTAACCGAGGAAGCTGAAGAAGGGCGTAACAAAGACTACCGAAAGTATAGGCTGATGTTTTCTAGGAATTGTAATAGATCATCAAAAAATACTGATGTATTCAATCGTTAACTCGTGTCATCTGATCCTTTAATAATTAGTAAACGTCGCATTGTGGCTCAAGAATTAAATCCATTGGCCGAAATACCCATTTTTTGTGATAACCGATTTATAAAATTTTTGCGCCATTTTGTGAAAATATATCCATATTTAGGCAGCCAAAAATTTATAGAAATGCGGTTAAATACAACTGTTTTAGATTATTTCAGAAAAAGGTGAGTTTTTTATTTTTTCATCGAAAATGAATGGCCATTGCTCGCAAACTATAATCAAGAAAGGGTTGAATTTTTTTGTTAGGTTGGTTAGACTTTTATCGTTAAATTATTTTATTATTTTGCAACGAAATATTTTCAAAATTACTGTAAAATTACTGTAAATAAATTTTAACTTTAGTGGAATAGAACTTCTAAGGATCAAAACGGATCAAAAAAATGAAATCATCCAGTTAAAGGTGAAAGTCTCCTCTTTTATCCCATATATAATTTTATACCCCCACGATCCCCCCGTGGAAGCTTTTTTCGTTTACCCAGGATACCATTAAGAAAAAGTAAGCGATATCAGAGTCCAAAGGGCACAGCTTTATCCATTACAAATATAAATTAACGGGCAGGAAATCGAAGTAAGCTACCAATTAGTGTTAACAATGATTGATGGAAAAGTAGGCCAGGCTTTGACTGAAACAAAGGGTTCATCCAGCTGCATCATATGCCAAACAACATCAAGCCAGTTAAACCAAGTCTCAGACAAATCAATTTATAATACCAGGCCCGTAGACAAGGGGGGAATTTTAGGTGTTCAAACCCCGTCCCCCCCTTAGGGTCAATAAAGTATAAAGATTTAACGAAAATGAGACTATTTAATCCAAAATGTAAATTTTCTTGAAAACTTCACTTAATTATTGAAAAATTTTTTTGGCCAAGTGAAAGATTAATTTTGCTTATAAGAGTCATAATCATTATATTGGAATTCATCTCCAAGGAGTTGGTATATTAAAACTCCGTTTCAATGCTCAAAAAGTCCCTGAAATCCAGTAAAATATATATTATTTCATAAAAGTTATACGTAGAACGAATATAATTTTGTAAATTGAAGAAAATTAGCTTGACATTTTTTATGCCATATCTACCCAGCAAACCATAGTTGACGACTATGTCGAAATTCCGACTAATTCGTCACTGTCGTGAGCTGTCTTAAAGAAACCATTACAATTTCGTTACGCAAATATCGGAACAGTATCACTTTTTATACGAATTTATATAAAATTTTGTTATGCGACTGCTTGTTCGACATATTAAAATGCTAACAGAGTAAAATTTCCTTTCTTTCGAACTGTCTGAATGAAATCGTAACTTTTTCGTAACATTTCCTTTAGGACTCGTTACGAAACCATTACGATACTTCGTTACGAACTCCTGTCAAACCCTTAATACGATTTTCCTTACGATTTCGCAACGAAAACGGATTTCGAAATCGGAAAGATTACATTCGGAATTACATCGGAAAGATCTTAACGAAATCGTAACAAACATTTCACAATCTTTCCGATTTCGGAATCCGATTTTGTTACGAAATCGTAAAGAATATCGTATGAAGCGGTTGACACGACTTCGTAACGATTTCGTAACGAGTCTTAACGAAAATGTTACGCAAAAGTTACGATTTCGTTCAGCCAGTTCGAAAGAAAGGAAAGCTTACTCTGTTTGCATTTCAATATGTTTTAGAAACAGTCGCATAACGAAACTCTTTATAAATTCGTATAAAAAGTGAAACTGTTCCGATATTTGCGTAACGAAATTGTAACGATTTCTTTAAGACAGCTCGAAATAGTTATGAATTCGTCGGAATTTCGACAAAGTCGCCAACTATGGTTTCCTGGGTAAGCTTATTAGACCCAAAACTTTTGAAAAGCACTCATTTGAGTGGGTTTTTTTTTTCATTTTCAAAAGTGTAAAAAATATATGAACCACGAAATTAACCACATTATGGAGTATTCCGCGTAAAACGAATGACCAAAAATTTTGACATCTAAAATTTCCAACTTGGCACAAAAATAACAGGTTTCGGGAAATCACCTAAAATCTAAATATGAAAAAATGTTTGTAAAACATTTTATACAGTCCAATTTTATAGTGATTTGATGATTTTTTAATCATGTTACCAAATTTTCATTAAAAAAATTAACAATTACAGTTTTTTAAGCTCAGCATTTTAAAAATGTTTATTTTTATTATATTAAAAAATTAAAAAGCTTTTAATATACAAATAATTTAAATATAAATCCACAACCGATTAAATTCTTTAATATTCAAAAAAAGTTACTGTTTCTTTTTATAAGAATTTATCTAGCAGAGTAATTATTTTAATATTAACATGAACTTATTTTCATGTGATATCTTATATAATAAATTGGGTATAAGATACTGGTGCTGTGCAAAAACCAGTATTCGAATTACGGTTTTTGAAAAATAGTCTGAAATTTAAATGTGATTTTATCGGAGTCGATTCCTCTAATCAAAAAATATTAATAAAAAAAAATATATATAGTAATTATTATTGGAATTGAATCATGAGAAAATGAAACTGTTAAATTATTAAAGATCTTCAAATATTTTCTTTTGAATTTATTGAAAATGTCGAAATCATTTTCGAGAACAGTAATATTTTAGCCCTTAACGATAATTCGAACCAGGGTTCACACAGGTTCAAATAGTTGTACACAAGCTGGGGATCAACAAAAGCGTAAGATAGCCAAAAAGAAACCAAATCTAAAGACTAAAATTTTTTTTTTCTTCTGTTTATATGGAATGTCCATAAAAGTTGTGAGTACAGCTTCACCAGCTGAACTTATTAGAAAATGTTGCATTTTTCATAGCTGATTTTAATTTTGATTTTAATAAACTGCAAGGAATCTAACCTATTTTTACCGTTCACATTAATATTGTTGAATTAGTAAAATTTTGTCTCAGACATTTTTACTGTTTGTGCTAATTTTCGGAATAATACTTTTTAAAAGAAATTAAAAATTCTCAATTGGGACCATTTTTCAACAAACTATAGGCAAAAATCAAAACAGTTAGAACTCAAAATTGATTTGTAAAAAAAAATTAAATAAACTCTTCTCATCTATCTGATGGTCATTTAAAAACAGGCATATTCACAAATAGTCTTAAAAGAACGGATTTGCTTAAAAATGTTCATATCCTTTCTTTCAGTTATTACTGGTATCTACTTATAGATTTTTTATCAAAACCCCCCCCCCTAAGGTAAATCCTGGCTACGGGCCTGTATAATACTGATGCATATGAATTCTAATTATCACCACTACATGCAAAAATACGATTTATGGAACACATACTGAAAATCAGTTACGATTTGAAATTCAGACCTACAGGATCAGTAAGAAACAACGACACCAACAAGGAGTTACGAAGTTTAAAAAAGAAACATGTCCAAGATGAATATCGAAAAAAATGGATTAGTTATAAATCAGCCAAAAAAAGGTTCAGGCAATACAAATGATGGAAAGACAGCAAGAAGATTCTGCTCAGGTTTACCTTATTTCCAGATTTAAAATAATCATCGAAGTACTTGCATGCAATGAACAAATTGACGCGAAAAAATTTGGTGATTACGCTTAGGAAACTACAAAAATATATACAACGAAATGCCCATGGAGAAATATGTCTGCAACAGTTCACCTTTATCATGGAGCAGATGTCATTAAATATCATTTAGTTCCACTTAGAGATCTATCGGAAGAAGCTCAGGAATAAAGGAATAAGGATTACAGATTTTATAGAGAATACAACACCTGAAAAAGGTCACGCAATTGCACATATGAAGATCTTTTTAATATATTATTGGCAACGTCAGATCCGCTCATCTCTAGCATGCGACATCAATGGAAAGTGGAACTCCTGAACTTAGATAAAGAAGCAAAAGTAAAAAACTGTGTACGGAATATTTGCGAGCTATATTCCAACCAAATAAATAATAATTAAAACATGATTTTCCTTGTTTTAGTAAGATATATATAATATTAGAAAAAAAATTATGTAACAAAAAATGTCCGAATGTAAAAAATCATATCAATAATTAATAATAAAATGTTTTATTTATCTACATATGACTCTTTTTATTAATATTTCATACTAAGAGTTCAAAATTTCAACTTTGACCTTGAATTTCTCAATAAGTACTCAATCGATTTGGACAAAATTTTAAACACAACAAATTCAAGAAATTATCTGTCAGTTAAATAAGTTAAGTTAAGTTAGGTTAAAATACTAAAATATCTCAATCGGTTCAAAAGTTATAGAATTTTGGCCAATGAAGCCTATTCTGAGCCACTGTGCGTCGTCAACCACAAAACAAACTTTTGGAACTGGATGATGTTGTTACGGAAAAGATAGTTGGTCAATCATGTTAAGCAACTGTTTATAAATATATTAGTTTAATAAAATGTATCTTTTGTATTGTTTTTTCTTTTTCTGTGGGGGTTAATAAAAAGTTCACTTTGTATGGGAGGAAGACGTTTCCGCTGACCTATCGGCAGGCCCGTTGCCAGGATTTACCTTAGGGGGGGGGGCTTATGATAAAAAATCTATAAGTAGATACCAGTAATAACTGAAAGAAAGGATATGAAAATATTCAAGCAAATCCGTTTTCTTTGAAGACTCTTTGTGAATATGCCTGTTTTTAAATGACCATAAGATACGTATAGATGAGAAGAGTTTATTTAATTTTTTTTTACAAATCAATTTTGAGTTCTAACTGTTTTGATTTTTGCCTATAGTTTGTTGAAAAATGGTCCAAATTGAGATTTTTTAATTTCTTTTAAAAAGTATTGTTCAGAAAATTAGCACAAACAACAACAAAAATAAGCACAATTCAACAATATTAATGTGAACGGTAAAAATAGGTTAGATTCCTTGCAGTTTATTCAAATCAAAATTAAAATCAGCTATGAAAAATGCAAACATTTTTTAATAAGTTCAGCTGGTGAAGCTGTATTCACAACTTTTATAGACATTCCATATAAACGGGAGAAAAAAAAATTTCAGTCTTTAGATTTGGTTTCTTTTTGGCTATCTTACGCTTTTGTTGATCCCCAGCTTGTGTACAACTATTTGAACCTGTGTGAACCCTGGTTCGAGTTATCGTTAAGGGCTAAAATATTACTGTTCTCGAAAATGATTTCGACAATTTAAATAAAGTAAAAAGAAAATATTTGAAGATCTTTAAAAATTTTACAGTTTCATTTTCTCATGATTCAATTCCAATAACAATTACAATATATATATTTTTTTTTTATTAAAATTTTTTGATTAGAGGAATCGACTTCGATAAAGTCACATTTAAATTTCAGACTATTTTTCAAAAACCGTTCTTCGAATACCGGTTTTTGCACAGCACCAGTATCTTATACCCAATTTATTATATAAAATATCACATGAAAATTAGTTCATGTTAATATTAAAATAATTACTCTGCCAGATAAATTTTTAGAATAAATAAAAAAAAGAAACAGTAACTTTTTTGAATATTTAAGAATTTAATCGGTTGTGGATTTATATTTAAATTATTTGCATATTTAAAACACTAAAAACAAAATTTTTTTAACTTCTAAATTGTTGTTTAATTTTTTAATATTATAAAAATAAACATTTTTAAAATGCTGAGCTTAAAAAAGAGTAATTGTTAATTTTTTTTTATGAAAACTTGGTAACATAATTAAAAAATCATCAAATCACTATAAAATTGGACTGTATGAAATGTTTTACAAAAATTTTATCATATTTAGATTTAAGGTGATTTTCCGAAACCTGTTATTTGGAAAAGGCTTCGCACAGGGCTTAATTTTTGTGCCAAGTTGGAAATTTTAGATGTCAAAATTTTTAGTCATTCGCTTTACGTGGAATACCCCTTAATGTGTTAAATTTCGTGGTTCATATATTTTTTACACATTTAAAAATGAAAAAAAAAAACCCACTTAAATGAATACTTTTTCAAAAGTTTTGGGTCTAATAAGCTTACTCAGCAAACCATAGTTGGCGACTTTGACGAAATTCCGACGAATTCATAACTATTTCGAGCCATCTTAAAGAAATCGTTACAATTTCGTTTCGCAAATATCGGAACAGTTTCACTTTTTATACGAATTTATAAAGAGTTTCGTTATGCGACTGTTTGTAAAACATATTGAAATGCAAACAGAGTAAACTTGCCTTTCTTTCGAACTGGCTGAACGAAATCGTAACTTTTCGTAACATTTTCGTTAAGACTCGTTACGAAATCTTTACGAAGTCGTGTCAATCGCTTCATACGATATTCTTTCGTAACAAAATCGGACTCTGAAATCGGAAAGATTATGAAATGTTTGTAACGATTTCGTTAAAAATATTTTGAAATCCGATTTCGTTGCGTAAGGATCGTATCGTAAGGAAAATCGTATGAAGGGTTTGACACGACTTCGTTACGAAGTATCGTAATGGTTCGTAACGAGTCCTAACGAAAATGTTACGAAAAAGTTACGATTTCATTCAGACAGTTCGAAAGAAAGGAAATTTTACTCTGTTAGCATTTTAATATGTCGAACAAGCAGTCGCATAACAAAATTTTATATAAATTCGTATAAAAAGTGATACTGTTCCGATATTTGCGTAACGAAATTGTAATGATTTCTTTAAGTCAGCTCAAAATAGTAACGAATTAGTCGGAATTTCGACATAGTCGTCAACTATGGTTTGCTGGATAGATATGGCATAAAAAATGTCAAGCTAATTTTCTTGAATTTACAAAACTATATTCGTTCTAGGTATAACTTTAATGAAATAATATATATTTTACTGGATGTCAGGGACTTTTTGAGCATTGAAACTGATTTTTTATATACCAACTCCTTGGAGATGAAGTCCAATATAATGATCGTGACTCTTATAAGCAAAATTAATCTTTCACTTGGCCAAAAAAATTTTTCAATAATTAAGTGAAGTTTTCAAGAAAATTAACATCATTATCACAGTTTATCTAAAGAAAAAAATACATTTTGAATTAAATAGTCTCATTTGTGTTAATTCTTTATACTTTCTGGACCCTAAGGGGGGGTTTGAACACCTAAAACCCCCCCTTGTCTACAGGTCTGCCTATCGGTAGAATTTTCTTAATTAGATGCTTCTTACCAAGCATGCAAATTTCATAGGACCACCGCTTCTGTTTTTTTCCAAGAACTGTATTAAGCGATCCCACTGTATTAATTTTAAAAAAAGGAATGAATAGTTAGATTATAAAAAAAATAACATTCTCAATTTATTTCAGTACAGTGAAATTTACTCACAATTATGGGTCACACTGTACAGATTATGCCATTTAAAAACAAAAAAAAAAAATTAAAGATAAAATTTAATGCTTCTTGTACGAAATTCGGCATAGGAAAATAATCGGTATTGCACTCAGTTAACTATCAGTTAATTTATTATATGCAACTGGGCGTTAAGCAGATTATCCACCAAGAAGCTTTTCTTGTTCTTCAAGAAGAGATTTTCAACATTTTACAAGCTTTATACAAGCTATGATAAAAGGGTTAAGCTGAAATATTCGAGTTAAATCATTTGTAAATAGAAATTTATTTATATTTTTATAGAATTTATTTATATAAATAGAAATTTATAAATACATAATTTCTTTTTTACAAAATGCAACCAGCAAATTTTTTCCACCCCTTTCCGACCCTTTCCTCATGCATAATGCGGCACTGAACACAATTTTCTGAACTAGTAGTTGTACCTCAAGTGTGTCAATTGGATAAATATACTAAAGTCTATTCAAATAATTTTGCAGATTTTAGACTTAGATTTAGATTTAATATAGACCTTTATTACAATAACATGGATTCTCGAAATGATGCCACCCTTTTTTAAAGGGTATTCTGTGGGTGAATAAACATTTCTTTCAGCTATTTACTAAAATTAACTACATATGCTGATTTCACAAAATACATAATTTTATTCAGCAACCCTCGTGGCACTAAGTTAATTCAACTCTTTAGAAAATTAAAATAAAGTCAACGTTTGCCTTTTGCTGCTCAAGTTGAACTCATGCAAACACTCCCCTTTTCTTTATATTTTGATGATGACAATGATGCTGATGATGGTGATGATGATGATGATGATGCGGTAAGAAAAAGAGGCGTCATTATTATTCGGAAAAGTATTGCTTTGCTGATGACAAAAAAGCTAAGAATTTGCAAAAAAAAAAAAAAAATGGGCAAATACAAAAAAACAAAACCAAAAAAAAAACTCCAAATAATGTACCCAATCCTTGTGTAAATTTACAAACTTCAAAGCTATTTTGTTATTCAAAATCAGACAAAACGACAATTTCACAGCTTTTTCAATAAGTTTTTGGATTCAAATTGGTGACACAAAAGGGTTAAATCTGTGCTAGTGTGTATTTGGTGAGTGTGTGTGCCTATGTGTGCTGCTACTTGTGCGTGTGGCTTAGCACGCTTTCATGCCTTTTGCATTCGGTGACAAGATGATTTCTTGCTACTCTAAAAAACTTAGCCAGTTGGAAAATTTATTCAATTGTTGGCCATGAATGTGACATAGAAGAGTTAGTTAATCATTTATTAGCCTCTGCTTTGTCAGCGTGCATGCGCTCCAGAGATCAAAAACCCTTCGTTCATCGGTATTGCCATCACTTGGCAATCATTTCCAAATTATTCACAGCAATTTTTTTGATGCGTTCAACCAATGCAGGGATGGGAAGATTGAGTCTCTAATGAGCTGATTATTTGAAGTTGTTCTAACTTAATTCAACTTTTATATTAAAAATTCACGATACCAAAAATTTAAAGAAAATTTTTTACTTTGTTGCGAATTTAACACATCAAAGATTTCACTTAGTAATTTTACCAAAACAAATTTCACTTTACTAACAATATTTTAATGAAAGATTTTCAAAAAGAGCAAAAAAAGCATGAGACCAAATTCACAACCCCAATATAATTGTACTTATCCAAGGGAATCATAATAATTCAAAATAATTTATTTTTAAAAGTAGTATTAGATATTGGTTACCTTAACCGTAGAATATATACCTTAAGTTCACTATACGTTATATTACTCGTTACGAGTGAGTAAATTTTACGTAGGTTAGTATTCTAGGGTTAACTTACCAGGGTAACTTACTAGGGTTAATTAATTACCGGATTGTAGTAAGAAAATCTAGAAACAATAAAACAGTATGTTGCCTAATTTACCCAAATCGCAAGTACAGCAAAGCTCTTAAAATAAGTTTCTTAAATATTTCCGATTCAAATTAAAAAACAAAAACAAATTCAAATAAATAGAAAAACTCAAATATATGAATATAGAAAACTTCCCCCAAATAAGGCCAAATAAAATTAATAATATCACCGTTAAGGTCACGTGACCTTTGACACATTAGTGTCAGTCTTTGCAATTGTTTATTGTATGTATTACAATAATGTTTCGATTTTCCAGACTTCCACAAAAAAAAAAGACTAAAGCGCAATGACGACGCAATCTTCACAATTGTCACCAAATTAAAGTGCATCCGCTTCGTTGGTCATTTGTAGAAAACACACAAGCAAACGCACAGCGCGCACACACACACGCATGCGGTGCAGGATAGCATCACTAAGAAATACGGTATAATGCATGGTTATCAAAAACAGAGCAAAAAAAAAACATTCAAAATTGAAAAATGAGGCACTCGAACTACAGAGGCGAGTCAAGCTTTAAAGCCGCTTATGGAAGAGTGTTTGAGTGCGTGTGTGTGTTACAATAATCTTGTGTGTGTTAGGGTGCTTATTGGTGCGGGCGTTGGAGCGTGTGTCACTGTGTCCGGGAGTGTCGTCCTTGTTGACAGTCGTAAATTAGACAACTAATGAGAGACGCCTGTGCGTTGCAATACAATTGAAAATTTATTTAAAATCATTTCATTATGTTTTTTTTTTTTTTGACGATGATTATCTTGCTACTGATTTTAGAAGGAAACTGCGTTGTGGGTATAAAAGAATTCGTCAGAGCAAAAAACCACGTACTGCGGTTGCAATTAGATTGCACACAATAGATCTGCTTCCGTACTTTTCAAGTTAAATTTAGTAAAATTAAAAATTTGCTGGATTAAAGAAAAATCCAGTATGCATGCAGTGAAAACAAAAATTAAATTCCCATAAGAAGTACATGCGTTTTTTGACAGCGAACAGACAGCAGAATTTTTTTCGCCAGGCAGTACGCTGTTGAAGGCAAAAATTTGTTCAATGCAGCCAAGTTCACAATCATGTGTGGAGAGTTAAAATGTCGAAAATTCGCTGGCAATTATATGCCCGTACAATTAATTAGCGTGGAGATTTGACATTAAACAATAAAAGAAGCAGTATGTGTTGGTGTTGAATTTGTTATTAAAGAAATTTATTTAATTTATTAATCTGTAGTCATGCCTTCTATAGAATATAAAATTGCAACAATACAAAAATTGAATCTGTCAATCAGAACAAGCTAGTGCTTTTTCTCAACACAAACATTTTGACTCTACACCAAAATTTCGCGTGTAGAATTATATGCCGAAAAATGTTCGTTCCTACAGCATACTAAGCTTAAGCAAAAAAACCTCTCAGAAAGAGCAGAAAACGCAAAATGTACGGAAACGCTGTCAAGTAAAAATAGTTTTAACTCGTAAAAATCAAGGTGCACATACATTCAATCCTTGACCATTTTGCACTCAATGCACCGAGTGAAAAGCTTATGTTAAATTAACAAAAAACCTAGTATATATAGGCCAGTAATTTATAAGCTAGCTTTGACAGTTTTCAGCCTTCCAAGTTCTTCATGAAAACATGTTAACTTGCCAATTTTTATTTGGGCGATAAATTAACCAACTATTTGGTAAAATATACCTTATTTAAAAAAAAATTAAGTTTCAAAAATGTACGAGTAACTTTTTTCCAGACTTAGCTTTTTTTATTTTTTTTTTTTTTTTTTGATGCGAAGCTTTTTATATTCCGCCTCGTTCTGTAATTTGATTGACTAATTTGATGACAGTATAATTTTCTTTTTTCGACATCGTTTTTCTTAGAAATTAATATGGCTTCTTCTTTGTTGCTTGCGTTTATTATAACAAGAACATTAGATATCAAATATGAAAATTATTTTTTTTCGCCTACCGTGGGGTTTGAACCTACACCCACCGATTAAGAGTTCACTTCACTACGCAACGAGCCAAACTCCTTCGTTACGCAAAGGCATTGATTTAATATTAATTACAGCTGAAGCTATGCTGCAGCACAACACAATAATCTATTAATAGATTATGGCTATCAACAGATTACTGTGATATACTGCATCTGTTAATATAGCATCGGCAACAGTAGCAAGGATCGGTGGGTAGAGCGATGGGCTGGGCATCGAAACGTCCACCATCGACTCCCATGACGGGCAAAGACATTTTTTTCATTTTTCATTTCTTTTTGTTGATGTGAATGCATTTGTTAAAATAACAATGGAATGTAATAAAATTTACTGGTGTGAATATTTAAGTGCGCTTTTTATTACATTTTTTAATTTACTGCAAGTTGCTTTGAATTTTTAAATTTAAAAGTTATTTTATTACAAAAGAAACCATTAAATTATCAAATCTTTGAAAACGCCAAAAAGCTTCGCTTCTCTCGAGTGTCCAACGATGCCCCTGTGTTTTTCTTTTGTGGAGAAAATAGCTCAAAACTATGTTTAAGCCATCCATGCTATTATTTTTTTTCTTAGTTTTGTATTTTTAGATTTTGGGCTTCAAATATTTAGGCGAATCAAATATTTGTTTTTTTTTGCAGGTTATCGAATAATGTGCTTTCAATGCAATGTATTAACCAAAACATTGCTTGGATGAATAAGCATAAGCTTATAATTTTGATTTAGGTGATTTATCTATTGTTTTTTTTCAAGGTGTAGTTAAATTTTGTGGTTAGTTTCATTTCGCTTTTTTTATAAAAATTTTTCCGGCTGAGGAATCGTTTTCGAAAAAAAGTCATTTAAATTTTAGATGTTTTAACAAAGCCCATATTCGGAAACTAGGCTTCACACAGGACTTATATTTTATACTCAAGTCAAAATATGACTTTTTGAAGACTTTTAGCTCAATATATATTTAGTAGAAGAATAAAATAGTAGTTACTTTTTGTGGGAAATTTAATAATTTGCTCAATAGTGGATTCAAATTTTAAAATCTTCGGAAAAGAAAACATTAAAAAAATTATAAATTTAATTTTTTTATTACCATCGACATTTTTAAATTGTTTGACAGAATAAAAAATATTTTTATAAATGTCGAAGTTTAAAAAGATTTTATAGCAAATTTTTTTTATAAACATTTGATATCAGATTGAAAAAATCATTTAATTACTTAAAGAAATCACGGCATAAAGTACATTCAAAAATATTTTTCCAACTGAGAACCTTCAAAAGAAGTCTATTTATATATCAGGTGATTTAACTGTGGCGGCCGTGGCGTAATGGGTAGAGTATGTGGCCCATACGCCAGAGAACCCTGGTTCGGTTCCCACCTGGCACAGAAAGTTTTTTCAATTGAATTAATTTTTCTGCTCGGCCGACACCTCTCTGCAGACAATGGCACAAACCTCAGAGAGTAAAAACTGCCATGAAAAGCTTCTTGAGAACATAAGCCTTTCGGAGTCGGCATAAAACTTGTAAGTTGAGTTCTCGATCATTTGTGTTCAAACATTTCACAACACGCACAACACAATTGATCATAAGAAGCTCGGTCAAAGTCCTTTTAAGGGTTGAAATGGCCATTTTTTTTTTATTTAACGAAACTAAATTTCAGATAGGGCGAAATTTTTGTAAGACAGTTAAAGATTTAAGAGTAAAAAGCATACCAAAAAAGTGTGTTCGAGAGAACATAATTTCCATTTGTCAGATTCACGCGAAGTACGCAATAATTCATTTTTTAACGTCGTTGAATATGAATTTTCTAAATTATACAACGCATATTTTTGAATTTTTGTATTTCTTTTTTTCTTTTAAATGCCACTCTTTATACCTTATATTTAGATATAGGGAGTTTTCCAATTTCTTTATCTTACTTTCTCTGAGTAGATAAGTTATATTTAAAAGCTTTAATAAATCCGCACACATATATTGCTTGCAATATTTTTTCAACATTTTTTGGCTTTAGCTTCGTTTTGTGGCAGCAGCAAAAACGAGTACCATTAAAGCAAAAATAAAAACACCACCACCACCACTACTAACAACAACAACAAAAAAGCAGTGCTATTCAAGTTAATTAAAAATTCCTTATAGACATGAAATTAATTTTCACATCGCAACATCTACAAATTGCAAATCACTTGCGCACTTTGGCTAAAAGCACACATACACACACACACGCTTGCACACATTACACATCCATACACATGCATTAATTTCCATTCGCACATATCGCTGTTATAAAGTGTGCCGCACTGCTTAAAAGCTCAACAAAAAATTATGTATTTTCTTATTATTAATACACGTTTTTTATGCCTATTTTGTTGTCGTTGCTGTTGCTGGTGTTGTTGTTGTTGTTGTTGCTTTTTGCTATATTGCCAACATTAGATTTTTATCGCGAGATAAGAGAATTCATTGCAAGTGCATCGGCATCGTTTTTAATGCGCAAACTTTTAGTGGTTGGTGATTGCAGTGCAGTGGGCGGCGGTTAGCAGGAAGATCTTGTTGGCTTGCAGCGCAGTGCACCAACGTGTTTTTTGACTCCAACGCATGCGCATGAATTGCCAACAATCCAATCACATCGTCTTGGCTTTAATCTTAAAACATGTTTGGCATTATTTTTGTTTTTTTTTTTGATTTTATTTTAATTTTTTTTTAGCGTTTCAGCTGGGCTTGTTACGTTATGCCCAATATATTTATTCATGCGAATATCTTGAGTTCCAAATCTGTTAATTAAATTGTTTGCTGTTTTTATTTTGCGATAAGTTTTGTTTTTAATATTGGAAATATTTGTAAGCTGTTTTATTTTTTTTTTTTTTTCAGTTCACAGAAAAACTTTGCAAAAATGTTGGACGTGGTCAATATGTACATAAGGACACAATAGAAGAAAATGGCGCTAGGTTATTGCTGTTGTAAAAAGTTAGTCAAAAACTTCATAAGATATAAACAACTTTTAATTATTGTAAAAATTATGCTACGTTCTTGACTAGTTTAACAAGTGCACATTGCACCATTGTACGCTTTAAATTTCAAGTGATCCGTTGAATTTCATGTTGAGTGGTTACGTACTATATCCTCTGATTTCTATGAGACAAACTTGGCTCTTTTATAGCCTCTTGGAATGTAGTTGAAATATTGTAAGCCGAATATTGTAAATAGGAACCATACATTTTTCTAAGAACTAAATTATAACATAACGTAACGTAACATAGCATAGCCATAACATAACATAACATAACATAACATAACATAACATAACATAACATAACATAACATAACATAACATAACATAACATAACATAACATAACATAACATAACATAACATAACATAACATAACATAACATAACATAACATAACATAACATAACATAACATAACATAACATAACATAACATAACATAACATAACATAACATAACATAACATAACATAACATAACATAACATAACATAACATAACATAACATAACATAACATAACATAACATAACATAACATAACATAACATAACATAACATAACATAACATAACATAACATAACATAACATAACATAACATAACATAACATAACATAACATAACATAACATAACATAACATAACATAACATAACATAACATAACATAACATAACATAACATAACATAACATAACATAACATAACATAACATAACATAACATAACATAACATAACATAACATAACATAACATAACATAACATAACATAACATAACATAACATAACATAACATAACATAACATAACATAACATAACATAACATAACATAACATAACATAACATAACATAACATAACATAACATAACATAACATAACATAACATAACATAACATAACATAACATAACATAACATAACATAACATAACATAACATAACATAACATAACATAACATAACATAACATAACATAACATAACATAACATAACATAACATAACATAACATAACATAACATAACATAACATAACATAACATAACATAACATAACATAACATAACATAACATAACATAACATAACATAACATAACATAACATAACATAACATAACATAACATAACATAACATAACATAACATAACATAACATAACATAACATAACATAACATAACATAACATAACATAACATAACATAACATAACATAACATAACATAACATAACATAACATAACATAACATACCATAACATAACATAACATAACATAACATAACATAACATAACATAACATAATAAAACATTACATGAGTTTATTACATTATTGTTGTAAGTGAATGAAGAAGAGCTTGTTTCGTCCATCGATTCAGTTATTACCTTACATAAAGTTACTTGAGAGTTTAGTTGAATTTCAATAAAATCCTCTAGATTTTTATTTCAACTAATATTCAGTTAAAAACAGTGTTAACATATTAAGAAATATCGGGAAATAAACGTTTCTTGATTTTAATAAAATTTTCTGTTTTACTTAAATTTATTTATGTCAGATATCCTTCCTTAATTTTCTGATATCCTGAAATCCCGATTAAACACTGCTATAAATTGTACTCACACTACTTTTTTATGAGTTCGCTAGTATGGCCTTCATATCTACCCCCGCCCCCCTTCCACTCCTCCCCCAAATTTATAGAGACAGAACGGAAGTATTACTTAAACGATTGAAGAGAAAATAAATCACTGCCGAGCATAGTACAAAATAAAGGACTTCAAACAAGTATACAAAACAAGCCACTCACAGAATAATGTCGACACACATGAGGAATATAAAAAAGCGTTTGCATTTTTATGAACTTTTCCAATAAACAACAGCAACAAAAAGGACAACAACTCACATAAATACACGAAGCGGAAGCTTGAACATAATGTTTTATTGCAGTAACTGTCCGAATATTTAAGTTGTTGTTGTTGGTGCTGTCGTAATTTTTTTGGAATGTGCTTAAAAAATAGCCATGCAACAAATGCGCGAAAAAGAACCAGCAAATTTTGTAAAAAAAGTTTATCAATTGTTTGCTTTATGTGACAGCAACAACATGAAAGACAACTCAAGCAGCCCTTCAGCAGGACTTTCAAGTGCTCAAATGTCATGTTTCCTGTTTATGCTGATAAAGCTGCTGAATAAAAAGGAAAACAGAACTAAATAAATCTGCTGTCTATAAATTCTTCTAGTGTAATTTTTTTTTTTTTTTGTTATTTCTCTGACAACATTTGGGGTAATTTTATCATCTTCTTTCGCTGTCTACTGGGTGCTTGATATGTTTTCTTTTTTTCTTTGCTTGTGCATATTTTTCCTTTATGCTCCTTGCTATTCATGACAATGTGAGTGCTTACGCTGGTGTTGTGTTTGTTGTTTTTATGTGCATGTGTTAAGGATATCCTTGACATATCCTGCCGATGTTGGCACTTGGAGTGAAGTGAGTGTGTTTTTTATTTATACGCACTCGTTTTTATTTTGCTACTGTAACAGATTTTCATCGAAGCATTGATTGAATTGTTATTGATTCGCTTATCCTGCAGTATGTCCTCGAAATTAGCTAGATGCAAACAATGCTTGAAATATTTATGAAGACAATGAGATCATTTGATACTTTTAAAGATTTTCATTGATTCTTCATCAGCGCAGAAATGTCGCTTTCATATTGCAGGATGTTTGAATCATATTACTACGTAGGATTTAATTCCAAAGTTACGAGTCTTATATTATTTTGCACCTGACGGAAGTTACTTGTGTCGCGTATAAAACGCTTAATAGTGAAATATTCTAATGAAAGAAATTTTAACAATCATTGAAAGAATTACAATTTAAAAATCTCGATTTCCTTTATGAAATTTTGTTGCTACAGTTGAAATTTTGTTGTACGCTTGAAACATTTCTTTCGAAATAAGAATCTGTTTTCAGTTCGATTCTGAACATAGGAGGAGTGTTTTAATTTTTTAAAGGATGTTCCTGGACTTCCATCCAAATTTATTTCGTATTTGTTATATTTTGCTTATATATTTCAGGCATATTTTAATAATGTGGTCATATTAATAAGTATAGAGTTATTTTTTACCAACTGTTGGTTTGAAAATTAAATTTTAAAGTAAAATTTCATATATGTTATGTTATGTTATGTTATGTTATGTTATGTTATGTTATGTTATGTTATGTTATGTTATGTTATGTTATGTTATGTTATGTTATGTTATGTTATGTTATGTTATGTTATGTTATGTTATGTTATGTTATGTTATGTTATGTTATGTTATGTTATGTTATGTTATGTTATGTTATGTTATGTTATGTTATGTTATGTTATGTTATGTTATGTTATGTTATGTTATGTTATGTTATGTTATGTTATGTTATGTTATGTTATGTTATGTTATGTTATGTTATGTTATGTTATGTTATTTTTTGTTATGTTATGTTATGTAATGTTATGTTATGTTATGTTATGTTATGTTATGTTATGTTATGTTATGTTATGTTATGTTATATTATGTTATGTTATGTTATGTTATATTATGTTATGTTATGTTATGTTATGTTATGTTATGTTATGTTATGTTATGTTATGTTATGTTATGTTATGTTTTGTTATGTTATGTTATGTTATGTTATGTTATGTTATGTTATGTTATATTATGTTATGTTATGTTATGTTATGTTATGTTATGTTATGTTATGTTATGTTATGTTATGTTATGTTATGTTATGTTATGTTATGTTATGTTATGTTATGTTATGTTATGTTATGTTATGTTATGTTATGTTATGTTATGTTATGTTATGTTATGTTATGTTATGTTATGTTATGTTATGTTATGTTATGTTATGTTATGTTATGTTATGTTATGTTATGTTATGTTATGTTATGTTATGTTATGTTATGTTATGTTATGTTATGTTATGTTATGTTATGTTATGTTATGTTATGTTATGTTATGTTATGTTATGTTATGTTATGTTATGTTATGTTATGTTATGTTATGTTATGTTATGTTATGTTATGTTATGTTATGTTATGTTATGTTATGTTATGTTATGTTATGTTATGTTATGTTATGTTATGTTATGTTATGTTATGTTATGTTATGTTATGTTATGTTATGTTATGTTATGTTATGTTATGTTATGTTATGTTATGTTATGTTATGTTATGTTATGTTATGTTATGTTATGTTATGTTATGTTATGTTATGTTATGTTATGTTATGTTATGTTATGTTATGTTATGTTATGTTATGTTATGTTATGTTATGTTATGTTATGTTATGTTATGTTATGTTATGTTATGTTATGTTATGTTATGTTATGTTATGTTATGTTATGTTATGTTATGTTATGTTATGTTATGTTATGTTATGTTATGTTATGTTATGTTATGTTATGTTATGTTTTGTTATGTTATGTTATGTTATGTTATGTTATGTTATGTTATGTTATGTTATGTTATGTTATGTTATGTTATGTTATGTTATGTTATGTTATGTTATGTTATGTTATGTTATGTTATGTTATGTTATGTTATGTTATGTTATGTTATGTTATGTTATGTTATGTTATGTTATGTTATGTTATGTTATGTTATGTTATGTTATGTTATGTTATGTTATGTTATGTTATGTTATGTTATGTTATGTTATGTTATGTTATGTTATGTTATGTTATGTTATGTTATGTTATGTTATGTTATGTTATGTTATGTTATGTTATGTTATGTTTTGTTATGTTATGATCTGTTTTGGAAAAAGTCTTACAACAAAAATTTTAATGAATTCTTCCTGAAATGGAAATACTTGCTTTCATTTTATATCATTATAGGTTTAACTATATGGTAAAAGATTCTCAAAGATTGTACTAGATTTCTGGAATGCTTTCTGGTGTTCTTAAAACTTTACCTATTTTCGGCTTAGATTTTGGTACATATAATCGACCATTTTGCCAATAATAAGACAGATCTAGAAATTTTCTCAAAATGTTTCTTACATAAAATGGATATATTCATATTTATTTGAGGCTGGCAGACTGGACAACCAATCAGTTGGCCAGCCCAAGCAGCAGACAATTCGTGAGAAACCTTTAGAATATGTTTTTGAGTTTGGGCCTAAATAAATCATAAGCGTTCTGAGCTGTTGCAATATATTTTATTCTGTTCGATGTGCGTACAAGTCGCTCAACAGCAACATCATTATCATCATCTTCATCATCGTCATCATTGTCAGCATCTGTAGTCAGAAGCAATACTGCGTTAAGGTCTACATATTGTCTGCAATATTTTTTGTTGTTATTGTTGCATTCTTGTTGTTAGCGCGCATATTTTGATGATTCAACGTGGTCCAGTTCAACACAGTAAAGTTTAAAAAAGATATATATGTATACCTTAAAAAAAAACATTCACAGATTCAGATACGATAAATCAGTTCTCAGTTACCCCTTCGGCTGTGAATTTTTCATTTTTCGATAATTATGGAGTACACGCAGCATCACATTTCATTTCATTTCTGTGCAACTATCCCATTCTACTCCACGCACTCCAATTTGTTTTTTCTCTCTCACACTTCGAAGTGTGTATGAGTTAATTTTTTTTTTTTTTTGTTTTACCTAACTTGCTTAATTTTTCTTAAGATTTTTCAACGCATATTTCATTTAGGTTTTAGACACTTTAATTTCTTCGTTAAATTAATACGATATTTATTTATTTTTTTATTTTTTTTTTTTTTTCTGTTGCCTATCTATCAAAACATGCCGCTAATGTTTTTCTGAGCGATAAATTTGTAACATTTTATATTAAATTTTTAACATTTTTACTAATGATTAACGATATCTAAAAGAAATCCAAATTTTACCATACCATTCCCTTCACCTGTTGCGGTGAGAAAGTGAAAATTAATAAATGATTGTAAATTTTGAAGTTAGACGTTGAGTCTTGTGTAGATAAAACAAGGTGTAACTTTTCTCTCAGGGCTGAAGAAGAAATCTTCAAATTGGTTGCCCTATTTCAAGATAAGCCCAAAAAATTAATCAAAAATTAGCTTCAACAAGCAGATACGATCAAAATGCAAACAATATAAAATTTAAAAATTTGCTGTTTTTTAAAAATAGCTCATTTGATTATAAAACGCAAGAGGCGGATAATAAAAATTTATGGTTTGGAAAAAAATAACGATATTATAAGTTATTTCTATAAAAGCACCAAAGTTCAAATTTAAAGCTGGTCCTAAAATGGGTGTAAGGATATTTTTTTTTTTTAATATGATCTTTAAAATAAACCCATAAAGCTCGAAAGCGATTTGCAAGGATCCCTCAAACGTTAAAATTGCTATATAGATTTATGGATTGAAAGACGGTTAGGCACTTAAGACAAAATAAATTGAAGTAATCGAAAGACAAACACGAGTTATAAAGAAAAATTTGAGTGAAATACAAGAAAAAATTATGTTGCAAACAGTGACGGATCCAGAGAAATATTGCTCACAGAACTAACAATTTTTTCAATATTAGGAAACACTAAAATTATAATAAAAATTAAAACTCTACGGGGGAGGGGGACGGGGATCTTGCAACAAAATTTTTTTTCTTTGAAAAACACATGATTTTGGAAAATTATAAAAATTTATTGAATTTTACATGAGTTTTGCAGAGCTCTTCCTCGATTTATTGTTAATTTTAATTTCTTGAACTGCGTCTAGCAATGCATCCAATTCCTTAATACCGCGGTCGGTTTTTCTTGGTCTGTGCACGACCATACAAAAAATGTAACGAAAATTTTAAAAAATCGCCGAATATATAAAATGCAAAAAATATTTTATAGCCTTTGAAAAAAAAATTTCAAAATCGTATCATAACTCAATATTAAGATAAAAAAAATAACCTAACGAGCATCGAAATAATTCCCATAAGCAAGGGTTGCTAAGTGGCGCCATTTATGATACAATAGCAACTCAGCTAACCACATGAAAACAAAAAAAAACACTAAGAATTAATAAAATTTGTCCCTAACACACCCCCACATCAAACACACACAATAGCGCAAACAGAGAGCGGTATTAACAAAAGGCGAAACAAATCGATTTTTAACCAAAAATTTAATCAATCTGATACGCTTTTTGTGGTCAAAATGTTTCATTATACATCGCACACAAACAAGCAAATAAACATGCAAGTGTACACAAGCACTTCCATTATGAATAAAAAAGAAAAAAAAACTAAAAAACGGAACAAAAAAGTTCAACTGAGAATTGAAAGAAAAATGCAATCGAATGTGAGCGGTGGCAACAATAAAAATGTAAATAAATAAATAAACAGAACAATGACAGAGTTCTATGACGAAACTCATGGCTATTGGTAACATACAAAGAGACACTCTGTTAACTCAATAATGTGTTCGAAATAAATGACAAGCAAAACACAAAAAACCAACAAATAAATAAATAAGCAAACAACAACCGCACAAATTCAACACGTATGAATAATATTGAGGAACTGATAAAAAAAAGGAGGATAAAAAAGAAAAATAAAATAACAGAAAGAAATTAACGCGTGGTCATTGTGGAGCCATTAGTGAGGAAAGTAAGGCGCTTGTTTAGGCGACAACGACAACAACCATAACAACTGTGAAAGGATACCTGCAGGCAAGCAAGGAAAAGTGGCCATATGTCAAGGCAAATGCGGCGTGTTATATAGCAGCAGATGAAGTTATAAAACTGAGCTGAGGGCTCTTAAGAACTGAGTAATTAATTTGACGCTTAGATATTTTGGTCCGTATGCTGATTACCGTAACTTAGAGAAATACACGTTTATCGAGTCATATGAACAACTGGCATAAAACACGTGCTGGATCAATATTGAGGAAAATAATATTGTAATTAGTATTTGAAAACTCTTACTTAACCCATTTATATCTGAACAAAAAATTAAGGTTTCGAAATCTAACGTTAGAGTGTAGAAAGTTTTTAGTAAATTCCGAAAAATACAATTTCTTGGGATGTTTTAAAAAATGGATCTTTTTTACTGAGGTAAGATTAGATTAGGTATAGGTTGCAGCA
Organism: Coremacera marginata; assembly: GCA_914767935.1. Lineage (NCBI taxonomy): Eukaryota > Metazoa > Arthropoda > Insecta > Diptera > Sciomyzidae > Coremacera > Coremacera marginata. The sequence goes on along the minus strand of OU612046.1, from coordinate 20,424,608 downwards.
GATGTACAGATAGATACATACACCAGCTCACTAAAACCATAGATCAGGCCCGTAGGATTTTTCTTAGAGGGGATTTTAAGAAAAATTTATATGGATACGGAAATTTTTTCAAGCAAAACCGTTTGCTTTTAAGATCAGTCGTGAATATGTCTTTTTTTTTTTAAGTGAAAGCATCTTTAGGCGCGTTGAGCACTTTTTGGTACACCGAGAAAAAAGCAATAGTTAAATACCTAAGTCGGCTTGGGTAAAGAGATTTGTATGGGAATTATAAGCTTATGCTTATTCACCTAAGCACTTTATTGTTTAATACATTGCTTTGAAAGCACATACTTCGATGCCCTGCCAAAAAAAAAGTATTTGATTCACCTGAGCCCAAAATTCAAATATACAAATTAAAAAAAATGGTTTTTTTTTTGTAATAAAATAAATTTTAAATTTAAAAATATCATAAAGTAAATGAAAAAACACACGTTAATAGTCACACCAGTAAATTTTATTACATTTCATCAACAAAAATAATAGAAAAAAATTTCTGTTCCCGCCGTGCGGAATTGAACCTGGAATTTTTGGTGCCAGTCCATCGCTCTCCCCACTGATCCAAAAAGCCTTGCTACTGATTGCTGACATAGCTGCAGATATGTTAACAGATGCTGTACTAACAGATACAGTGTGTCGCAGTATTCTGTTGATAGCCATACAACAAAAATCTTTTAATAGATTATTGTGTTATGCTGCAGCATTGCTTCAGTTGTAATTAATATTGGATCAATCATTTTGAGTAACGAAAGAGTTTGGCTCAATGCGTAGAGTAGTGATTTCTTAATCGGTGGTATCGGTGGCTGTGGGTTCAAATCTCCACGGCAGGCGAAGGTAAAATTTTATATTTGATATTTAATTTAATGGTGTTGTTAAAATAAATGCAAGCAGCGAAGAGAAGCCATGAATTTCTAAGTAATCGGTTGGTAATCGCCTCTGTAATAAAAAAAGCTCACAAAACATGTTTGCCTCGCATAACCACGGCAGAATTGACCAGCTAAAAGCATGATGATATCGCTAACAGCGTAATGATATCATTACTATCTATAGTTTTGCTCTCTACACCGAGAAAAAAGCTTATGTTAAATTGAAAAAAACCTAGTAAAATTTATAAGATGGCTTTAGCAGTTCTCAGCCTCCCAAGTACTTTATCAAAACGCCTAAGTTTTACATGTTGACTTGCCAATTTTTATTGGATGATAAATTAACCAAGCATTTAGTAATTTTTTTATACACTACTTTAAAAAAAAATTGAATTTCAAAAATATAACTTTTCGGGTTTTGTTTTTTGAATTTTCCTTTTTTTCTTTTGAAGCTGCCCGCCCTCTTGTTCTGTGATTTGCTTGAATGAAATCGGAAACAACACAAATTTTTCTTTTATCAACACCGTTTTTTTCTTAGATATTAATGGCTTCTCGGCTTTTCTTGCTGCTTGACGTCTATTATAACAAGAACATTAAATTGAATTAAATTAAATATCAAATACAAAAATTTTACCTTCGCATGCCGTTGAGATTCGAACCCACACCAACCGATACCACTGTGTATGAAGTCACTACACTACGCATTGAGCCAAACTCCTTCGTTACGCGGAGTGATTTATTCAATATTAATTACAACTAAAGCTATGCTGCAGCATAACACAATAATCTATTAAAAGATTTTTGTTGTATGGCTATCAACAGAATACTGCGACACACTGTATCTGTTAATACAGCATCTGTTAACGTAACTGCAGTTATGTCAGCAAGTAGTAGCAAGGCTACTTGGATCAGTGGGTAGAGCGATGAACTGGCACCAAAAGTTCCAGGTTCGATTCCGCACGGCGGGCAAGCAAATTTATTTTTTATTTTTTCTTTTCTTTTTGTTGATGCAATGTAATAAAATTTACTGGTGTGAATATTAACGAGTGTTTTTCATTTTACTTTATGTTATTTTTGCATTCAAAAGTGATTTTATTTAAAAAAAAAAAAACGTTAAATTACCAAATCTTTCCTTCTCTCGCGTGTCTAATGACGCAGTTGTGTTTTTTTTTTTTTGCAGAAAATAGCTGAAAACTATGCTTAAGCCACCCATGCGAGTTATTTTTTAATTTTGTATTTTTGGATGTTGGGCTTAGGTGAATCGAATATTTTTTTGTTCTTTCAAAGCAATGTATTAAACAATAAATTGCTTAGGTGAATAAGCATAAGTTTATAATTCCCATACAATTCTCTTTACCCAAGCCGACTTATGTGATTTACCTATTGCTTTTTTTTCTCGGTGCATGTGTATTATAATTAAATTCAAAATTTCTAACGTGTAATGTTGTTTTCTGTTAACTTGTAATAAAAAAAATTTTTTGAATGCATACAAATACTCAGTTTCGGTTTTGGCCGAATATTACAAACAAGAACCTAATTCGGCTTGGGCCAAAATTTCAGTTTTGGTCGGGCACTCGTTCTAACGCTAGTTTATAAAAGAATCGGAATGACAAAAACACCCTGGAAGGTGTTCAAAGACACAAAAATTATTAAAAAATTTACAATTTTTCATGTCTAAAGTAACCCTAAAATTTATTTTTTTTTTTTTAATTCGGGAATTAATGGGAATGGGTTTGAGCACTAAAATAATGCAAATGTAACATTTTTTTTTTCTTGCCAAACCGTTTAACTTACAAAATACTTTTTTAACTGCGCTCATTTCACCAACATTTTTAACTTGAATTAAAACATAACGAAAAAAATTTTCCAAACATTTCTCAAAAATTAGGCTACAATACAAAAAATGATAACAACGTCATTAATCATAATTTACTCTTTAAAAACAAAAACGCTTAAGTGCCTTAACCACAAGCGAATCCAGTCCACGAAATGATTGAAAACAAAAACAGAACCAAAAAAATACGCGCTCAAAAAAAAACAAAAAACTCAGTTATAAATCAATCAGATTTTGTTACATAGCCCAGGGCATGCAGCAAGTCAGTGGTCGGTGCTTTACGCCTGGCCAATTTAAACCAAGCTTAAGCTTCACTTTAAGCCAATCTCAAGTCCAGCACACTATGAAGAAAATTAAGATCAAATCTATGAATTTAAATGTGACTATCTGTCATCAACAAGCGGGGCTAAGGGCGTTTCATTTATATTTTGTGGTCATAGTTTTTCAATAAACAAAATTTTGCCTTTTTCGTTTTAATCCAACCAGATGATGCTTAATATCAAAAAGCACTGCACAACATGTTTTATTTCAAGCCCATGTTAAGTTAGGGTCTTATAATTATGGGCTTTATATATTGGCGGTTACGACACGCCCTCTTGTGGCTTAAAGTGTAAAACATCAAAACTTTGAATAAATACTATTGAGGCATGGCCAACTCTTGAAGTTTGAATTTTGAGCTGAGTGTGAGATTGATTGCAGCTTGAAGTTAGAATTGATTGATGCAGTTGATAATTTGAACACATCAATCAATATGGCGGCGAGTTGTAGATGGATGCATTTTGAAACGTTGATATTAAAAAATGATTTGGTACATCGTTTAATGTGATCAAGCTATAATTTTTGTTAAATAATGTTAATTTATATTTCAATTATGTCGTTTAGTATTGGATTTAGAGATAAAGAGATGATTGTTTGGTTAAAATAACATAATATGTGTACATATACGCACTTTCACGTCCACACGGAGAAAAATTTCGGCTTTTAATATGTGTGGTGGTAAACAATTTTCACAATTTTATTTTTTTATTTTATTTATAATTTCATAATTGTACATTAAGATTAATCTTTTATTGCACATCAAAAGAGGTAAAAACAATGTAATAGACAAAACTTAATAATCATTTACTTAAATTAAACATTTTACTTAAGGCTATGATGTTAATAATTGAACAATAAAAAGATGTTTGGTAAATACGCACAGAAAAGGAATTGAGTCAAATAAAGTTATAGTTATAGTATATAGTATAGTAAAAGTAGAAACAGTTATAGTTAAAGAGATGAAGAGTAGTTATAAATTCCACTCTTAAAGCTGACTATATTAGTAATTTGTTTTAAAAAGATAGGTAGTGAATTCCAAAGTCTTATCGTGCTTATGAAGAAGAATCTACTGCTGTTAAGGTAGTTGTGTCTTGGAACAATAAAATTGGTCGATTGAACAGATAGGAAAAACTGTAATTTTTCATATAGATACCTAGGGCACTGTGTATTCATAAGTCTGTGTAAGAATATAATATTTCGCATATTCAAGTATTCAATTAAGTTACAACTAAGTATGTCCTTGCTTTTACTCACAATTAGCAAGAATTTTTTTTTGAACCGAAAGAAAAAATATTTGTGGCACTCGATTGAGAGAGAATTAAGAGAAAAGAATTTATTAAAAATGTTTAATGCTTAGGGAAAATAACTAACTATAGAAGCGGAGAATAGGCATGAGTGGGACACCTTAGCCTTTTAGTTTATATTTTTCTTTAGGTTTCAGTGTTTGGATGGATGAATAATACAAAAACCCAAATAAATTATCGTTTTTTGGCCATAAAAAAAATATCGTAATGAGTGGGACACTTAAAAAAACTTTCAAAAAATGTCAAAAATCTATATTAAATGTCGTATTATTGAAATTTCATCAACATATTCTTAATTTTTAAGAGTTTCGAAACAATAAAATTTGGATATATTCGTGTGAATCATTTCATTCACAATCAATGTCCGAAGCACAGACAACAATGTTGGCATAATTGAAAAAAAAATCCACTTCTACTTTAAAAAAACAATTTTTTTCGTTTGCTTAATATGTTCTTCAAAGTTTCTAGAATATACATACATGTTTCTAAAACGATATCTGACATTGCAAATTAAATAATAGTAAGTTTATCAACCGAAAATTTTAAAAATATGTATATGCAAAATTTCGAAAAACGAAAGCTTTAAAAGCTATTTCCTCGAAACTAGTTTTCTTAAAACGGTTCGATAGATAACTCAAACTTTTAGATAGTTAACATTTTGCATTTTGTTTGTAATTTTGTCTTTTAAGCAACCACTTTAAATTCAAGTACCCACTTTTGTTTTATTGACAAAAAAGCGCGCAAAAGTCTACCTCTTTTTTTAATTTTTTACTTTAACTTTCTCCATAATTTTTTTAAATCATAAGTGGATAAAAAACATAAAAAAGGTGTATTCTATCGTCAAATTTCTTGTAAATTAGGGTACTCACATTCAACCATCAGGACTCAAACGAGCCACAAACAAAAAGACAGATAGCGTAACCGAAAGGCAATTTCTTTGGTATTTGAACCTAATGGGGCCCAAGACCATTTTATAGCGTATGTATTTTAACATTTCTGCGCAGGGTTTGCAAATTTTGGCGACTTGTAGTCCAAAAACTGTGAAAAAGTCAGAAAAATATACAATATCTTGGAATTTTGACCGAAATGTGCCCAAGACCCATTGGGATTGGGATAATCTTAAAGATATCCCAATCTAATACTACGTTCACACTGAGAGCTTAATGCGCATTTACAAAATGCAAAATATATATTTGACTCTTTTACTCCTTCAAAGAACATACGGCCATACATTCTAAATTGCTAATGCGCATTTAACGAAATGCGCATTAGCAATTAAGAATGCGTGGCCGTATGCTCCTTGTAGGAGTAAAAGAGACAAATATATACATTCGATTTTATAAAAGCGCATTTAACTCTCAGTGTGAACGTAGTATTAGCTGTTTAATATTATCTATCCCGGAATTTATCCCGTTAAAAATAAATTTAGCAAAAATATTTATCATTTTCTTAATATGCTTAACAAACTCTCTTGAATTACTCTCCATAGATACAAAAAATATGAAGTCACTACGACTTCAAGAATCTAATGGCCGTATTTTGTAAAACGGAAGCGATCACCTTACCTCGGATTTTTTTGTCTGGCAATAAATTTCATTAGAAAATTTCAATGAGAGAACGAGAGTTTGTTTTAATTCATATGAAAACGGAACTGCCAGACAAAAAAAAATGCTATTTTTTCAATCCTTCTATCTCTTAAATTTTCCACAAAATTTGTAAGTCAATGTATAAATTTAATATAATTGACACTGACAAACAGAAGTCCCTTAAACTTGTCTCAGTAATATTATTCATAATTCACTCTTCCATTCTTTCCAACTCCCTGCTATCACCGTCCAAAAGTGCCGCATTTCTTCTCAGAATTTTCGTGATTTGACACTTCTTTCAACTAATGTCACAATTACTCACTTAAGTGCCGCATGTAAAATTTAATTTATGGATGTCAAAAAACGCGTTATACAGCTAGTTGGTAGAATAGAGTGGAGCAGAAAAAAAACACTTGTGCCTTGACATGCATGAACTTCTCGAGTGCGATCTATAACTGATCGTGTAAAAAATGAAGATGTTACACAACATGACTGCAGGTCACTTCTATGCTGCTACTCGCTTACTCTAGAGAGCTCAACATTAGCAGTCATAGCAACCTACACTGTCATTGTCAGTGTCACTGTCAAAGCGGGTAACCAAATGTCAAAGGACATACTTGCGTTTGTATGGAAAAAAAACATAAGGATATTATGCCAAAGGCAAGAATCTCTTTGCATCGCTTTGTGCTCGTCTTACAGACCGCCTTTTTCAACAGAATTCAGTATGAAGTTTCTTCAACACTTCGACACGCATGATGACCATTAGATACCCATTCTATGCCTGCAACAACCACTGATCACTACGATCACTGATCTCTGCAGTAGGAAAAAAAAAATTGAGCTGGTTGAAACAAAGCGCTCAATTGCGCAGATTATCACTTGGTCAGAGATAAATAACTAGAGAGGAAAAAATAGAACAAAAAGATGTTGCTGCTATGTGCTGTTTGTTTTAAGGATAACACAGTGTTTTCTGAAGGTTTTGCGGTATTGTAGGCGTGCTCGACATGGTCAACGGCAATTATGAAATTTATGTATTATTGGGTTTTTTTGTGTTTTTTTTTCTTGTTTCTTTTTTGAGTTATTACAACATATGGTTTCTTTTGAGTGCCTCTACAACAAATTTACCTTATGTTACAATAACATCATCAGAAATAAATTTGTCATTTTTAATTTAATTTGATTTAAATATAAGTAAAAAGTAAGCCATGATATTTTGCTATTTTTACAAGTAGTAAAAAAACAAACAATAACGTGCTATGCTTCAAAATTATATTGGCAATCAGTATATTTTTTTTTAATTTTTCTTTTCTCTTGTTTTTTTAATTGAAGTACAATTTTTCAGTTAAAAATCAAAACTTGCCATTTCTCAAGAAAATCGCTAGCAAATTTGCCTTTTTAACACTTTCTACTTTCTTGTTAAAGAAAAAATTCTCTCTTAGAGGAATCTTCTGGTTATTATTTAACCCAAGGTTGATTTATAAGGTTGCCGCAAGGGAGAGAGCGAGTACCCATAATTGTCAATTCGATGTTGACAGCTCATAGAAAATCTGCAAGAGCTCTCTATTCTCATCCGTTTTTCTTTCGTAGTCATTCACAAAATTGGCTGGATTTGACAGTTATGGGTACTGAGAAGAGAGTGCGATCAGCCCTGCGACAACCTTAGAAATCAACCTTGATTTAACCCTTATTTTTATTTTATTTTTGGGCTCATAAAAAATTTATTAATATCCATTTGCCAACATTGTATATCTTAAAATAAATTGAGCTTAGGCCAAATATGACCAACATCTTTTCTTTGAGAAACATATTTTAACTACTATTTACTATTTAAATGGTACTGATTTTGAAAAGGATTATTCTTTTAAGAAAAAGCTCAAGACAACATTTTTTGCATAATAACAACTGATTTTAACAAAAAAATGCACAGTTTTGATAGTATAGAATGTTACGAATAAGTTACGATTATTTTCAAACAGTATGAATTAAATTAAATTTTTTTCTGTTCGCACTTCTATTAATCGTTCAAGCCGGCACATATCGAAACTCGATATAGATTCATAAAAAAATCTAAATTTTACAAAATTTTCTGTATTGATCGTTTTGTAGTTTGCTGGTTTTTATTTACGGCGATTTCTCTTAAATTTCCATGTTACAGAGTTGCTAAAAATATTCTTGCCCAAATTATATAAACCGTAATGGAAAAATTTTTTAATGTTCAAATTTATTGGAACTCCGCCAGATCCTATTAGACCTGTCTGCCCAAAGCCACGTTAAAGGATAATGGTTTTAGGTAACTGACGGATTAAATCTCATCTAATCGTGAGTAAAATCAAAATAAACCCAGAACTAAGATGTAAGTTGAACACAAAACCTGGGTGAGACTATAGGCACAGAGAATTTCCGTATTAACATGTACGCCTGCCTTGTAGGCCTCAGTACATGGGTCTAAAGGCCGAGGGTATAAGTTCATGGAAGGGATGAAAAGGACTTGTGTGATTCACCCCATCACGGACCCGTTTGTGGCATGCAGTGCACAAACACACGGTCATCCGGCAAGGTTAGCACGAACTGGAAATCCTTCCACAAACAAATAAGCATCACCCAGTGCCCTACCATTGAAAGCACTACGACTTCAACATATCATACAATTGTATAACCATGGAACCGCATAGCTTCCAATAGCAGTACCAGTTTAACTACCAGTACTGACGTACTAGTACTGAGTAGTGACGTACCTTCATTGTCATCTAATGGTTAAGACGAGACCTACCCAATATATATATATATATATATATATACACTCATCAATTCATTCATCCAATTTTACAACTCTCAGATGACTCCATGCCATGGATAGATAGGGTGTTCCTCTTTGACGAGTATGACTATCCCCGTGCTAGCAAGTTTTTAGGTTCATTGCTATACCCTCGCAGGCTTGTTTCATATCGATATATCGAATATAACCTGCTACCAAGATGGGCGCCACCCCGAGCTCTTGGTTGGCTCTGAACTTTTTACGGTATAGGACCTTACCAACCCTCCTCCGTAACCTCGCTTGGGACAGGCAAGTTTGCGTCCGAAGACCCTCCCCTGGCGGAGTTACTATAGGCACAATAGTCATCCTTATGTCTACAAAGGTGTTATCCCAAAAAAGTTGTTTGCCAAGATTGTCACTTTAACGTATCGACTAAAAAATAGCTGATGATAAAATGTTGGGTAAAACAGTTAGTTATGCACTGAGAAAAAAATCAAACAAATTCGTGTTTAATTCAAACAAAAACACACTCGATTTGTCTTCAATGTAAAAATATGTTTGTTTTAAACACAAATTTGTTTAATATAATTAAAGTAAAATTTGTTAAAATCAACTATATTTCTGTTTAAAATAAACAAAAATCATTTACATTTTTCAACTTAAAATCTATTTGAATCAAACACGTTCCTTGTTTGAATTAACAAAAAACTTGTTCAAAAATTCTAACCAGAAGTCCTTTTAATTTAACCTGATTCATGTTTGGATTAAGAAGAAACCAGTTTGAAAATTTCAAACAAAAATCCTTTTAATTTAAGCTGGTTCCAGCTTGAATTAAACATAACGTATACCAAAAAACCGCTGCATAAAAATAAAAAGCAATATGATAATGGTTTTAAATAGTTTTATTTTTAAATATATTTATTACGTTCATTTTTATGTTCATTCGTTTTATTATTATGTTCATTTCTTAAATGATTTACTAAATCGTTTACAATAGTAAAAGAGGCGCTGCATTGAAAGCAAATCAGCTCCATTTTTTATAAAAAAAGTTAAATTTATAATTAAGAATTGTTAGAATGTTATTTTTTTAAAAAATTAATTAATGAAGTAATCGAAGGAGAGTTAATATCGAATTGAGTATGAATAGAAAAAAAATATTTTTGAAAAAAAAGCCATACATTTTGGCTAGCTTGAGGGTAGCTTAAATTAAGTATTTGAAATATTTTAAAACAAATATTTAAACATTCAATATATGAATTAATTTTGTACAAAACATCGTCAAAATATACGTAAAATTCCTTGAGCTGATATATATCAGCCCCGACTACAATAACAATAGGTTGTACTGTAAGGGCAGAGGCAAAGTATTTCTCCTTAAGGTCACTTATTCTTACGTTATAGTTGTTGATGGATGTTAAATGCAAGCTGAAGCTGTCCTGAGCGTCACAAATACTGAATTTTCCACTTTTTTTGCCATCGCATTTTTTAAATCGTGCTGTGGGTGTAATGACACTGTTTAAGAGTTTCGCTGTTATGTAGTCAATACTATCTGAAATTTTGTAGATATATCGGTTTTTAATAAATGTTATATTTAGCGAACTCCAGTTATATTCTAAGATCCGGCTGCAAATTTTTGCTCTCATCGAGTTTTT